>JAODLD010000101.1:24583414-24606142 GCA_026781065.1 Mormyrops boulengeri | reverse complement strand
CCATCCATCCATCCATCCATCCATCCATCCATCCATCCATCCATCCATCCATCCATCCATCCATCCATCCATCCATGTCATGTTGCAGCATAATATGAATCTGGAAGCTGATTTATACCTACTTACATTTTAATATTTAATCATAAGTTTACATGTTCAGTGGAAGCCATTTTATACTCCTCCAGCATCGCGAAGGAGGTGGCCGAGGACGACCCCGACGACGACGAGGTTGAGGAAGGCGAGAGCAGGAGGAAGATCGAGGTGAAGGCGAGACAGGCCTCGCACACCAACTACCTGCTGATGCGTGGTTACTGCGTGCCGGGAATCGTCAGCCTACGCAACCTCAACACCAACGACAACATTGTGGTGAACTCCTGCACCATGCGGGTGAAGCTGCGCTGCACCCCCTCGCACCGACTCTTCCCCAACCGCTGTGAGTCCCGCCCAGGCGACTTGGGTCCAGCGCCCCCTACGGGCATCTGTCAGTCTCTCCTCTCATCCCACCCCATCTCCCAGGCGGTGACTTGCTGGACGAAGAGACCCAGGCAGAGGCTCGCCTGCCCAGGAACTTCACCCATCTCCTGCGGGCCTGCCAGGATTCCAGCCGACTGGAACGCTTCACTGATCGGTGCATCCACCAGTGTGGCTACAGCAGCGAGGACCTACAGGCCATCCTGGATGTGAGCTGCACCATTGAGGCTGCCCAGGGCTTCGGCTGCGAGAGGGTGGAGCTCGCCCGCATGTTCCCCGACCTGGCAGAGGTGCAAGGAGACAGGACCCGGACCTTCTTGCAGTACCTGGAGGTAGGTGTCTGTCTGGGAGACCTATAAGCACACCGAGGCTTTACTCTTGGAGGATTCCACTGGTAAGGGACCGCTTTCAGCCCGCGGCGTGTCTTTTCTCAGGACCTGATCGATCTGGAGGAGGTGGTCGAGGTCGGAGGAAACTCTGTCCGGCTGGTGGCTGTGAAATACGCTGACCCCTGGCTGGTCCATATCGCTGAGGGACTGGGACCCACAGGCAAGGAAGTCCCGTCATCACAGGACACCCGCAAGAGGCAGGCCCCGGAGCTGCCAGAGGACGAGCCCAGCGTGAAAAAGCCGGCTCTGGAAAGGGAAGCCAGCAAAGTGGCGGGAATGCTGGGCTTGGATGGAGCGCCTAAAGACGGAGTTGGCCTTACTGGAGACGGGAGATGCGAGGAGCCCCTGCCCTCTGGCCCGAAGGACACCAGTGACTCCATCCAGATGGTGGAGGAGTGCAAAGGAACAGACAAAACTCAGGAGGAAAAGGGGGGAGCCGCATCTGATGTCGATTCTCCACCTACAGGAGATCCACCTTCTGTAGACACCAGCTGCTTTACAGTGGATGGAGATGACAGGTAAGCATTACATTTGGGTGTGAACGTTTCCAGTGTGTGGAGTGTCATTTAAGTAAACCCTAGTGAATTAAATGTGAGATCTTGTACATTGTTGGTATGTCCCCATTTCACTTATGGTGAGTGGTGCCATTCAGATGCTGGATTCTGTTTGTTTATCCGGATGTGGTGACTCCTATCTTCCTCCAGCGTGGCCGCTGATTTGGGTTCAAACACGCAGGATAGGGTTAGCTTCATCAGCCGCCCGTGGCGCATCGTTGACGGGAGCCTCAACAAGTCCGTGTGCAAGGGCATGCTGGAGGCCCTGCTCTTCCACATCATGAGCAAGCCTGGCATCAGCGAGCCCAGCCTGGTGCAGCACTACCAGGGCGTGCTGCAGCCTGTGGTGGTCCTGGAGCTTCTCCAGGTACTGCCGATGTCTGCTAACATCTCCCCCGGCATGCGTACATTGAAGGATCCGTGCGCCTCACCAGGGTTATCAACAACGAAGACTTAACGTATAAGAGAACATTTTCGTAATCCAAAATATAATAAGAAAATAAAAACGAAAACTATAAATATTGTTTCCGAAACTAACGGAAATAAAAAATAAATAAATGAATAAACATACCTAAATGTCAAATACTTTTTTACAGTTTTTGAATACTTTTTAGCTAAAGTAATTATCTGTCTTTCCTCCTTGATGGAAATCATCACTGAAACATATTGCAGTATATTACCTTGTGATCACCGTTAATAATAGCATTAATAATAGCATTAATAATAGCATTAATAATACCTGGAACATGTTTTGCCCATTTTGAGGATGTTAATACATAATGTGCAGGTTTCTCTCCTAAGATCAGACACATAAGATCTTTACAACTTTCACTCTGTCCCTAGAAACAAAAATTACTAAAACTTAAATATATGAACTAAATTATATCTTTAAAATTAAATTAATAAAACTACACTGAAATCTAAAATTAAACTGGATTTCAAATGAAAATTGAAAATTAAAATTTTGAAACAGGTCACACTACATCAGTGTTAATATTTCCCAGCCATCTTTGACCGGGATGTTTTATCATCTGTCCTGTTGAGGTATCCCTAAAATCTTGTCCCATTTCCCCATCAGGCTCTAGAGGACCTTGGCTGTGTGTGGAAGAGGCACATCGCCAGGCAGGCCAAAGCGTCGCTCTTCTCGCCGGCCCGGGTGCCGGAGGTGAAGGATTCCGCGAGGCTGCGGGAAAACGCCACCCCATTCTACGAGCCCACCGTGGACTGCTGTCTCCGGCTAGGAAGCCTCTTCCCCAAAGAAGACAACTGGAACCGATTGGTCCAGTTCACGCACAGCTGACACGTCATTTCCAGCGGGGACATTTCTGGGCTGAAGAGGGCACCCCACCTGTCCTTATTCTCCAGTTTTATTTACTTTTAAGTTCAGCTTTGCTCTTTGAAAGCTAATAAATGATATTTATAATTTCAGTCTCTGTTCTGGTCATTCACGTGGATGTTGTATCAACAGGTAGGTATACTTTAGTAAGTGTTGCAAATGAAGACCCCAGAATTTATTTACCATAGTTTATTTTTGTAATTAACATTTTTGTACATGTATTGTACATTTATAAATTCAATAAATATCACTGTCCCCATAAAACTGCCTCATCTCAATTTTAATGTTCAGTCTTACAAATGAAGCAAAATTCCGCTGTTTTGTTATATATATAGTACTTCTTATCTTCCAAAATCGTTTAAATAAAAAATGAACATACAGCCACCTAAATCAGACAGTTGTCACCATCACAATTTTCCAAATGACCTTGAAATGACCACAAAATGACCATGATTGTTAAACTGAAGATATTAAAAGACTTAAAAAAAAAAAAAGACTTTAAAAATTCAAGACTAGAGTCTAATGTGCTTATTCTAATGTCATTTTTACCCCGTTTCAACCTCCATTCACACACGTTTCTCCCCATTTAAGGCAGTAAATAAAACCCCTCACCTAGGACAAAGGTCACAGATTTCCATTAGTGCTCTGACTGTGCTTCGTCAATATTGCTTGTACAAAAAGCCCTTTGTTGGTCGATTTAATTATTCAAATGCTCTCAATTACACTACATTACATTTCCCAGAACACCACTGCATAAATAACTATGGCTTTAAATTTCATAAACATTTAAGAGACCGTGCAATCGCTGTGTGCTGCCTGGCAACCGCTTCCACTACGACTCTTTTAAAACTGCCCGCATTGCCTTGCTTGCATCAATTCTGCGAATATTTCTGGAGGTAGTTTAATGAGTGTGTCAGAATGGTATGCGTCTGGGTCCCAAAGCAGTTTACATGGAGCTGGGGTGGTCACCCGTGCCCCCGAGGGTCCTGCACATCCTCAGCGCACCCACAGGCTGCTCCCCAGCAGTAATCGTCTGCTGTGGTTGATTTACAGGTCAGGCTGCTTTGCAGAGTGGGCCTTATGTTTGCCTGCTAAGTCCTGGTGACCTCTTTGTGTATTGAAACGATGTCCTGGTCAGGCCTGATATGGAGGCCGCCTTCAGGATGATGGGTCTGCACAGCAGGTCTCAGGACAACATCGCCAAACATGGAGAGATGAGCAGTGAGGGGTGTTAAAGGTCTAGTTCATGTAAACACCTGAAATCACTTCTGGGGCAATGAACTAGTGAGTGTATTCAGAAAATCAATGCTGTTAATAGCCGCCTGATGTATGATATCTTCATATTTTTGAATAACTGTAAATGACAATTGCAGAATTAACTAATGGCTTTTTTTGTGTTGGCCCTGTCATTTGCAGCACAAGATAAAACAGCTTCAAGTACTCAGCACACCCATGAGATCTATAAACTGCTGTTGTTTTAGACGCATGGTTTTGTTCCATAAGATTTTTTTCCCAGTATCCTGGGCTAAACATGCAAATAGGAACAAAACTTCATTACAACACAATGGAACATTTCAAACCTGTTTAAATACAGACTTCTGAGAATCACAGAAGTGGATTATCGGCCATTGTTGCAGAAGATGGCTTGGGAACTCGTCACCTGTGCAAATCCCAGGTTAGGAAACAACCTTCTTGTATAATTATCTCCGTAACATAAATCGAATGGTAGCCCTCTATCATATGAGACAGCTAGGCTGCTGTAATTCATTACTGCAGGGTAAAATCGGATTATATTCAGGACAACAGTGTCTCCTGTTTCTTGGTTGGACAGAAAGTGGCATAGATCACTCATGAGTCTTCAGTTACAAAATAATAGTATCTCAAATACAAGCTTTGGGTAACTGGACTGTTTCCGTAAAGTTTCCCACTGCTTGTTGTTGGGATTTTATAGCCCTTGGAGTGTGTAGGTGTGTCTGTTTGATGTACATGTAGATACCGGTGTTGGGATGCTGTGTAAATGTGTGTGTAGTGGTGTGTCTATGGCTCACAGCGAGCCTGACCCAGGCACCCTGAGGACTATCTGGAGACGAGGGAGCTGCTCTGAGACTGGCTGGAAGAGGTTGTGCCCCCGCTGAGCTGTGAGAAGCCACTGTGACACGACTCCAGGCTGGTCATGGACCCCCTGCACAGAAGGGAAACCCTCAGTCAGTGACACGCAAGGCCTCCACCTAGGGACCGAAATCCCGACATACGGTAATCTCTCTAAAACACGCTCACTTTTTCAGTGACATGGGCAGATTAACTTCTCCAGGGGCTTTAGGCTGACATGGAGTATTGCACCGGCAGATCACTCAGCTAGGTTTAATACGCTTGGCCATTCAATTTTCCCTCGTTTTTGTAGAGGGTGGGCCCTGATTTTTCTGGGGCCCTAGGCTGTAGCCATTAATCTGCCCCAGAACGTGAAATTGTTATGAGGCCCGTATTAGGATGTTACCTGTTGGAAAAATGACAATATGATCAATGTGTTAAACAGAAATATGAGACCTGATGTTCAGCAATTTCACTTGAGTGGGTATCACTTTATTTGACGTAAGAATTTGGCTCGACCAATCAGGGCCCAGACAATAAGGACTTAGGAATGACATCGTTGCATCAGTCATCCGTTTTCTAGAGAAATCCATCCTTACAGCAATGCTGTTTTCAATATTCATAGCATTGCAAGATCCACAATGTTACCACTATGCAAAATGTCACGAGACACAAATGAAAATGAATAGATTTCTACATGCCTGCATGACTTGGTCCATGAAAAATGTGAAGCAAGAGCTAGATGGAAAAGCAG
This sequence comes from Mormyrops boulengeri, assembly GCA_026781065.1. Classification (NCBI taxonomy): domain Eukaryota; kingdom Metazoa; phylum Chordata; class Actinopteri; order Osteoglossiformes; family Mormyridae; genus Mormyrops; species Mormyrops boulengeri. Next base: position 24,600,550 of record JAODLD010000101.1, on the reverse strand, counting down.
AGTCTGTGCTCTATAGGACGAGCTGACTCTGTGATTAGTGTATGACAGATGAGAGCACACTTCCGATGAGCCAGCACCCCCACGCCGTGTGGTATTGCCTTACGGCGGGGGGGCTGTAGTTTCACACGACACCATGAGCTGCAGTCATGAGGATCCGAAGGCCGAGTTCCCACCTGAAGTCTTCCGAGGCCAGCACCTCGGTGTAGTACATGACCTTGCACTTGTGGGACGAGACTTGCAGAGAGGCCAGCATGTCGTCCACACGAGGCAGGGCGTTGCTGGAGCAGGAGGCGGGGCCTGTCAGTTTCCACTGGAGGATGTAGAGGCCGGGCCAGCGGGTGACGTGGGAGCCCTACAGCGAGCAAGACATACACATGTACAGGTGAGGGGCCTCCCATCTGTGTGTTGGGGGCTTGCTAGGACACAGTACTTCTACGTAGTAGCAGGTAGGACTCACTTTTGCCTTCAGACAAGCTTAAAGGGTATTTAGCTTAAAGGCTTGTATTCAGAGAAACCGATCTGCAAACTCCTGGGCACTTGTAGCCTTCCTGTTAGCTTTAACGAGTCTGACTATTCTCCTCTGACCTCTCTCATTAACCATTAAAGCCATTTTCATATGAACATGAACTCTGGGCATTTCTCAGAGAATCAGGTCCACACATTCTCAGGAGTCGCCCTTTCACACGCGTCGCATAACCAGACACTGTCTGTGTCAGACACGTTCACACCTACTACAAATACTCTGGTTTGTTTGGACGAGGGGCGGCGTTTGGGTAGAGCATGCAGGAGGCGGGACGTGACGCAAAAAGCACGCTGCAGAAATCACAGTGTTTTGTTTATAGCATATTGAAGATCTTTGCCGTTCACCTGCACCTCAGCTGGGATTACACTGTGGTCACGTAGCCAGATTGTAAGATGATCATGCACAACTAAGTCTCTTGCAGTTCCTCGAATCTGTTGGACGATTTCGGCATCAGCTCTTACTGACGGAATTCTCTGATTGTTTGTATTCTTCCGTTTTCTTGTCAGTCCCATGACAGAAACGTCATCGTCTGCCCACTCGCTGGCGATGAATTCTCCAGAGTTCTCCCTGCTCCATTCGCATATGGCGGTCAATCGGAAATTACCGGGACTTTGTACTAGAAAGCCAGCACCTTAAAGTCCGTGTGATGTCTGGTACGACTGATTCTGACGTTTGCGTTCACATCTACAGACCCTCCTGGAAATGTCTAGAAAATTTCAGGGGGGCAGTGCATGGGGCTTAATCTCTTATCAGTCTCCAAAATGCCCCTGACTGGATGCCTTTTGTCTAGCACGGTATTCTCTATAAACTCTAAACACTGAGAATGAGAATCCCAGAGGCGGCTGTTTCTAAGATGCTGGAACCACCATGCCTGACACAATCAAATCATGTTCAAAATCACTTAAATCATGCATCTTAGCCATTCTAATGCCCAGCCAAGCATTAAATGAACCTACTGAACCTGTCTGTGCTCAGTTACAGCCACGTGATTCCTTGTTTGTACTGGTATTACATGTAAAGACCTCTCAACTGCAGTAAGACGGCTTATATATTCAGGTGTGACTCACTCGTCATGAAATACAATGATTACAAACAAACAAAAGCAAAGGATTAATTGAATACTTTGAAAACGTGTCAGAACCACCCAGATAGACAGACATCTGCCACACAGCCAGTCAGACTCTGATCTGAAGGACGTGCTACACATGGCAGAATAACAGACCTTCTCCTAACTTTCAAGATTTGACTCTAATTGGAATTTCTGGATTACTCTATATTTCTCGGTCTTCCTACATGTGTGCAAAGAGATTAAAGGCGTACCTGGATGCTCTCGCCCTCTCGGCATATGAGCGGAGACTCCACCATGCTGTAATCCACGCCCAGGACCCAGCTCTTCTCAATCAGCTGGATGTTGTCCACACCAGGGGTGGAGGTCAATGGGTCCTTCTTGACAGTCTGTGGAGACCTTTTGGAGTGGAAGATGTTGAAGATCAGGTCCCCCTTCAGGATGTCAAAGTCCCAGGTGATGACTGAAGAGCTTTCTAGGATCTCAATGACAATCTTCAAAAAACAAATTAAAAAGGAATGTAACTGATGTTCTGATATACAAGCAATGAGTCATAGCAAATATCTCTTTCGATTAATTTAATCACTGAAGACGCCTGCGATGAAATCATACATCCATTTCCCACTCCATCCCATCCAGCCATCCCATGATGCCACCCACCGTCACACACTAATCAACACCTTTGGATTGTGGGAGGAAGCCAGGCAGCCTGCTGGAAACCAGCACAGAAACTGGGCGACCGCACAAACTGCCCAAATGTGGATAAGCTGTCCAGGAACCACACCCAGACATCCAGCCATAAAATTACACAATTACAGACACGATGCTAAGACTTGCCGACGCTAACAAGACCTATGATTAGCAATTCTACGCAGTGTATAGAGAGGAGAATAATGGGAATGAAAAGGAACTATCTATGTATGGACATGATTACCTCATGAGGTGCTCCTTTGAAGACATGAGCTGACTGATATATAGTTTCTGTCCACAGTTTAATGTGGTCTGAGTTTTCAAGGTCCTCTTCTGTCTGGTACAGAGATTTTGGTACGAGGCCTCCTTCTGGGACAGTGCACTGGAAAAATGTAACGTTCAGAAACGGGACTGTCTTTCTGTGCCACATTTCAAGGCAAAAACAATTTAAAGGGTTAAAATTAAACTTAAAAAGGTCAGAATACAATAAGGGTTATGAACATTCAAATTTTTGGTATTAGGACGCCATTCAAAACATACAAATCCATCCTATTAAAAAAACACAGTGCCGAAAAGGGGCTTACCATACAATCTCCTCCGAGGAAGTCGGGGATGATCTCTTTATCGATGTAATCGACCAGCCCTCCCACTCCTTGGTAATTGTTCCCGCTGTAGACGAGGAATTTCTGCCGAGTGTTGTCGTTAATGAACGGACTGACCTGGAAGTCAAACAGACATTGCTAGTAATCTGTTCCCATTTTCCGCATGCTGTTTCATTTTGCTAAACGTGTGTATCGTGTGATTAAAACATTTTTGAAAGTGAAAAAAATCTTGCCTTGTTTCAACACCAGCCATAGACCGGCTCAAGAGGTAAATATCACTTCGACAGACTGATGGAAAATGTTTCAAATTTCACCAGATTTCCACATTTAAAGGTGCCAGTCTGATCGCCGCCATTTCGCAAACTCACCAGGGTCCAGAGCACGGGGAAGACCCGGGGAGCTCGTAGGATGAGGAGCCTGCCCAGCGTCTCAGGGTAGTTAGCCTCCACCACCTCAATGATGCGGAGGAGAGCTTTCACGCCAGGCCTCCAGAGGTGCCGCATATTCAGACCCTCCAGGTCCACTAGGCAAGTCCATGACCTGAGTAGAAGAGGCGCATGCATTCACGCTTATGATCACACCTACAGTTACAGTCTGTCCTCAGTAATTTAGCAGGGATGGGCTAGACCCAACCACCTATCCACCTATCCAGTGAGCCTGAAGACTATCTCAGACAACATAGGGAAGCAGAACACCTGGGTGTGGCAGCAGACCATCGCAGGGTACATGTATACACTAAACCAGGGTGTGATGCCAATTATCCTTAGCTAAGGAGTACCTGAAGGAAACACATAGCAACACAAGGAGCAAATCCCAGTTAGGCTTAAACCTAACTCTGGAAGTAACCCTAACCCAATACCCAATGAATCATCACACTACCAGGACGGATTGAACGCGTGATCAAATTTTCTATATTTAAAACTTCAAATGTGCTTATTTATTAAATGATTATTTAGGCAAGCTTACGGTTAAAGCTTTTTTCATCTGAAGGTAGTGAACTGCCCCCCCCCCCCCGGGATTTGGATCAATAAAAGTCTGGAAACATAAAACATTTATCTAATTAACATGGCATACTAACGTGATAGGTCTTCCAAATATCTTGGTGTTTTCTTCACATCTTTTCTGTCCTTCCTCATTGATTGACAAAACCTAAAGTGAAAATATTTATAGACACACAAATAAAACATTTTTTTTTTTTTTTTGCTTGCAGTTTGTGTTACCACCCAGAATCATCCCCCTGAAAGCCGATTGGCCGCCTCTCCTGTCACTCACACATTCAAAACATTTAATTGACTAATGATAAGGTTGGCCTATCTGTATTAATAACGGCCCCTCTTATGCGCCCCGCCTTCTATAATCATCCCGGTGGATGAGTAAGATGTGGAAATGCAATCAGACACAGTGCAGGAGGACAGCTAGGAGGCACCCACGTGTCTGAGCAGGGCCTCCTCCCCCAGGGCCTTCACCAGTCCCTTGGTGTCCATCTGGCCAAGGCGCAGGATGTAAAGCGGCCGGCCGTCGCTGTCGTGGAAGTGCCAGCCGCCAGCATAGCACTCCTGCAGGAAGCCCGGCGGCCTCCACGTCTCCAGGATGTAGTCCACCTGGTACTGCTTCCTCCAAGCCAGCGACTGGCACAGCATCTCACGCGCCTTGTCCAGGTTGAAGTCGCGGGCACGCAGGAAGCGGAGGATGTGCTCATCTTTGGGGATCTGTGGACGGGGGCGGCAGAATGTGGCCCTGACCACATCAGTGTCTGGGAATCTGCCGACAGACACCACAGCAGCTAACATACATTAACAGATACTGATGAATATGAATTGTGTTCCATTCATGTTGCAAACAGCGTTTTGTTTTCAACATTTCGCTCAGATTGCTGATGAATGCATCAGATCATGCTGATCAATTGGAAAATGAGTTTCAAGGAAATAAAATACAGTGAGCAGGACGGCAAAACTCTATGGCCTGCTTTAGGCCGGTTTGGAAAACGGAGCCTCCGTTCAGTTTCTCCATGCATCTGTTCATTGAAAGGCATTCTTGGCAAAAACCAGGCAGCCAAACTCGACGGCATGTCCATCGGCCGGACGCGATCGCCTAGTGCCGTTTGTACTCCTGTCGTTTAAGCAGGCTGCATCATGTTATTTTGTTCAAAAGTCAAACAAAAGCTGAAAAATCATTTATAAAGAAAGTGTGACAGAAGTAACTTCCCAAACTGAAAAATGGATCATGGATGAATTTAAACATAAAGCAGTTCTGGAAATTACCATGTTTTAGCAATAGCCAGTTCTTTAAAGAAACCACAATAGGTGTGACACTGAATATCAGGAGTTTCTTTATACATGACTGATCCCAGTATGTTTGCTCTGCCTTAATTCACGGCCGTAAAGATGCCTGGATTAGACGTTTTGGATTTAGATTAATTCCAAAGGAAGAATGATTGTACTGGCCATTGCTAAAGCATAAAGATATAAATAACCCGGGAAGTTTCTGTGAACGTAGAATCTGCAAGGAGGTACTTTCTTCTCAGAAGCAAAATCATTCATCTGCATTTGCACCTGAATCACCGCTCCAGTCAGTAATTAATCGCCACATGTCGATACTCACAGAAAACTGCGCCTCCACAATAAAAATCCCAAATCCCCTGACCATCTCCCACCTCTGATCCAATACCTTTGAGAATTTACATGTGGCATTAGTTTGACACGATGCTGTCATACATCAAACCGCTCCTGGGAAAATGATCAACTATTGCTTTCTTGCTTGAGGTCAAACCAGAGACAGATCAAGCTCTAGGTGCTAATTTCCATTCTGCGATGGGATTTCTAACAGGTCTCTCCTGTCACTCAGCTTTTGATCACTGGGGGTTCCTCCTCAGATCTATAGAAGATCTCCACACGTGTCACACAGCATGCATCAATGTTTACCTTCTCTGCCTTCCATTCACCAGCTTCTGACTACAGAGAAAAGAAATCATTAAGCCCGTCGTAGCAGCACACTTCCTGCAGGCCACAGACGTCACCTGATCCACTCCCTTGTAAGCTCAAGAGGCTAAAGGTCTAACTAAGCTACCCACCCAGGTTTACGCTTACACTAACTCACTGCAGGGCATCACACAGCTAGATTATACATTATCCAGCATGGAGTCATTCATTAAACAGAACAAAGGTAAGGGGGACTTTAATTCGGCTCAAATGTTTAAAGTAAAAAAATAAATGTAACATCTAAATGGGCAATGTACAGTAATGAGGAAGGCAAACACATTCTTCGCCTATATGTCATGCATATAGAGTCCTTGTTCATTCTTGTCACGACAATGAGATCAAGAAGGACAGACACTGTTTAGCGATATAACTGAAGGCAAAGTGCAGTGCGTAAATCAGCACAGGGCTGATATTTTCAGCTGGCTCACCTTTCCTTTGTGCGTCTCCTGCAGCCACTGCCGCAGGCGAATCAGACAGCTTTCCTGCATGGGTGTTAACTGTCCCAGGTACCGCTCGATGTATTCGGCATCCAGCTTGTCGGCTGAAGGAGACAAAACACAGCTAGCAAGTTCCCTCAAAAACTAAAGCCCACTGAGGCTTAGAAGGAAGACATAGTTTAATCATTACTAAAGAGCTCACAGCCCACCCATTGGATTTCATATGTGTGTAGGACCCTTGGCCGTCCGGGGAAGTGCCAGTTGTGTGTGTGTGTGTTGTTTTGATTTCACTATCTGCTCTTATCAGCCTGTAATGGCCTTTAAACGCCTGACTCAGCGTGACGCTTCTATGTTTCTCCATTGTGCACTGTTATATTTGGGGGAGTAGAGGGCGCTGCGTGAAATGATTCTCATACACATACATCATTTAAAAACTCATATACATAAATAATTGACGTGTAATTTTACCCAAAGCGCTCCTTTTTGAAGCACCACTTTCCAAAGATTGCACGAAATTTAACAGAAAGGTATGAAAAAGGCCACTGTGGGCTATTATAAAATGTCAGTAGAAGAAAAATCATAATCATAAATCATTTCCATCCAACAATATGCTATAACGCTATAACGTTTGATAAAATCCCTTGAACAAATTACATTATGCATTTTACATTGTTCTTTTTAGCTGTGGCAAACAAGTAATGACCCTTGTAAAAGTATATATATATATATTTTAATACCAGACTGGCTTTATAACTGTACCTGTTGTGGAGTTTTGAGACAAAATAAACAAATGATTTTTCCTTTTGTTGAACGTTTGCTGATATTACACCTTAATATTTCATCTTGTATTCCGCGTAAATGAAAATTCCCCACTACCCTGCCCACAGAAAGCCCTAAGCAGATTCCACTCGTTCAGAGACATTTACTATAAACACAAAGGGCAGAGTCGCTAACCCTTTTCATTTCCAGGGCTTCCATTGTTACTTTGTATATTGTTGCCTTTTTTTAAAATCTCAGCAAGCTTAAAATAAACGTCCCAGAAAAAGTGCAGGCTCAGCCCCAGCCAGAGCTCCTGTTGCGGCTGATAAACGACAGCAGAGAGGAAGGCAGAGGGTGTGACAGAAGCGTGATCAACACCCCAGCTTCTCTTTGTCTTCCGTCTGCAATGTAGCTTCACACCTCTAGGGCTGCGGGTTCAGTTCCTGCTCCTGACTCTATATCTATGTGTAGATGCATGTGCCTGTTCTCCTCGTGTTTATGTGGGTTTTTCTCCGATTGTCCAAAAACAAGGTCCAGGGTGTCCCCATGTCCTGCAGCGGACCGGCATCCCGTCCAGGGCATCCCCCTGCCCTGCAGCGGACCGGCATCCCGTCCAGGGCATCCCCCTGCCCTGCAGCGGACCGGCATCCCGTCCAGGGTGTCCCCATGTCCTGTGTTTCCTGGTACAGACTCATACTCACCATGTCCCTAAACTAGATAACCAGTTATGGTCTGGTGTGCCACTTTCGTCCCCCTCCTTTGCAGAATCCCCATTTTCCCACAACTATCTCCTTGTTGTGTACTGATTTATCACGGTCCGAGAAGGCTCCACCTGAAGAATCCTTCATGAACTTCACTGTCATGCAGCTTAGGTGGAATTTGTGTTTCTAGAATGCTGGAGAGGTGTAATTGTGAGCGTGCGCGTGCCCTGCGATGCACGAGCATCCCGCTGAGGATGATTCCCTCGCTTCCTGGCACCAGCTGCAAGGTTGCCATGGCCCTGCACCGGATTTAGGACTATGGAAAAACACTCAGCATTCATCAAATTGTGTATGAACGCTTCTGCCCGTAAAATGGGGGGGGTGGCAGGTAAGGTCAGGTGACATGCTGTGAATCCTGACCCCACTCCCACCCTCTGGTATTATTAAATATATCTCATGTCCTCTCACCCATATAATCCCTCTTCCTTCCTCCTGTCCTGTGCCAGAAGGTTCTGCTCCCTCTCCTACTCCAAGCATGTCTTACATGCTATAAAAGTGACGTGCTCATCCATTCAGTCTATTAATGTCGGCTCTACTCACCATCTGGATTGGAGGGGTCGGCGGCATTACTGGCCTCCTTCCCACTGCTGTGTGCCAGCGAGTTGAGGGCCAGTCTGGAGACAGGTGCGGGGTGAAGGGGGAGGTCGCGGGGCGGAGCAGCCGGCCTGGCCGGGACCTTCTGCTCAGGTGGGACCCAGCGAGGTATCTCAGTGACGCCCCCAGCTATGAGCTCATTCAGATAGTACTCAATCACCTCCTTGCCCTAGTGGTGAAAAGCAGTGGCCTCCTGGTGATTAGACAGCCCTTACAGAGGAGCCCAAATCAAATCAAACAGCTTTTTGTAAGTTGTCACATCACTCGACACTCAGCAGAGTGTAGGGGAATGAAACGCTTTTGTGCAACCAACAGAAAATATGCCACACAGCAACAATAAACTGTGCAACTTCAGAAAGAAACACAGTGCTGTGGAAAAGTCTCAGGGAGTCAAAGAAAATGTTTAAAGCTATTTATCTGGGTAGTCAGTGTTGACTAGTAGCCAAAATTGTGGAAACTCTTCAAATTTTTAGAGATTGCAGAGCTTCATTCCAGTTACTCCAGTTACTTATTTAGTAATCAAATGTATGATATTTGTAAATATTCTCAGTAATTTTTAAAGCGTAATACCAAAAATGCTCAGTGTTTCCACAATTTTGGCCACTAGTGTATATTTCCACAGAAAAAAACACACAATTTAATATTAAAATTTAGGCTAATGGCAATTAATACAATAAAAAAACAAGAATGTCCCCTGTTCTCCAAGACCTTGCTAATATCTTGGTTTTCGAGGGGATCCGCGTTAGGGAATGATTTCATGTATGCACATCCTGGCACGCTGCCACTGTGTTGCTGCCCGATTACCGCTGTCACGTGTGTACCGCCGAGGTCTGTGAAGCGGTTCACCTGGGACGACCCGCACTACTCAACCAAGGTCCTCCAGGAGCGCGAACCCTTCAAAGCCCTCATTAATCCTCTCATTAATCAAGGCTGCAACATAAAACCCTCCATTCCTTACCTGACTGGCATCATGACATATTTCTATGCCGTTCGCTCTCTCCAGGGCCACAAAACGACAGGTTAACGATGTCATTACTTGGCCTCATTATCGCCATCTTCCTCAAATTCATATCCCAAAGTACACAGCTTTCGTAATGCTGTAGTGAGTGCATAGGATGTACCACTGGGATTTTTACATAAATTTACATTTATTTGTTTTACTTTGCCAAAAATGCAATGTGGAAGTAAGGCAGATAATACATCGTAATCATCCAGCTTCCACCGAGTGAGCAGTGACTACTGCAAGTTAGCAAGAGCAGAAAAAAACATTACAAAACCAGTGTTACCAACTTTGATCAGCTGGCTGGCGTGAGATTTTCAATTTCAATTCAAGTCTGCACACACATTTAGATGTAGGTAACAGTTTTATTACCTTGTAAATAATCTGTAGGGTTCGCAAACTGCCCCAGCGCTATTGATGTAGCTAATTTTACGTTTATTATGGAATAAAATAGATTTGCTCTAAGATTTCTTGCATGAGCAAAAGCATGAGTGTCACGCCAGATGTGTGAGAGCATGTTTTTTTGTACAGTTTTTGCAAATGGTAAGAGAGGTAAGACCTCTCTGATATATACACAAACAAAACACCTACAATCAGCCAAATTAGCTACGTCGAGGCCTTAGCAGAATTAACCCAGCTGCTAAATGTGCTTTATTGTGAATAAACACTTGTGGATAATTGCATGGAAATTTGGATAATTATGGCAGGTTAGTGGATGTGTAGAATCTAAGCCTGGGATATAAAATAGAAGTAAAAAGGAAATAAAAAAAAACACAAAGGTGTAAAAATACCAGTATGAGATACATCCCAGAACATGGTCCGGCTACAGTTGTTATGACACACAGCCCTCGGCGCTGGCTGTGCCTCTGACAGGCAGCATGGAAATCCGGCACAATCATCAGCGCCGCAGACGGACCCGGCTCTGTTAGAGCCCGGCTTGACAGGCAGCCGGAGAATGCCGACTGTGCTTGCTCTGTAGCCAGCAGCGGCCTGATCAAAGACATGAAAACCCCCACCCCCACCCCACTGCCTAAAAACAGCCATGGTTTTGCTTTTGTCAGATGACTTGAAAAATATATAATCTTCCAAATAGTTTTTCGACTAGGTAAGTTTGGCCAAACTTATTTGTTTGCTGTCCTGACCTGTTTGATTTGGGTTGAATGTACTTCGTTTGACGGCAGCCGGATTACATACCGACGCACCCTTCAAAGCACTGGCAGCCTTTATCGCAACGACTGAAACTGCTATTTAGTGGATCCATCACGGTGCCATTTAGCCATTTAATGAGAGCTTTTCATGCCGATGCTGAGCTGAGGGTTTTCGCCTCCGCGGTGCGTCACACCGTAATTACCCGCTTGATGTTGGCTGTGTACTGCTTCATCGCAATCTTCTCCACTGTGTTCTCGAAGCCGAAAAAGGACTTGATATCCAAGGAGGCTGATTGCTCAAAGCATGTCCACTCCTCATTCTCAGGATGAACCTGTGAGGAAAATGCAATAATGAACGGATGCAGGTGCACATGCTGAGAAAGGCGCTTTCGCCATGGACGGAAACGAGGGCCCCATCCTAAACTCACTCTTCCGTTCACTGTTACCTAACACGCCCACGCACAGGAGCCTCACACATTAATATCGCCACAGTGGCAGAACTTCTGGAATGTCCAACCGTATGGAAACGCTGAAACACATGATTCGGTGGCTGGTGCACGTTAATCCCTTTCCCAGTGGGGGGGGGTGATGACCCCTGCTGCCTGTGGATTGACACAGCCGCCTGCTCTGTGAATACGTACCATCAGGGGTTACCCAAGCTGAAGCCCAGGGGCCTCTGCTAAATAGGGGCCTCAACTAACCTTGTTTAATAAAATTCATAACCCCCTCCCTTCCATTCAACAAATTTTCCCATCACTACCCCCCTACCCTGGTCGACAACTACAACATCATAGAAATCAGCAGAGGCAGTGTTAATAGCCCAGTGTTAATAGCCCAGGCCCTCTAGCCATGTTAATGTGCCCCTAAATGCCATCCAGCCGTCGTGAGCATTCGGTGTTTTAGTGGCAGTGTGTGTGAGGACTTCCTCCATCCACAGCACAACTTAACGCAAAAGAAAGCCCCCAGACCTCAATACAATGTAGCAAAATGCTTCCCGCTGGCCCTAACTGCATGCTATGGTAGATGGAACGCAGGCAGCAAATAATCGCTGTGAGAGGCACTGGGGGGGGGGCTCAAGCGGTCCCTGTCGCTCTCAGAACCGACGGACACTGTTGCAGACACGCTGCCAAGCACACACAACCCGAATCTATTTGGAGCTCTCTCCTCTTTCAAACAGGCAGTAAATTCAAGCCGTAACATTTTTAACGAGCCTGGAGCATCGGGGAACACGGAGCGGGGCAGCCGACGGTGGCTCGTTATTCAGAGGCGAGCCGTTTGCGTCCAGGAGGCTCCACATTGAAAACTACAGCTTTAATTCAAACAGTCATAACAGAAATCTGAACGTCACACCTTCTCCCCAGGCATGTGGTCACACCCTCTCAGATTCATGCAAATGTCGAGGCCTTACGATACCAATATGAGGGGGTTGACACTCTGAGCTACACTCCAAATACAGCTACTGACATAGAGGGATGAGCCTTTCCTTTTGTGAAGAGAGGAGGCCTAGTTAGCCAGAAAGATGTCACCAGGGGACTCACGCTGTAGCTACATTTCTCGAGAACCGTCACCCTGCTGGCGAAGGTTTCATTATGGGCCTCGATGAGCAGCGTCCTGTCCTTCCAGTTGAGGGTGTTCTTCTGGATGAAGTACACATACTCCACGCCGGCGATCTGCCAAAGGAAGGGAGGCAGGCGATTCTCAATGTGGACAGTCAGATAGTCTCAGGAACAAACCCCCGAACTGTGCCAGTCACCATTCAGCAGTCTGCATCATACTTCCGGATAAAGATTTCAATAATAATCTAAACCAATAATGAAAAACCAATGATTATTGGAGATCTGTGCACATCGTTCAGGTAGTTTCACAGAAAGCTGTCTTCTTACGCATTCAGTGCCAGAACTGTCAGTACTTCTGGTACCTGATAAATTAAAGGCCCATTATAATTCAGCCAAAACACAGCCATTCTTAAAGGGGATGGACATAATCCAGCATTGTGGGGGAAAACAGGTTCACTAGAAGAGTGGATCAACCCAGTACTTTGTGTGCCCTGGGCTATGCATCATAAGTAATTAACCTAAACAGAGGGAGGGGTGGGATCTATTATTAATACACACGATGCATATCTGACATGCCTGAACTGAGACCCGAGTTTAATACACCTAAGAAAGTGCCCCCCCCCAATGTAAATGGCACTTTTGTGTATGTGCATTATAAACTGCAAGAGGAATAAATATATTTGCGATGGCTGATCTCTTTCATATTCAGCGACAGTCTGCAGACTCATCTTTCCATTCCCTCTCGCCTAACACACGGAGAGAGCAGGTCTCAGTGCGCGGAAAGCATGAGCCCAGCCCCAACGAGCGCCGCTGGGCGCGTGACGGATGGGGGCGGGTTCGTACGTGCAACTGCCTGTCGAAACGGTTTAATCTACGGGATCATTTACACAGAAATTACCGGAATCGTCGAGTGAGTGATGACAGATGCCTTCATGTTACCCTGCCTGCCTGAAGCGGAAGCTTCTGTCATTATGCTGTGAAAAACATGGGTGCAGTAACGGGGTTTTAGCATAACTGTCAGTTAAATAACTCATTTTGGTTACATGGCGCAGATCCTGAGCCTAGTGCTGCTGGTCTGCAGACTGGCACTGATACACGGCCAGTATTCCACTGGGCCGTTGAACACTAGAGATTTGGGGGAGGGGTTTAATTTCTAAAAAATTCACCACAAAGGTTTGGGAGCCCCTACTTTAGACAGCCACATGGGGAGGGGAGGGTGTGTGGTTCTATGTCTGTGGTCAGAAGGTTGTTAGTTCAAATCCTACCCTTGGCAGAGCAAGGCCCTCAATGCCAGTTGCCCCAGAGACTGCCTGACCCTGCTTTCTCAGTTGTACATCACTTCGAATACATCCCCCCCCCCCACCCCCTCATACCTTTTTGAGCAGGCGCGGGGCGTCTACGTTGAGCTTGCAGCTGCGTTCGATGACGTGCAGGGAGCTGTCGTTGCTGATGGCCTCGCTGAGGACCTCGCTGCTCACGAACACGGGGATTTGGGGGCAGGTGGGGAAGCGCTTCTCGTACGCCTGCGAGGGGGACAGACACCGGCGGTCAGCTCCCCTGAGGCAAAGGGCCCCCCGCAGGCCTCTGAGGGAACCGCGGCTGTTCCTGAGAAGTACAGCTGCTTTGCCGAAATGCAGCGGCACGGAAAAAGTTTGGGTTTGCAGGGTGTGCATTTCCAGCGTGACCCACATAAGGATGATAAACAGCGCTCTCCCCCTCCCCATACCCCCCCCACTCGGGCATCTCTGCTTATCATATGACAATAACCAATTTCACATGCGAGTGATATTGTACCGTACCTTACAGATTCCCAGACAGAATAAAAGAACAGGAAATAACATTTCTGCCTGCACCTTTATGAGGAGGGCACGCTTTTGGATGGCATCTGTTCACAATTAAATGTCATTTAATTCATTCAAGTCTTAATCTATCCATTCATCCACTTATCCTGGTCAGAAGGGTTGGGGCTGGAGTGAATCTCCGGATGCACAAACCTGACAGTCTCAGATTACTTTCTGCAGAATCTATTCAAATCCTATTTAACTGGGTATAGAGCTGCAGGTTTCACTGACTTCCAATAAACAACATACCCAACACACATACACACGCGTGTCATTACCATGTCACTAATAAGTTGCTTTCTTCAATTAGACTACATTTCCATTGAATTTTTTTTTCAGTTTTATGTTCCACTGTTTCAGGTATTTCCCCTTTTGTGCAGGATTTTAAACTGAATAATTAAATTTAGCCAGCTTTTGGGTGGCGGAGGGAGTTACCGGAGCGTTTGACCCGAACGATTGTTCCTTTGGATGTTGAGTTCCTCCAAGGTACATGGCCTCCCGTTAAGGCCTGGGTCACAGGTTAACCCGCGGCTTCCGTTCTCACACACCCGCAGCATGCCTTCCGGTAAACAAATCGCTCCTCACATCAGGACCAGAGGGACGGCCCCCTGAGCTGCGGAATCCCCGAGCTGGGATGCAAGGTGCTGACAAGCTCATTAAACGCACAGGATGTCGTCCTCGGTGCCGGGACTGATGCAATGGCCTCTGAGGCAGGGAGCGCTGCTGGGTGGGGGCATGGAGACCTGTGGTGGCGAGTGAGCTGTCCTCAACCTGATTTACTCCCCAGCACAGCAGTAAATGCTGGGCAAGCCTGCCAGTGCCTAGGGCCGGCCACAGACGGATGGGGATGACACCGCGCTGGTGCGTCTCTGGTGATTTACACACCGCTGGCTAAAGCCTCGCTCTCCGCTGACGTTAACAGATTAACGTGACAGGTCCCTCACCGGGCTGGGAACTTCACTGCCGCGCTGAGTCTTGCAGATAAAGTCTGGCAGCAGGGATTTTACAGCACTGACGCACACTCTGCTTGACAGGGGAATTACACGTCCTTACATAATGTGGCACAGCAAATTTAAATCCTCCTGTGGTCCCCAATTTGAAGGATAGAAGGATCCTCTCATAAAGCAGCCGCTGTCCGACCCATGAGCTGCCTGCCTCCGTACCTCACGTCGGCAAAACTTGGGGCTACACCGATAATTATCGGCGAGGCTACACAGCCCATTTCTGTATGGATAACAACCAAGGGAGAGTCTAAGACTTTTTTAATAGTGTTTTTTTATAGATGATATCATTAGCCAATAACATGTTTTGAATTGATGATTGATAGATGTGGGGGGACTTCAGGGGCCAATCAGCTTTCAGATGGGCCAGTGGCCCTGTAGCCCTGCCCCTATATTCTGCCTTTCCCTACAGAGAGCACCAGGTCCCCTATTAATGTTCAAAAGTGTAGCCCTTCACCAAATGCACGCCATCTCAAGGCGCTCAAAGCTGGCAGCCACAGCCCTATTAATAGTGTAAGATAAACGGCTCAGCATTTCCGGCACCTCACAATGTGCCAGCCACCCCTGCGCCCCCCCGAAGGCAATGGCATGAAGCTCCAGGACCCTGCAATAAAACAGAGA
The DNA here is from genome assembly GCA_026781065.1 of Mormyrops boulengeri. Lineage (NCBI taxonomy): Eukaryota > Metazoa > Chordata > Actinopteri > Osteoglossiformes > Mormyridae > Mormyrops > Mormyrops boulengeri. The sequence continues at coordinate 24,584,973 of JAODLD010000101.1, read as the reverse complement.
GAGGACACACAGAACAGCCAGCGATACGGCCCATGTGCATTTTTAATTAGGAAAATCGATACGCGTGACACTATGGTCCGAGTGCCACGGCACACAAAAGACCCACTTCATGCTGCTGGGGTCTTCAGACGTCTAATTAAAAATGTTCACCCCTCTGTCTGTGAAGCAGCACAAGAATGAGTCCAATGTGTCCTGCAGGGGGCGCTATCTGTGACGCAGTGTGTCACTTGAAATGACGGAACATCTTAAACGTGGGGGGTAGGAACTCGAGGCTGCTGATTCGGGGGCAGTGAGACGGTGGGCTAGAGTCAGCACTGCTGTGGGTGCTTCACGGACACCCCCATCCGGAACTAAGCATTGTTAAGAAACCCCTGCTGATCATTTGGACACTGTACCAGTGATCAGAAGGTTGTTGGTTTGAATCCTGGGATCAGCAGAGAGATTTCACCATTAGGTCCCTGACTGTCTGACCCTGCTTTCTCAAAAAGAAAAGTCATTGCTTTGGATATGTAAGTGTAAAATTACACAGAGAGAAATGATATTTAAAAAGCAAGACTAATTTAAAATGAATATCAATCTGAGATTCTACCACATATAACAAATACTACAGGCAGCCATTAAACGAGGCGACCGGTTCAGTTTTCGGTATAGCGTGCAGGTTAGTCTAAAACACAGCTATTCAAAAACACATGAGCAAGGCGTTGCTGTTACATGAGACAGCCCCACACCAGGCCCTGGCACGCTTGCTAAAGCCTTCTGGGAATATTAATAGCAACTCTTCTCTTGTTTTAAAACAGCGGCTGGGCGGCTGACTGTAAGGGCAAGCGGTGAGCGGAGGACAGAGCCAGCCACACAGAGGGGAAATCGCAAACACGCGAAGACACACCAGGAAATCGTCTGCGACATTCCGGCTTAATTCCATTATTCTGGATCAGCCCAAGAGCTCTTCAACATGCTAGATCCTTTATTCTTCACATTGCCATGTAAAGTCTAATGGCTTAATGGTTAGGAAACTGTGCTTGTGATCAAATGGTTGTTGTTCCAAATCCTCAGCCAGCAAGGTACCCCTGAGGTACCCTGAACAAGATACTGCCCCCACGCACTGCTCCCCACGCACTGCCCTCCACACACTGCTCCCCATGCACTGCTCCCCACGCACTGTTCCCCAGGTGCTAAATAATAGCTGCTCACTGCCCTGTCACATATGGGTTAAATGCAGGGGACACATTTTTGGGGTCACCATGCATCTCGTGATGAGGTAAAAATACGTTAAAATATAAAGCTTATTAAATATAAAGCTTTAAAATATAAAGCTTTAAAAGCACCTGTTCAACATTAACACCCCTGACAAGCAATTGTACATCCAATATACAATAATTAAATACATAGAATAAAGAGTTATATATAATTTTGAAATTCAGAGGAATTAGGAGCTAATGATTTCTGATTAGATGTGAGATTTACAGGCCCGTTAAACACCATTATTGAGAAGGAAAAGCCAGCTTGACATTCCCAGAACCATGGGCACCAGGTTCCCCGGCGGGAAACCAGATACATGT
>JAODLD010000101.1:24571614-24583314 GCA_026781065.1 Mormyrops boulengeri | reverse complement strand
CCCCCCCCCCCCCCCCCCCCCCCCCCCCCCCCCCCCCCCCCCCCCCCCCCCCCCCCCCCCCCCCCCCCCCAGGGCGACGAGGGGCCACCCGTCCTGACCGACGGGCTTCCTGTGACCCGAAACTGAGAGGCGACCACGCTGTACCGCCAGCGGAAGGGAAGCACGGCGTGCGTCACTGCGTGGAATCTTCCGGAAACCCTCTGGATTCAGGTCGCGGCATCACGGCCGCTCGGCAAGGTCGACAAGGACAAGCATGGATGGGGGGGAGGAAGAGAAGCAAGAAAATGGGTCAGGCGAGCTCAGCCCCTCGATGCAAAGCTTTACCAGGGGGATAATTATAGAGCTTGTGCATTAGAAGCAGCCCTGTTCCTCATATTACTGAGCCGAAGCCCTTACAGACAGCCATATGGATTACACAACCTTGTGGCCTCAGAAGAGTGCCACCTACCCTGTAGCTTTCAGACAGGAGACATGTTTACAAATATAAACAAATAACCGATGCAGACCCTGGCTAACATACCTGCACACAGCCAACAGCAAAAAATACAATAAAATCACAGTTGAATCACTCTTTTCACACAGAAACAACACCATCTCCTAATACTGAGTGAGACATCCTATCCAACACAATATTTCCACCACGTTTGTGGTGGCTGCAAAGCCGACGAACAAGAACAGGAAAAACGAAATACACTCACTGCTGACTTGATAAAAGAATATCAGTGGACAAATTGAAAGCCTTGTCATTTACTAGCATAAAAGGCTGAATTAAATTACCATGTAGTGCGGCAGCAATTTAAGTGGATCTCTTCCTGACATACAATCTGCTCTTGGACGTAAGACAATTAAACCCTACTTTGTCAAACGATCTTCCATGGTGCCTTTGCCCGTCTCGGGTTTCCCGCAGTCATTTAGCGGACGGACACCAGCAGGTACCCCAGTCCTGCTACATGAGTACATGCTACCCCGCTGTATTTCTGGGGAATCAAAAAGGCACAAATCCTCTGTCACACTCAGTTGGTACAACAGGGGTCAGGAACAATACTGGGATATTTTTAGACTAAAACATCACTAATTATCTTTTACAAACACAACGATGCCTGGAATTATAGATGAGGTTAAAAATTCACACCCTGGAGGTGTGCTTCTGTCCTCCCATCGTCCTCTGATTGTGCACCATGAGGTCTAACCCCAAGCAATTGCAGATCACCGCTATGGAGAACAATCGCCTTCACTCAGACTTGACGCCCTTGACTCTCAGCGCACAGTGAGCTCACTGTAGGGCCCCAAGCGCAGCGCGTGGGGGCGGCCAGCAGGGAAATGCTGAAAAATGGCATTTCTATATGCCCCGAGCCCACCAGGAGTCAGCAGTAAGCAATGCCAATCACCAGGCTTGTACTTTCCGCTATTCACAGTGCAGCGACCTGCTATGAGCCGTGGGCAGCATGGGAGGATGGCGGAATTTTCCACAGCATATCACACAGATACTGCAGAAGTGCCACAAAGTACCTGTCTGACTGCGACTTAACCAGCCTAAGTGTGCTTGTCTAAAAATGAAAATGACAAGATGCCCGTTTTTAGTACGAAGCATCAAACACATTTTTCCCGACATTCCTTAAATGTTGCATTTTGCCTACTTATAAATATTCAACGTAACTTGCAAAAGGTGTTTTAGCAGATAAAATGATTCCACCTTTAATAAACGCTTTGCATATTTAATTGTTGATTCTATGCTTCCAGCTATCCTTGTGTAACAGAAACACATTATTGTTATATTTACGTTAGCATCATCCATAAACTGTTGAGCGATGCTGATAAGCACAGTGACGGATATTTATAACAATGCCTACACATATTTGTTATGTACCTTTGAACATTTCCTACAACTGAACTCAGAAATCTCAGCCTTGACAGAACAAACCCACAGACATCCATCCCTGCTTAGACTGGTTATACTAAGTGATTTATGTAATACTTAACAATTATTACTGATTATATTTCAGTTAGTTGTAATTGACTATTGCCTATTTAGTAAAGACGGTTTATCTCTGAAAGTAGATTAAAGACGTTCTCAAAAAGAGTAATGTCACAATCAATTAATTGTTCGTAAAAGCAATAATGTTTGATCATACTGGCATTTAACATGTGGATTCATTAGAAAGTATTTAGCAAATGGTAAGCGTTTTCTTAGAAGTTTGAAATATATATATTTGAACTCAATAAGTGTATGATGTCTGGAATGAGGAGTTCATGCAGGAGCAATATGACGAGCCGTTCGCTAGAATCCAGTGAAAGCGGCCAGGAAAGCTCGCACCCGGCAGCACCTATATTACGCTGCATGCAAATGCAAATGAGGCGCAGTGAATGGCGAGCGTGTAGTGAGGGGGCGCGGAAGCCATTTGCGGGGCAGCTGGGAGGCCGCTGGGCACTGGGGCGGAAGCGGGAGTGCGCTGGCACAAAGTGCCTTTTGTGCGCGTGCCTTTAGCGCTAAATGGCCCTCATAGACCGGTACGGTATATCCGACACTCCATCAGACTGGAGGCTTATAAGACATGAAGAACAATGGCCAGTCAGATTATTAATGTTATTATTGTTATGCCACCCATCCGTCCGCTTCTGCTCATGCAATCTTCTCGTCCATGGTCTTAGAGTCTAGCAATTTTCATATTCTCCAAAAATAATAATAGTACAATGATAATAATAATCATACATGTCACACAGCGGAAGGATCACATTACACTTACCGCCATGACCATTTCAAAGGAGTGCTTGTACACTCTGACGGGAGACTGATACTTCTGCACCATTTTCACGCTGGAGGAGCTATAAAAGAGACAAAATAAAGAAAGACGTCACCATGAGATGCTCTGCGTAACCTCTCGGTGCACTGATATTGTCCTGCAGCCATGCCAACTGGAGGCTAATCTCCAAAAACCACTGTGCCTGACACTGCCAAGGTCTGCAGTTTAACCACAGTGTTTAGCTAAACAACTGTAGCAACACGAACACCGGAGCACTGACATACAGGATACATTGTTCATTTTAATATGTGATCCTAACTTAACATTAAGTGTGCTTTTACTACGCTATAAGGAATCATGCTCAAATTGCCCTTTGTCTTAACCTAAAGAGGATGCCCAACACCACTATACCTGTGGATTCGTGTTCCTGGTAGTAAGCTGTCAGGGCTGAGCTTGTCTATGGCATTGAAATCACACAGAGATAACCCGCACTTGCTGAAACAGATTGTGCTTCTAACCCCTCCTTGTACAGAAAACCCTGCACAACTCCACGAGACCTCAAATCCCACTGCTCTCTCACAAAACTGATACAAAGGTCAGATTGCGTTTGGCAACCGGCGAGTACATACGAATAAACGGGCAACTGAACTGGAAAAAATGCTGTAGTCACGTTTCTATGCACTAAATCATAGTAATATATTATAACTCCCACTCGTTCTGTGGTGCAATTAACCAAGACAATGGATGTTGGAGCGGTGAATCAGTGATACTGCTGAATAAATCACGCTTATCCATGTTTTCAATGAGCTAATCTGTGGCTTATTCTGTCCATGAACGTTTCTGGTGGTTCCATAACGGTGTGGAATGGAGAAGAGGACAGTACACCCTATTCTGGATACAGTTACATCTGGCATGCGTGTTCTAGTCCACGGGTCACATGTTGTCAGTGTAGGCTTGAGAAGGACATGGGCAAGGTTAAACATGTTCTACCCCCTTTCCCCAATTGGCTGCCCACAGTAAGCGCGACCCCCTAATCCCGCAAGGGGATGATAGCCAGGGTTCATGCCAGGTTCCCGAGTTCTCTTACAACAACTTTAAACATCAGTAAAATGCTCAGTGACTTAAATTAACGTTACCGCGTGAAACTTTACATTTCTCGAGAATGCTTGTACACAATCAAAATAGATTATATAGAATGTATACAAATTATTTAAAAACTGGTTGCAAAGCATGAATACTCATATCGAAAAGAGGGAATTAGGAATGAATAATTATAAAATCCCTTACCTTTCAACTCCAAGAATTGCAAATGCAACACACTCAGTTTATGATCCTATAGTCTTTATGAGTAGGTTTTAACATGGTACATGAACATTGGATTTCTGGTCGCATGTATGATTTTACAAAATACACTCAGTGAAATACAATAAATCTCAATGTAACTCACTCAGGACGAAATGTATCGCCTTTTCCACTAAAAATAGCTAGGAAAGTCATCGGTTAATTCCCAAAGTTGCTATGATTGCTGCAACTCAGCGCATAGGCTATATGGTGCGTGACATGTTTTCGTAATCCTCAGTCTTCACTTTATTTTGGGAGCGCAAAATAATATATACGCGTGGACTTCCTTTTTTAGACAGAGAAGAAAATGGATCAGTAAATACGGCGAATTGCAGTTATTGCCATTCTATTTATAAATGCGACAAAACGGCGTGACTTCCCAATAGGGTGAGGTTACAAAACATTTTTATTTGTTTTAAAACAATACAAAATATCATAAGAAAGATACATTTATCACCGGCATTTACCACCAGCGTTTTTGCCTCTGTGCACTTCGAATCATGCATTTTAAAACCCTAGGAGATATCTGTGCAGCCTCTATAGGTGCAGAACCGGTAGAGAAGATGTAGTTAGGATCAAAAACATAAAATAACATTGTAACGCATCACTTGCAAAAATAGTACTTAAACAAAGGTCTTACCTGGCTTTAAAGGGTGGCTTTCAGGCACCATGAAATTCCTCCCTTAAATTAGGACGTTGCGGTTCACAGATGAATCATACTCATTGCAAGGTTATTTAGTATTCGTATTACTTTCGGTTTGCAGACTGTAGATTGTCAGTAAATTATTGCATTTATTTTGATAGGAGTTGGCTAATCTTTAGAACCGTCTTCATTCATGACATGCTTTTCATTCATGTTAAATCCTGTTATCGGTTTATTTAACGAGAATCGTTAACACACGGAAAGATGAAGCCGATTCACAGTAAAGTGATACGTGCTATGCAAACATAAGATTAGGTATAATGAAGCGAAAAATAAATGCATGTAGTTACCTAGCTTTCGCCAAATAATTTCGCGAAAGGGTCTCGAAATATGACGCATTGGACAACTAGTCAGCCATAAGAACAGGGATTTGTTTCAGATCTTGTAACCTGCTATTGCAGCGCCTTGAAGATGTTCGCTATCTATACCCTCGTTCCTTCCTGCAATACAGTGAATGCTGAGCCCCTCCACCGGCCACCACGCTTTGGCCGCCTGTCACCGCTCAGTTTTACCGTGATGTCAGCGACAGAATTAGTCTTATTAATACTCACGACTACCTGCGCCCCCAGGCGGCCACTCCCGCGACCTGCACTGCGGCCCGCGTCTTAAGACGAGTCCGAGCGTTATTTATATTTTATTACACTTTATACGTTGATCTGTAGTATAAAGCACACGCACACATATGTAATACTTCGAAACATACCATACTTGTAAGCGTACCAATCAATAAATGGAGTAATAAAATACAAGTTCTGTTCTCCCTCACAAGGCAAGTCCTAGCCCATGTGGTGCCCTAGGCAAGGATCACAGTCAGCTCCCCCCTCACCCCCCACCCCCGACACCTACAGCAAAATAAACCTGCAGACAGTAAGAGTAAGAAAATGAATATTGTTCAATATTTAATAATTAGTACTACGAGTAAAAATATCATTATATTATTATCAGTATTTACACTACAAGGAATAAACCAGGATGGGGTGTCAACCCATCACAGCGCTAATAATAATAATAATAACAACATCAACATCAACAACAACAACAGCAATAATAATAATAATAATAATAATAATAATAATTCCTTGGTTCCTGGTCCTGGAAGTCTGCGTGTCTGGTGTTCGACCCTGTCCAGTGTCCCTGGCTGTGCCTCGTGTCCTGGCCCCATGTGCCCATCCCCTCCTCTGATCTCTTGTGTCCCCTCCCCGGCCTGCCTGGCGTGCCAAAAGTGCATGCCTTTGGTGGGGTACTGTCAGATCCAGCCCCGCCCTGCTTGCATGATCCCTGCGTTTCCCTCTGGAGCGGCTTCTAATCAGCCATGCCTGAAGCTTGATAGTCTTACCTCTTGTTCCTGTCCTTTTGTTCCTGTACTCTTGTTCCTGTCCACTTGTTCCTGTCCTCTTGTTCCTGTCCTCTTGTTCCTGTCCTCTTGTTCCTGTCCTTTTGTTCCTGTCCACTTGTTCCTGTCCACTTGTTCCTGTCCTCTTGTTCCTGTCCTTTTGTTCCTGTCCTCTTGTTCCTGTCCACTTGTTCCTGTCCTCTTGTTCCTGTCCTCTTGTTCCTGCCCTCTTGTTCCTGCCCTCTTGTTCCTGTCCACTTGTTCCTGTCCTCTTGCTGCCTTGCACTTATTCCTTTGTTAGTCATGTATACAGGGGGTCCTTGGGTTATGACATCTCCACATATGATGTTTCGAGTTTATGACGCTCACTCCCATAAAAAGTTAAAAAAATGAGACGTGAGTGTTTCGGCTTACACCAGTAGCGGCGTGCTTACGGACTACTTGGGCGATCTAGATCTAGTTGAGCGTGGCGGAAGAATAGGCAGTAACGTGGTGTATGAGTGAGGGAGTTAGCGCCCCCCAGTACTCTTACCTATGCCATTTTGGACTGTTAAAAGCGCAAGTGTTCCGTTTATGAAGAGAAAAGCCATCACGATGGAAGTGAAATTAGACATTGTAAAGAAATCAGAAAAAGGGTGCGTTTCGACACACCAAAATTGGGGTTACATCACTGTTGTAGGAAAGGAACTGTGTTGTAACCGGTATTAGTGTCACTTAGTCCTGTGCTCCCTCTTCGGTCATTGTTTCCTGTCTACGTGTGTGATCCTGCCTGTTCCCTGCAACAAACACCCCTGCAAGGGGTTTACCTCGGCATAGCCTGCATTCGGGTTGTCCTTCTCCCGCTGCTTACGTGGGAATTTGATTTCTATGTACATAGGCCTACTATAAATTCTTTTTTTGATGCTATTGCAACATGCTCCCCTTGTAATAGCATCGTTTGATGGCCCTATTTACAATCTTTGCTCCCTTTGAAATGTTAGTCTTTATCTTCTCGCCACATCACTTAAAATGGTGTTTGTTTCTTTGTTATGTCCTGTTAACCTAAACACGTCTTTGACATTGTTTACACCAACCATCTGCATGTCCTCTCTCACTATATCCATAACCCTCCTCTTAGTCCTTCCTCTTTCACACCAGCCGCCTGCATGTCCTCTCTCACCACATCCATAACCCTCCTCTTAGTCCTTCCTCTTTCACACCAACCATCTGCATGTCCTCTCTCACCACATCAATAAACCTCCTCTTAGACCTTCCTCTTTCACACCAGCCACCTGCATGTCCTCTCTCACCACATCCATAACCCTCCTCTTAGTCCTTCCTCTTTCACACCAGCCGCCTGCATGTCCTCTCTCACCACATCCATAACCCTCCTCTTAGTCCTTCCTCTTTCACACCAACCATCTGCATGTCCTCTCTCACCACATCCATAACCCTCCTCTTAGTCCTTCCTCTTTCACACCAGCCACTCCCAGCACAAATCGTAACATCTTTAATTCCGCCACCTCCAGCTCTGCCTCCTGTCTTTTCATCAGTACCACCGTCTCCAACCCACATAACATAGTCGGTCTCACTTTTACCTTCTACTAACTCTTCTCCACCCACCCCACCCTGCCTGCAGTCTCTTCTTCACCTCTCTTCCATACTCCTGTTACTCTGAACACACTCCCATTACTCTTATTTAGCATATGCTGTTTTTAAATGAAAGTTGATGCTACAGACATAGACCTTATATACTGGGATGAACTATAATCTGAATTATCAGTAGAAGTGCCTGAATGTATATTCAGCTGACGGAGCTGAAAACTGAACAGCGTTTAAGCAAATTAATCATACAATGAACTCTGGCTCCACTCAGCAATTTTACCTTCTGCCGCCTACACAGGTGTCATTTCTCTAAAATAAGGCGACCAGCACTTCCACATACCCATAAAGGATGATCCCAGAACACTGTGCAATGTCAGAAGGAAAAAAACATGTCCAGTAGCATAACGGAACCATTAGCTAATGGGGGAACGGCTCAGAAAAATAGCTTAAAAAAGAAGAATCAGACAAAAAGATTTAAGCAGACAGGAATATAATTTACTTGCAAAAAGCAAAGCACAATGCAATATGGGAAATTAAAAGGCCCTGAATGTTGGTTACACAATTTACAAGGTATAATTACAAAATATTTTTTGATTTTCCTACTTCAACGATCTATTCAATGATTTATAGAAAACCCACAGTCTCACAGCACTTAAAAAATTAAATATAAATTCGCAATCATAGTAAAATGCGATTATTTTAATGGCAAATATAGGCAAGTGACAGTTGACTAGAATAATACTTGTAATAAACATGGTTACAGTATCTCCTGGTACGTTGCAGGGTTAGACCACGAACCCATTTTCTTTTTCTGTTCTCTCAGAAAATCCAAGTAATTCTGCTCTTCTTAGTAATAACCGCTAAAAATCTTCTTTCTTGGCAAAGCACAGAGGGACAGGCTGCCAACCTTGGGTCTGTCATGATAAACTGTAAAAAATGTGGATTTTAGAAGAACATTTACATGCACATTGGAAATGAATCGTGGCCAGTCATTGGCACATTATTGGTTACAACCTGTCCCTGGCAAGGCACGGGTACTTCATTATACAACGCCCAGCATAATCTACAGTGATATCTAACCATTCTCAAAAGATGCTGTGTGACAGCCTCCTTCATTCCAGCTGGCTTTTCCTGATTGTAAGTATGTGTCCATCTCATTGATTCAGAGAAGTGTAGTCATGTAAAAATCAAACTGAATTTCAGATTATGGTAAATATAGTTTGTGGGTGGGCGGAAGGTAGAGAAACATCAATCTGACAGCGGCAGAGTGTCAGAAGCCATCAGCTCTGAATGGGTGTACTAGAGTGACAGTTAAACAGTACAGTGAGTAAAAGAAGAAACAGTGGGTGTTGGCCCAGGATGACATTGAGGTCCACTGGAAGGAGGAGGAACTTCTGTAATTGGGTTGCCTCTGATGCTCCTTGGAGTTTTGGCACCTGGCAGGCTTGGGAACATCTCAGTAGGATGTTCCAGCAGAGTTTGCAAAATTGCTGGACCATGTCTGGACAAACTCAAGGAACTACTCGCTGGAGTGTGGCCTTGCATGGAGATGGAGAATGAGGAACGAAGGCAAACCAGCAGATAAGTATTGAAAAATGGGACCAGAGGATGGAGAGGCCAACCTTTGAGAAGGATGCCAATGACCATCTGACCATTGTTAATCATGAAGGAACTAACCAAGGCTGAGAAGATCTCCAGTCACCTCCCACATAGAAGCCAGATGTGAAGGAGCATGAATGCAATGGCCCTCCATGTGGTTCTGCCACAGTTTCCCCTTAGAAAGGGAATCTGCACCAGTATTATCTTCCACACCATCCAAAGCCATCTCTCCATCCCACAGGACACACCACAGCACAGCCTGCTGCCACTCCAGTCCTGTCCAGGGGACCAGATGCCATACTTCCCACCCTGCCAAGTGCCCAACTTTTGCAGCCTCCATGTGGAGACTCAGTGTTATATGTTCTGCATCCTATCTCAGGCCCGCTACTGGGAAAAGACAAACTAAGTGATAAGTGACTGCCCAGGACAGTCATAATAAGCCTGCGTAGGACCACAGGACCTGTGGGTCTGTGGTAATACTCAGGCTTTGTGGCCCAAAGATTGCAAGCTCACCCATGTCTGTGTCTTGCCAGCAAAGATTGGCTTTATTAGATGTCTTCATAGTGGAGCTCTTAGGGCTAAGGCGTGTGTAGGGAATATGGTTTGGGAGATTAAAGCAAGAACAAGAGGCAGGGTTACAGCCATCAGGTGCATCCCCAAGCCAACTCATCATCAGATACAGGCCCGTCAGCATCTCAGCAAGGTGGATTTGGTGAACGTTAAGTTGCATTACTGATAAAATCTGAAGTTCATAGTTAATTCCCTGTACTCGTTTTACTTGGTTTTCCTGTTGTTTTATGTTTGAGCCTCAAAAGGGACCTTGTAGGCTTTTCTTAAAATCCATCAAGCCCCTCTGTCCAGCCGTTTTCAGTTCATTTTTTCATTTCTTTTATTCTTGAACTTCCCAGGAAGATCTCCTGATGGGTTTTTCAAGAAGTCCTGAGCAGGAAGACCACGTCCAGAGAATCTGTTGATGCAGAAGAGAGAGAAATGAGATATCAAGCTAAAATAAGTACTACTTGAGGCAAAGCGTGTCAGCTTAGCCATTTCGAAACCGCTCCTTATAGTCACACCAGAGTTTACAGCAACAGTCCTATACACCAGTGTATTTTGTGATCACTACCCAACCTTGTTTGGCTGGCCAATACCTCACTGAGTTGTTTAACTAAGTAAATTAATTAGCTTAGCTGGTGGTGAAATTTAATAAACACATGGAATGGCTGAGGTGCCCCTGAGGAGAGGTTTGGGAACTGAAGTGGTGTTCATCTAGCCATCCAACATGATATAAGTAATGTTTTGGAGAACAGAAGAAATCCTTTTTTATTTTATATTGCGTTGCTGTTTTCTATATGTTATAATGTGAAACTGTGTGTTTTTCTGAGCAAGTATACAGTTACTACTCAGATAAATAAACACAGCATTGTACATCATTAACAGAAAAAGCATGGGAAATATTACAGATAAAATCTCTGGTGAGATCTTGCCAAGATCTTCCAGAAATGTATTTTTCAACTAATGTAACTTTCTATGAAGTTTTCCTTTCCTCGAGAGGTTGGCGCGAGGCAAGTACAAGCAGTAACTCTGAAGTGTTCTGGAATGTTCCATGGAGATATTTGCAGCAAAGGCTTTTAGTAACATTGATCAATTTAAAAAAAAATCAAGAACTGTCATTTAAAGACAAATTCAGCTAAATACAGTGTCTATGACAAAAGATTAAATAGGACATATATACGACGAGAGACACAGAGTGTGAGTCTCGTAGTGCTGGAATGAATACAAAGATAATCCCTGCATGGAGAGGCCCGCAGAGCATAGGTCTGCACTGGGATCCACACTGATATGAGTTGCCAGTTCAGCAGTGAGTTACTGGGCAGAATCTGTAAATTGTGTATGCGAGCTGAGAGCAGAATTATAATGTAACTGACCCCTTTACTGTCTGTACATAGAACACGACTGCAGAGAAATTAACCTCACAGAGGTAAATAACTTTCTTGAAGAATACACCAATATACTAATCAAAATGACCCATAGATCTACAGCAAGTACATCTGTTACGCAAACACTGCAAAATGTTTGAAATATGGCAATTCAGTCAAACTATGACAAATATCAGTTTTTTACCATTAATATATCAGACAGCCAGACTATATATAAATATCAATTTTTAAAATCAATCTAGAGCTACATGTTCATCAGGGGATTTGCCATGATGGATTAGTCAGCTCACAGAGAACCACCCAGCAGTACCACACATACACTCATACACACACACTCATACACACACACACACACATACGCACATGTAGGGTAAACATATCCTTCTGGGGACCGCTCATTTATTTCTATGGGAAAAATGCTAATGCTAACTATGACAACCTTAACCCCCACCCAGCCCTAAC
>JAODLD010000101.1:24549860-24569860 GCA_026781065.1 Mormyrops boulengeri | reverse complement strand
GAACAGATTCAGCTCATCTAACTCCTCCTCATAAGACATTCCTCTAAGACCTGGAATCATTCTTGTAGCCCTGCGTTGAACCCTTTCCAAGGCAGCAATGTCCTTTTAAGGTAAGGTGACCAAACCTGCACACAATATTCTAGTTGGGGTCTTACAAAGAAATTGTATAATCTTAGCATCACCTCCCTTGACTTAAACTCCACACACTTAGAGATGTAACACACCATGGTGTCGTCTGCAAATTAAACCAGTTTACTGTATGTATTGGCGTCAATATCATTAATGTAAATTAGGAACATCAGTGGTCCTAAAATTGAACCCTGCGGTACCCCACTATGAACGCAGGCCCACTGTGACATTGTGCCTCTAATAACTACTCGCTGCTTCCTGTCCGTTAACCAGTCTTCGATCTAACCTGCTGCAGTTCCTAAAATCCCTGTGGCTTTGAGCTTAAGCAGGAAAATCACTCCCACCTGCCTCTCGTTAGCCCCACATTAGTCTTTGCACTATAGTAGGACTATATAAATCAGTACATAAACAGTATGCCTATATAATGAACACAGTATTTACTGTTTGCAAGGTAACTGGCCAATCTGTTACCCATGAGGTTAAGGGCTGTAACTCACGCTTCGGAGTTTATGACCCACCATACTTGTGCCTTTAAAAAATGTAAACAAAATGTAAAAAAAGATCAAATTTGCAAATGAAAATTTTGAGTCCTGGTCTATGCACACACTTTCTTCTGCATAGAGTAAAAAGATCCCACATCACATTTGACAGGATAAGACTTACTGATCCCACACCAGGGAAATTTGCTTTTCAAAACAGCCAATAAAGAAAAAAAAAAAAATATAACAACAGAAATAATTACAAAAATGATAAAAATTTGTGTACACAGTTACAGATATTGCACATATGCAGTGGATACTGCACAGATGCAATGAACATTCATGTGTAATAAACACTCACTACCTAAAAATGGAGGTATATCAAAATGGTACAGTATATCGAAGTCGGAGGTGTTAAAGGTATATCAAAATAAATGAAAAGCTTGTGTCAGTTAAGTAGAATAAAAGTATGACACTAATCAGATAGACTCCTTTAAAATATATCTATATGTGCCATGCTGTGCCACTATGGCTAGGCAGTGCTGATGCATGGCTGATTCACTTAATTTCTGCATGCAGCTGCATTCTTTGGTCACACTGTTACCGATTTTGCACTGCTGTTGTCAGCATGCCAACCGACTAACCAAGCAGGCTGGGCCAGGAGTGAAGACTGAGCAGGAACACTAGGCAATTAGGGTGGCACGTATGATGATTAATCTAGCAATAATTTTTTCGATTAGTCTAATTAATCTAACAACAAATTTATTGAATAACCCAATTTAGAAAATGCGAGTACGCCATAAAAAAAAAATCGAACAAAATGAAATAGTCATATCCCTGCCCCTGTCCTCCCTAAGAAGCCATGCCTGTTACTCATTTACCGCTCTTGTCTTGCCTCTCGTTCCTAACCCGTGTGCGGAAATCACTCCCACCTGCCTTTCGTTAGCTCCTCATTGGTCTTTGCACCTAAGGACCTGTTTGTCTTATCATTCCTAGAACACTCATTAATGTCTGTCCTCCTGTTGTCCGTGTCCTCCCCTGTTCCAGTCTGGCAGTGGACTGGTTATATTCCCAAAAGCGCAGGAAATACAATGAACTTTTTTGTTGTGAGGCGTAACACAAAAAAACGCTGACAGTACAGTTTGTTGCTTTTCTCTGACTGCGTTGCTGCTCATTCCAGGGGGTGGGTTTCACGTTGCTGGTATTTGTGACAGCAGGCACTTGCATGCTGTATGTTCTGCTGGATGGCAGTACTTTGGGCTCAGCTTAAACGGCCAAATGACATCCGCACCATTGACGACTTCTCGACTTGTTTAGCCACAATTTGAAGTTTTGAAATTTTCTAAAATGTTGCGGCTGAAGTTTCCTCTGAGGAAGCACTCATCTCTTAAACGACTCGTGTGTATTATTAAAGCAGTAGCATGTAGTGTGCTCCGCTAACTCAACCAACCTTGCTGTGCGTTTGCTGGACGGCGGTTATCCATTCCTGAAAGACTACCATATGATTGGTTGGAAATGAGCTTGTTTCTGTGATGAGATGATGTGTCTAGCAAGCAATGCTCCTGACAGTTTATCGAAGTTTCTCACTTTCTTATTGTTTCATTTTCTATGACAGTGTGACAAGTGTACATATTCATATCATCTAGCCCTAAATCATACCATAATAAGTGAGAAGATAAGGTTCTATACCACATATCTCTAGCTGTAAATGTATTTCTGACCTCTGGAATCATGTAGAGCTACACTGGTGACCCATAGAGTCTTACAGGTAGAACTGTGTTGATAAGTACTATTGTATTAATATTATTGATGACTTATTTTGTTAATTTGCACTCAGCCCAATCCCTGACATTCTACTAGGGGCCTCTGTGTTAATTATTAGGTTTCATTTTTTTAAATTCTTTATAAAACCATTAAAGATATAATGCTAGGTTAAGAGTCATGTAATTTTATCATATAATTGGAGTGAAGGAACACTGAATAATCACTATGATCAACCTGATCAACATAATACAGTTACTTATCAGGACACCACCGATGGAATTCTATATATATACTTTTCTGTGGTGATACGAGTGATAATCTAAGGGATTTCTCTCGTTATCCAGCTGCCACGGGTGTAGCCCATCAGGCACTATTGAGCTTTGCAGATGTGGGGCCCTTGGCAAGTGTTATAGCGGTGGCACCCGCCCGAGGCAAAGCGAAATTGGCAGAAATGCCAGTGCCTCCTCCGAAGTTGGCACCCAAGGTGGCCGCCCATGTCGCCCTTAGGATTGACCGGCTGCCACCACGCCATGCGCTGGGGACAGGACCTGCTGCTCTCAAGACCCTTTTGGGTGTCCCTGATCTCTTACAGAGCTTGGAGAGGAGACTCTGTTCAGTTCAGATGTTCCTCATGCAGTTTCCTAACCTACCCTCTTCCTCAAGAGCTCTGGTGTTGCCAGTCTTACTCGCGTCTTAGCCGAGCCCATTAGCTAAAGTCATTTTGCCACTTTGCATACCGAGACTGTTGCTAATATCTTTTGGGAGTGTTTTTTTGGTGTTCCTGGACACACCCTCTTAAGGTAGGCCAACTGCAGACTCTTCCTCCCCTGCCCTGGCTCCTCCGTGAGGATGTTGGCAGTCCCGTTTGCTCCTCAGCCAAGCCCTTTGGCTGGTCTCATTTCCTCTCTTTGCATCCAGAGACTGTCTGTTGAGAATAGCTATTATTTCTGCAGCTGGTTGGTGAATGCTCTTACGACAGGCCAGCAGTGGGCTCCTTCTCACGTGCCCCGTCTCCTCTACGGAGTGTGCCCAGACCCTCTCGGTTTTCACACACTGCCCGCCCTTTGGCACATCCAGGTCCTGCAATGTGGGAGGAGATTTAGCCTTTTCTCCCACCAGCTGTACTGCCTCTTCCAGCAGTTTTTTCTTCTCCTTCTTCTCTTCTGGTGCCTCATCTTTTGATAGTATTGTTTCAATTTTCTTCACCGTTACTCTAATTTTGATTTTAATTTCGATTTTCTCAATGCTCCTGTCCTCCATTGTTTGAAATGAAATTAAGAAAACAGAACTTCATAGGATTCCAAAGAAGATGGAATCTCACAGTTTTTCCTCACTGTATAGTTGTGGCTAAGTAGAGATGCATGCTGCCGATCAAACCATCAATCATGACTAGGGTTGCCGCTTGCAATTTTACAAAAAATTAAGGGAAGCCACTCCCCTACCTCCCAACGTCCCCCATGATAAAATTTACTGGGATTAAGGGGGGGGGGTCAATTGTGATTTTGGAAAATACAAGACAGGATACAACATTTTATTTTTTCAGTACAGGGCAACTGCGCCATATACGGGATGGGTGCAAACTCTAGTCCTCATGTTTACGAAAACATGTAATTGCAAGACTACATTGACTTCCTTTTGCGCAAAAAACAGAACAAAAATTAACCATCTTATTAAATACCATCTCGTATATACACAGGATTAGCTACAATCAACAAGAACAGTATTCACAAATCAAAAATTTTTACCTCTTAAATTTTACTTCTTGGCTCTTTCACTGGCCGATTCTCCTATGCACTTAAGTCAAAAAAGCGTGTAGCTGCACTTTTTTAACTTAAATGTATTTTCCCATCAACTTAAGCCTGGGGTTTACGCACACTTAAGTCTGATTTATACTTTTGTGTAGAATCTACCCATATCCATGTACCTACACCATAGCCTATGTAGTCTGATGCACACCTCGCCAGAAATGTAACGAAACATTTGCGGTGATGCAGAAGACGGCAGCTGTGACCGCTCCACTCGGTAGCTTCGTTCTCCCTCTTATGCAGGTGTTTTTTTGTTGTCTGTTACGAACTGGGAGCATTTTATTGTGGAATTTTATTGTATTTAGCTCATTGCTAGCCTGTTGTTTTTGCTTTGGTTGCGCCATTCACGCTGGGGGTGCACACTACTGGAATATTTCAGATATCGTGGTCGAATTTTTTGTGGTAAATACTGTGATATTGATAAAGGAAAAAAGAGTTCAAAATAATTTTTTCACAAGTCCATCTGAGTAATTTTAACAGCAAGGACAGAAATTGTAGTGATTGGCTCGGAGAGCTCATGCAGAGCTCATGCAAAAGCAGTGGTGGTAAACTTTAAACCAGGACTGGAAATTTATGGCGTTAATGTGTTGCGTTAATTTTAAAATCATAGCGTGTTATTATTTTTTTGGTCGAATTAATGCATGCCGCATTTTGATACTCGAATGGGAGCATAGTATGAATAAACATTTTCACCTGAGACCTATAACATTCCTTCCTCGTTGTAAACAACATGAGAATTTAGGTCCTGGCATTTCACAGAATCCCAGAATTCAAAGAACAATTTTAAGCGTTTTTTTAACATAAGTGCCTGATGGGAGAATAGACCCCTTAGAGCACAGGTGTCAGACTCCAGTCCTGGGGGGCCAGAGCCCTGCACATTTTTGGGTTTCCCCTCGTTTAACACACCTGATTCAACTACTTGTGCTAATTACCACGTAGCTGTTGAGCTGAATCATTTGTGGTGGAACAGGAAAGAATTAAGCTACACAGGGCTCCGGCCCTCCAGGACTGCAGTTTGACACCCCTGCCTTAGAGTATACCATTGCCGTACCCACGAAAAACAAGGAATACTGGTGAGTAAGTCATCTTATTTTTCCTGATGGCTGAACTCATGTTTTGATGATTAAATGTCTTCAATTCCTCTCCTTTCCAGACATACTCATAAACACAAAGATGTGAAGAGACATTTTAAACACGGAATACTCCAGAAAAATTCAAAATATTACAAACTGGTGAATTTATTTATTGACAAACAAACACACACAAAAACACACACACACACACACAGTCCAGGTATTCATGTCTTTGTGGGGACTCTCCATTCATTTCTACGGGCATAACCCTAATCCCAACAAAATACAGGACTTTTGGCATTTTTAGTTTTTTCATTACCTTCACATTCTTACATTTTTGAGGAGCCTGAAAAAATGTCCCCACAAGGTAAAAAGTTACAGGTTTCTATCACATTGTGGGGACATTTTTCCCCACATTGTAATAATTACAAAACCACACAGACACACTATTGGATTTTGCCCTACATTTCAAATCTCCGACACAGTATGGTGAAAAAGTAGGTCACATCCTTGCATCAAATATCAAATGAAAATGAATGAAAATTTTAAATTGCAATGAAAATGTTACTTGGCTAAATAAATAAAATGCCAAACATGAGAACTTACTCAGCAAAGTCTCCCTGGGCCATACTGATGTCCTCCACATCACCTGCTTCCTCTAAATGAAAAAGCATATTGGTTATTAATGTTTCAATCAATTATGGCCTGAAACTAGTGATTCAAAAAATAACATGACAATATAGCTAATAGCTTAGTCTTGACATCAAAACAGTGTCGGAGGGCAGAGAAAATTGATGGTGAAAGAGGTGAATTAAATGAGCCAGGAAGGGAAGTGACAATGTGGCAGTGGAACCTCTCACCGTCCTCAGTGCCCGGCGAACAGACTTGCTCCACCAGTGCTTTGGCCTCAGCGGCCAGCCGTCCAACAGGCTCAAGAATGGATGGGGAGATGCTGGAGAGCACAAAGACACACAAGCCACTTAGCATGCCCCCCCCCCCCCATGCCCACGCTCTGGGGAGGGATCGAACTGCATACCAGCAGTAGAAATTCATATAATACATAATTGTGCATTACCAGCCATTCTCTGTGCCAAACGAGCAGGATGAGGAGAGCACTCGGAAAACGTTCTGAAATGGTAAGAGGAGAAGAACACAGTCCACAGATCAATATTTTCATTGGTTATGACAGTTTGCTCTTTGTTTATGTCCAAGATGTGACAATTATGATTTCTGTGATGTTCATGTGGTGAAGAATATGATCCCAGCAGTACGTTCTTACATGGACATAACCCAGAGTGGAAATTGTGGTGATGGCAGGTCGACAGAAAATCCATGTGAATGTACTGTAGGGCAGTGATTCATTATAGCCAGACTATGCCTTCCCCTATGTGGATATCCCGACGGACATTACGGCATGCTTACCCGTACAAACCCCAGGAGCTCTCTGTTGGAGACCTCCAGATGTTTTCTGCTAAGTTC
This sequence comes from Mormyrops boulengeri, assembly GCA_026781065.1. NCBI lineage: Eukaryota > Metazoa > Chordata > Actinopteri > Osteoglossiformes > Mormyridae > Mormyrops > Mormyrops boulengeri. Next base: position 24,563,131 of record JAODLD010000101.1, on the reverse strand, counting down.
AGATTTCTTTAGTTGGCTTCCAATGACTGAAAGCCTTCTCTTCAGTACAAGAACATCCTCCTGAAAGAATCCAACGTTTTATTAACGTTTTATAAGTGTTCACAGGCTTGTTTTTTCCAAATTTATACTATTCAATACTACTAAATTTCCAAAATGATTTTAGGATATTTAAAATTTTGTCCAATCAATCACATTATTTATCTGAAGGACCTTAAATTAGACCTTGGCAAAACGCCAAAGGTATTTTTACCGGCCCACGTGATCATTAAACAAACATATTGGGTGAAGTTTTCAAGTATACGAAAATTAACAATTTTTTGCCAGCAAATCTTTCCTTGAGTGAAACATAAACATATAGTAAAACCTAAGACGTCTATTATTGTAGCTTTCATGAGACATGATTAAAAAATGCCCCTGTTGACATAGTGAAGCTTCGGTTTGATCCTCCACAAAAAATAGTAACCTTTAAAGGTTTAACATAAAACACCCTTCCAGGGACTAGATCCTCTATCCTTGCGGTCACAGTTCTCTAAAGACTATCCTGCCAGCTCTATTGGGTTGGCAAAGATGGCACCTCTCGAGGTCTCCGCCTACCTTGGGAGCGTCCCTTCCCGCTCGGTGCGGCTCCTCTGCCAGCTGCTGTTTCAGGTCCTTGATCTCCGCTTCCAGAAGCTGGATGGCCTCCTCATAGTCCTGCTCGGCGCTGTTAGACTGCTTCTGAACCACCTCTGCTGCCAGTGCCTTGCTCTTCGAACCTTTGCTCTCCCCGGACAAGGCTTTGGCTTTCTGCATCACAAACGAGCAGGAGGCGTCAAATCTACCTGCGACTGTGAACCATTTCCATTGAGTGCAATGGGTCTGCCCTGGACATCGACACAAATAATGATTCCATGTAATCAACACCTTTAGCACCTCTACCAAGTCAGAATTCTTCCTTCCTTCAAACTTGCTCGTTGCCAGAATACCACTAGAGGGCAGCACGTAATCATTAGCCCTCCTTCGGTGACTCAGTAAAACTGTCATAGAAACTTAATACTCGAATTCAAGACAGCACCCCTTTGAAGTCTGTTCTTGCTGTGTTTTTGGTTCTTTAGTAACTCCTGTGAAATATTTTATATTAGACAAAGGTTTGAAATTAAGTAAGATTACTGTCCCCCAGAGCCTGAATTTATGGATTTAGTCATTCCTCACTTTAGAACATAATGATGCTCACACGTAGGATATTTGCATATAAAATCTGTCTTAAAATTACCTTTTTAAAATGACCTTTACAAATACATTATATTTTAGTCAGACAAATGTGCAGCCCTAATGGAATATCTGGTGATTTAACATATTGAAGATGGCCATCAACACAGGCCTTTCTTTAGGTAGACACTGAGAGAAGAAAAGCTTCCCTAGATATCATTTCTACTCCATTCCATCATGTTCTTGGTATGCATTGTATCCTCCATTTAACTGCTAGGAGGGGTTCAACTGAATGGAACGGCCTCTGTGGCCGATAGGAAGGTCGCCGGATTGAGTTCAGCTTCAGCAGAACAGTCACATATCCGTCGGCCCCTGAGCGAGGCCCATAACCCCCAGCTCTGTGGACACCACTGCAAGCGGCTGCCCTTCGCTGCCAAGCTTGCTCTTACCTACATGTGCATCATGCAGAACAAGACAGGGTAGGCGAAAAGACTATTTCCCCACGGGGATCAAAAAAAGTGTCAAGATAATAATAAAATCATTGATCTATTGTCATGGTTGATGGAAGTGACGACAGTGGTCCATTGCTTCACCTGTTTCACTTGCAGTTGATGGGATGCCAACTCGGTTTTAAGTGGATCGAAACCCTCAGGGACACGGCTGCTTGCAGGGTCAGGGATCTGTGTTGAATAGCATGAGCCGTCAAGCAAAGAAAACTGCTTGTTAAAGGACACACCTACAGCTGACTGCCAAGACGGGGAAGGGAGGTGCTTATTGCAGAGTATCACTGCATGGGCATTTGAAATAAGCAAAAAAGGATTCCTGGGAAGGCTTGAGATATGCCCCACATTGGATATGGAATATTTGCTTAAAGACAACCTTTAGAAGAAATTTCGATTATTTGTTCTCAGCATGTACTTAAATGTACTTTACTGATGGCTAAATGATGCTTCATGAACCATTTGTTGTATTTTTTGACCCCACTAGATGGCGTTCTTGGTTAGCTTTGGGGTATACCATGAGCCCTTTTTTAAACATAGTGCGCCATCTAGTGGGGTCATAAAATACAGCAAGTGGCCATCACTACTTGAATGACTAAGGGAACTGTCTTCAACAAGTAAGGTTTAGAGCCCAACTCTGCTCCTGGAGAGCTACCACCTTGCAGAGCTTAAGTACAGCCCTAATTTAACACAGGCCCTCAGTATGAGAACCAGCTTAACTTCAGCATAGCTGACACTAATACTGAGATGCTACTGAAGGGCCTGATTATCTGTATCAGGTGTGTTAAATTAGGGTTGTAACTAAACTCTGCAGGGTGGTAGCTCTCCAGGAGCAAGATTGGGCACCCCTGGTTTAGAGGTGTTTGTTAATCAGTCACCCCACAGAGGCATCCGGAATAATGTACTGACACGAAAACAAACAGCCTGGGATGTTTTACCGGAGAGCAGAAGGCGGATGTATCCATCAGACTGGCAGCTTCATGATAGGTGAACATGAATGGTCCTTGGGCTAAACCCGCTGCTTGCAGTTTATCCAGTAAAATGTCCCGGGTGGCTTCCACAAAGTCTGCCTCAAAAACATACATCTGTTAATGCACCATATTGTTATAAAGGCTCTCATGTCACAAAAACAGCAGGATCTGTAGTAGTCTAGGGTGTCTGATATTTTTTTTCTACTTAAAGTTCACTGAATGTTCAATGACTGCATGACAGATTTGATTGTGTGTCAGATTTTAATAAACCAAACTCATTAGCAAAAGAGTTCTAAAAACTGCGTTAAGCCAAATGTTAGGAGTCATTAAATATCCACTTATATTTTGAAATGTTTTGTTCCACTACATTAACTAATTTTCACTATTAACTAATGAACTAATGTTTATGTTATGTTAATGTATTAACTAATTTTCAACCCATCAGCAACTACCGAATGGACTCAATCTAAAATGAAATCTGACAGGTTCAGTGGGCAGAGCTGTTGCTTCATGCCTGCAGTCTGCCCAGCTCTGTGTAGAAGCTGTTTGCATGCCTTCAGCGTGCTGTGTAGGTTGTCACTGGTTTCCTCCCACAAACGTTTATAAGTTATAATGGTGTCCCCAAGTTGCCTGTAGCGTGTGCGTGCCCTGGCATCGGACGGTCCCCCATGCAGGGTGTCCCCTGCATCTTGGCCTACGCTACGATGACCAGCGCTGTGAAATACAGCTCCGTGCCATGAGATTAAAAAAGCAGCAGTGAGTGTCTGTTTCCTTAAGGGGAGCAGAGGAATGTTTCAGAGGGTCCGCCTACGCACAAGATGTAGTTTTACCGCGGTGATAAAACCAGGCCCCAGCACTAACAGTGAAGCAGCTTCATTTGCAAGCAAAAGGCATGTAGGCCGAATTCTAAGTGGAAAAACTCCCCTGGCTAAAGAAGAACTCTCTGGATTTACGGCTGTGAGCTCACAGTGAGAGTCCTCTTTCTCAAACTCACCCCCATAGGCCACAGTTCCTTGGGGGTCTGTTACCAAGCTCTGTCTTAATTTCTTCTTCTTTTCTTCCGTGACCTCTAAACCCAAATACCTTAGGGCCTGTAACACATAATGCCATAATATTCACTGTAGACATAATTATCCTGACCGATTTATGTGTAATATTTCTTTGCTTTCTTTTTCTCTCCACAAGGGGGCAATGCCGCACCAGCATCAGATCAGCATCAGGAAGTAAATCAAGTCCCTCTTACATGTAATGTTAAAGTTAATATCAAACCTTTAATAGAGGCTTTAAAAACACATTTACTAATGAAGAAAATACTGTAAATGACTATATTTAGAAACCTCTATGAATGACTGTTAAACTAATCTTTCAATACTGCCTTTCTTTCACTTTCACTTACATCGTTACACAAATGATCAAAGTTTTAATGTTTTTCTAAATACAGAGTGCATTGAATTTCCATCCAACATTAACTTGCTCTCTACTGAAAAATAATCCTATCAATGATCAGTTAGATTAGGGTCAGACCCAGGATTAAGAGGATCAGATTAAAGCAGTAGCTCACAATCGAATGAATACATTAAACAAACAACGCTGAGAGTTTATAGGTTCTACAGTGTCCTTTGTGCCTTTGTAGACAAACAATCTGCAAACTGTTCAGAAGACTGATCAATACAAGGACTGACTGTACAGGTTCGTATATAACCTACCAGGTGTAGTTTGTCTGATCTGAGGCGAATGTGCGGGTCGAGGGAGATCTTGGCCTTAGTCGAAATGCCCGTTTCCGGTGCTGTGACAGATCCTGGACAGGTAGAATACAAACAGCAAATGTTTATGAACCCATGTGCCATCTAAATGGCCCAGGATGTCACCCTTTACTGTGCTTAACCCGTCTTTGTTGCTGTAAACAACCAAACATTATTCAACTGATGTGAATTCCCATTTGAAGGAATAGTAAACAGCCATGTTCAATTGTGGAACTTAAATTATACAGACAATCAGCTTGTCACATTAAGATGGCCTGTTTTCTTCTTAGAGATGAAATCTGACCCAAATCAATGAATTGTACAGAATTAAGGAAGAGACCTTCCGCCGCATAAATAAGACCCTCGCTAGGTGTTAGAACAAGCATCCGTGTCATAGAGAAACAGAGTGATGCTCACATTTTCTCTCTAAAGCACAAATTCTCATTAAACGGGACTTGATAAAAACAAGTCAGAAACCCTCACAGCTCCTATTCCATTCTCAGCTAAATGATTGATACACTAGTAGTACAGGAGATGGTGCAGGAATTTCCTATCTGAAGGGAGTGAATGACTGAGCTGTACAGATGTGCTTTTCTGCATTTTTCATGGTGGGGAAGGTCACAGGCAGCAGGTGAATATAATAGACGGTCCAACGACGACCTGCTAAACGGCAAAACAAAAGGCTGCAAAGCAAGATCTTCAACCTTAACACTTTTCCAGAGGTAGAGATTATGTGTATCGGGTCTGGAGCTTAAAAAAAAGTCACAGATAACAAAGGACCTCGGCGATCTCACCACCTACGAGCTACAGACACAAGTCAGGAGGGCTTGCAGCGTGAAATCCGCTATGCGTGGAGAATGAGATTATGATAAGCAGCAGGAGTCTGTTTTGGGTTTTAAGGCGGTTAAGAAGAACGACAAATGGCGTAGCAATTTAAGTTGTATCACAGAACTTGGAAAAGGCAGGCATTTGTCAACTGCCAGGATAAGTGTGTGTGGATTGCCAGACTTATGAATGGATACCACACTGATTCATGCTGCAGATAAATTCGGCTTTACTGCGTCTAATTCCAAATCCATTATCTTGAGGTGCTTGCCATAGGCAGATTATATATTAAATCAATTTACATAAAAAAAAAATTCCAGTTTATATTTGGAGGAAATAACGACATAGAAAAGACAGCATCTGGCCCTGGGGAGTTGCCCTACCTAGACTCCATACCCCCCCCATGACCCTGTACTGGGTAGGTACCTGGATGTTAAATGCATGGAAGGATGGATGATATTTTTTTTTATATAGTCTATATCTGAAACCTGGAAAACTGATAGCAGAAATGGCATTTTAAAGACCCCTGATTACTTATGTCAGCAACTGAGCACCATAACAGTTGTCAGCATGTGAATATGTAGTAATAGCTTAAAGGGTTAGCTGTCAAAACACACTATCTGCTACTTCCTCATCAAATCAGTCTATGTATCAAATGCACAACTATTATGGAAAATAGTTGTAGATGTAGAGTTCCCTATAGTAAGTGATTATTATATATAAAGGAAATAAATTGTGTCCCGTGAGGCGGAGCCAGCCAATTTAGCCCAATCAGTGCCTACACCTATGCTGCCGAGAATAAACACCCACCCGCCCCGCTACGCAGTGTGAGGTATTGCTGCCCTGATGAGCCTTACTGGCCACTGTTACCTTGTCCTGCGTCTCTGCGTTTTTTCCTGTGCCTTACCTGTTCGTCCTGATCCCCGTCTCCCTCAGACCTGCCTGTTGTCTCCAGCCCCTGTCTTCCGTATCTCCGTAGGACTCGCTTCCCTGGCTTATGACCTTCCAGTGACCTTGACCTGCCTGCCTGCCAGTTTAAGTTCTGTCTGTCTGGCTATTCCAATAAACTCTGTTCTCTCAAACCAGTCCTCTGGGACCCCCGACAGTCCACGGTTTTGCTCCTCCCCAGCTGTCAGGGAACTGGGAGAGAGCAAAAAATGAGGACCGTCTAGGGGTCCCCGTGGACTGGCTTGAGAAACACTGATGCAGGCAGTCTCATCACTATTGTGGTGATAAGGCCAGTGACTGTTGTGTCAGCGGCAAACTCAATGATGAAATTCGAGTCATATTTGGCGACACAGTCATGTGTGAATAAGGAGTAGAGGTGACCCAGTGTTTACAGTCAGGGCAGAGGGGATGTCATTGTCCATTCTCCCCACCTGAGGGTGTTCTGTCAGGAAGTCAAGGATCCGGTTAGAGAGGTGGGTGTGCAGCGCCAGCTTCTGGAGCTTGTTGGTGAGCTTTGAAGGCACAACAGTGTTGCACTCTGAAGTGTAATCTACGAACAGCATTCTCACATAAGTGCCACGTTTGTCAAGTTGTGAAAGGATGGCGTGCAGGACGTTGCTCAGATATGCTAACTGCAGTGGGTCCAGGGTGCTGGGCAGCGAAGAGGAGACTAGCCGTTTAAAGCACTCCATCATGGACTAAGGGGAGCTCAAAAAGAGGAGCCCGCCAATGTCTTAAGTACCAAACTCATTCAAGACCAGCCACCCAATAAAAAAAGGCACAAGGCAGGGGACACACTGGATTGGATGCCAGTCCATCACAGAGCACACAAACACCCACACACAGTCGTACACTATGGGCAACTTAGAGATGCTAATTAGCCCATTATCTGCATTTTTTTCATGGGAAATCAAAAGATTTACTTACTTGATCTCTTGTTATGGGGGCTTGGTGTTTTTACAAAATGTTTAGGCAGACAGTTTGTGAAAACACTAACAAAGCAAAAATTACAGACAGTCACTAATTATACTGACAGAGGGATGTAGTAAATATTTCCATAGAAACAAAAACAGTGTATTGGATGAATAATCACTTTGTTACCTGGAACAAAGGTGCTGGAGGGGTTTACGTCGGGAGCAGAAGGAGGCATGGGTTCGCGGTCTTCCGGCTGCCTCTGTGAAACGAAATGCGTGCTCTTATACACGCAGCAGACGTACAGATGGACAGTGGAAGGTGGGATGTTTACCTCCGGGGATCTGGCGCGTGTCTTTACCCGGACCAGACCAGACCCATTCTCCACAGGCCTCTCGCCCTCTCTGGGCAGACAGTGACTGCTAGCAAGGGGGCCTCTGGCAGGGATGAAGGCGACCTCCACTGAACCCTCCTGCCTATCAATGTCAGGCAGAACATTCCAGAAGAAAAGCAGGGAGGGTTAGGCATAGCATTTACATGTACTTTATTTAGTAGATACCTTTATCTTAATTTTTTGAGAAAAAAGGGTCAACAAGTCACTGAAACAACTGAAGAGCAAATTTGCATACATTTATGAAAAAATTTGTGGACTGAGTTTTGGAAATTTAACAAAAGTTTTTTGTCGGACTACATGAGGACTCAGTGTGGTTTGTTTCCCCATATCATGAGGAAAGCTGACTTTAAGTCACTGGCCGTCTCATCTCAAAAATAACAACAAATGGAAAAAATGCTCCCATGTATGAGTGTTGGAAATGTGCTCTTCGGTTGGGGGTGAGGGGCCTTGAAGGGCCCAGGCATGAAATTCCCCTGCTGGAACATGACGGCTTGGCGCTGAGGTGCAGGTGCCGTACCTGCACCTGACTTTGCTGAGGGTGCTCCTGGCCTCTTCGTGAGTCACGCCGATCAGAGACTCTTTGTTGATGGCGATCAGCTGGTCTCCTGCTCTCAGCCGGCCATCCTGCTGAGGATACTTCAGTTACACTTTCTCAGTTTACCTGCCAGATTTATCCAGCCATAACTCCACACGTACAGGTGATTTTGCCAAGAGATCTCAGGTACCTTTTACCCCTAAACTTAGCTCCCTAAATATGATGTCGCCGGATGTTTTTATGCATGGCACAAATTTATTGGAAATGTGTGCTCTGGTTCCACAGAAAATAGATATTTTTGCTGATATTTTAATGCATCAGTTCAGGGATTGTCAACCTGTCCTTACATGGACAAACCAGTCTGTGGCAAGACTCGTCTGCGTCCACTATGAAGGCTACATTTTTAAATACCATGGTAAATAAATAGTCATAAAAATCACATTTTGATCAAAGTGTCTGTCTGAATTCACTGCGGTGTTGACCCCAGCAATGACATCATTCCTCTGTGCGGCCCGGTGTGATTCTGGATTGTGCCATTTGTAACCAAAACTGCCTGTGGATTAAGCCATTAAACATAATGAGATCTTGCTAAGGAAGGTCGGTAAGTCAGCGGTGAGTGCCAGGGGTGTGCTGGTAGATGGGTCGAAAAATGCCAGAATAAGCACAGACCACGTATCAAGGGACAGACGTTATGTGTCAGCAGACAGCATCTGTGGAGCACTTGCGCAAGGACAGGGACATTAACGAGCTGCACCCAATCAGCAGACACGTGCTTCATATAACAAGCCGTAACTTAGCTACAAATGTAGGGCAAGATTTTTAAACATTAACACAATCAACAGACAATAAACCTACCAATCGGAATTACAGTAGGAATTTCAGAGATTTATTAAATGTTCAAAAATGAAATAATGTATAGTTAACATTATTATCTATGCGTATCTTGTATCACAGTTCTTCTAAATATATATTTCTTGAAAAACCCAACTGTTGTCTGGAGTGTATCCAGAACAGGCGTGGACAGGGAGGTGTTAGGAAGTCGGAACAGGGTGCGGAGTTGCACAGCTGAGGTGGCCTGTTTGTCATGTTGGCACACGCTGTTGATTAAATCACACCACTCCCATTATCTACACCCCCCCCCCCCCCCCCAGTGCAGCGAGTTTGTCTGGCTAATATGTCTTACAGGGATGTGAGTAGTCCAGTCCCTGACCTGATCAATGCACATCAGTCTGCCTTTACGGTTCCCCAGTGACCATCCAGTGTGTGTAATGAGATGCTAGTCACATTCTCTTCCTTCACAGTATGCTAAGATGACCTGAGTTTAAAATGAGGTGCACACAGGGATGAGCTTAGGAGATAAACCATCTCTCAGCACCGCCATTGGCAAATTATGTGGACAAAAAGCTCTGGAGAGACCAGGCCAGTAAGAAGATGATGCTATAATCAGAACCACGCCCCCCCCCCGGCTCCTTCTGCAATGCTAAGAGTAGGCATGACGAGGTCACATGTGCCAAATGGCCGGGGGGACCATGTTACGGAATCTCTCTCACCCTGAAGCAGTCACCTCCAGACAGCACCTCCTGGACGAAAACTGCTGGCCCATCAAGTCTGTTGGAGCCCCCACCGATGGTGATTCCCAGGCCACAAGAGCAAGCCACTGAGGTCAGCTGAATGGCAGTCTTCCCTGGGTGACTGAGATGCGAGAGTGACACGCGCGGTCAGCATGCTGTACGCCAATCGATGAGCGCGGACAACATGACTCTAAAGGGCTGCCGCTCCTCTCACCCAGTGCGGAAGCAATGGCAGTGTCACTCCACTACAGTACAAAGCCTTTGAAAAACTGACAACGTGTCATTCTTTATGAAAAGACCCTTTGAGAAAATTTCAGCAAACACAAAAATTTCTCCCAATCCCAGATCATTACTTTTAATATTTGCTAGATTTTGAGCCATTAGTATTTAGCTTTACTGTATTCCCGAACAGGTAATTTATTCTTACTCACAATCTAACACATCCTAACGCTTTGAAACAAATCAGGAACCGAGAAGCTCAGTCTCATGAATTGAGACAACATATGCTGAATCTGACAGCAGTGACTGTCAAGCATAGAAAAAAAAGTAAATTGAAAATGTTGAGCCCTTCATTAAGGAAATAGTTTGTCAAGTTTTACCATAGACTGTGTTTATGGACAAGCGCACATACACACAGATGTGGTCACACATTGGACTAGAAAGTGTCATGTGACTGTTTCATCCTATACCTCAGAGACCGTGGCAGGGGCCCTGTGCTGTTGTAGGTGCTCTGCATGCCAGACGGGCTAAGTAACAGCGGGCTCTGCGATCGAGACGAGGACCCAGATGATGTGCTGTCTAAGTATCTGCCTGTTTTAGATAAAGACACAGGTTATAGGCAAAACTGCAATTGAATACTTGGGAATTTATCAAAATGTATACTTGACCATACTTCTGTTCTTGTGTACCCGTTTTACACAATCTTCCATTACCAAAGACCAGTTAGAATACTCAAGAACAGAAGTACAGAGGATGGTAAAAATCCCCGGATGTTGGTCTTGCTCCACTCCCAAAATATCAAGGATATGTCAGTTGCATCCTTGCCGAACGAGACCAATCCCATGATTCACTGCGGCCAATATTCGTTCTTGGAAGACGAGTTATCCAGACCGGTCTTGCCAAGACCACAAGTATGATCTTCACGTTCTTGTTATTGAGAAACACCCTGTGTTTATGAATAAGATTGGTCTATAGAAAAAATCATAACGTTATACTGTAATTAAAGAAGTCTTAATTTAAAAAAAAAAACCCTTTCAAACTTTTTAAATGCATATGGTGTTTCGGCAAGAACACAGGTTACCATGCTGGACTGGAGAACTCCTTGATGAGCCCACGTTGCTGGATCCACACTTCTCCAAAAGCTCATAAAATTCTTTCCTTAATAAGACAGGATCGCAGAGAAACAGAACACACACATTATCCTTCTGTGGAAGCTTGGGACACACGGGGGGGGGATATCAGCCCTTCACAGGGTATGAAGAATATGGGCAATTTAGGAACATGAATTCATCTCATTGTGTGTTTGTTAACTGCAGGAGGAAGCCAGTGCAACATGGAGACAACAAGCAAACCCCAAGACAGAGGTAACATTTCAGCCCTCAGAACCGGACCTTAAATTCGGTGTTGATTTATAAATAAAGCAGACTTGTGAGTGTGTGTGTGTGTGTGTGTGTGTGCTGAGAGCCTAAATATCAGGCCGGATCCATCATGCACAGGACTCAGATCTAACCCAAGGAAAGGTTTTCACAAAATTTAGTACTGAAACCAAGTATAAGTTTATAACTCTGGACCAGCAAGGTCACATCATCACCTGAGACACAGTTGCACCCAGATAATTTTAAGACTGATATAGACTAATAAATTGAGAAATGGGAAATGGCAGTAAAAACTGTGTCATTATTTATTAGGGAATCAATTTATTTATTCATAACCATATACATGAATATATATGAGTATCATAGCCCTTCACCCCCATGCAAAATCATTTGAATATGGTGTCTTTGTTACTGTGTCATCTGCTAGCATCATACTGCACTCATTTTATAAATGAATGTATCCCTGTACTGAGGACATTAAAATTGAAATATTAACACTGGGCTGTTTCATATGTGATAACAGATGTGACCTTCATTCCCTGCTTGACAGACGCTTGTTTTGGACATTGTAACAAGGTTCTCCACTGTCAAAGTCTGGGCCACTCAGCGGCCGCTCAGTTTATACACTTCTGTTTACAAGGAGGGAGGAAGGTAAAATGCATGCTGTTCAACCTTTTTTGTTTAATTCGGCCATAGGTCACCAGAAACCTTCCCACTGATACAGGGAGAAACCTTTGAAGGCCACATACTGTAGAGGACATCAGGACCTTCCTCTAAGGACACTCAGTCATCCTCGGGAGCAGACAGGAATTCCCTGAGGCTGGGCGCTGCCTCCCAGAACATAAAGTCAGCCAGGTCACCTCTAAATTATTAAACCTCTGACATCACAGACTGAAAATGTGCTGAAACATTCTGCCGGCCTGTGTTTTGTTTCACAAATACGTGGTAAAGGTCTGCACAGCAGGTGCAAGCAAGGAGACTCTACAGGAGTCATTTTTCTCTCATGCGTTTCTGGATCTCAGAATTAGATCTCTGAAGGCCAAACAAAGACCATGGGGCTGAAAGTTATAAGGTAGAGTACTGCTACTCAGCTTTGAGATCATGGCAGGTTGGGAAACCTTAGCTGAACCACAGCAGGGCTGCGAGTTAGAAATATTTATCGGCAAAGAAGGACTAGGGAGGTCATTAGGAAGTGGAGAGAGCAGTAATGAGCCAGGAGAGGAATAATTACTGCTGCCTGTTTTTTTCTAGATTTTCTTAATAATGCACTTGAGTCAATTGCACTCCTACACTTCACTGTTAAATGTACTGTTTAAACACAGCAGAACATTTGAAAGTTTGAATATTCAATGAAAGTCAGATGCATTATTATAAACAAATAAGTTATGTCACTGCAGTTATTCAGTGAAGGAAGCATTTCCAAAACATGCAGTACATGTGTTTGTGCATACTTCAGATTGCATACTGATTGCATGTTACATCTGTCCATCCAAGCTGTCAGGGATAGGGTAGGGGGATAGGGTAACACAGGCTATGTGGTGAGGACAGGACAGGATGCCAGTTCTCTCTCTCTCTCTCTCTCCCTCACACACACACACACACACACGTAAGTATATCGTTGTGGGGACTCTCCATTTAATTCTATGGAAAACTCTAATCCCAGCACAATTACCTTAACCCCTACCCAGCCCTAAACCTTAACCATAAGGAAACAAACAAAATATGAGACTTTGGGCATTTTTAGTTTTTTGATTGTGTTCGCAGATCAGAAAAACTGGTTTTTATTACACTGTGGAGAACATTTGGTCCCCGCAATGTAATATATACATAATCCACACACAAGCACACACACAAAGGGTTCATATTTTACAGTTGAACTGTGAAACATGTGGCACAGGGAAAAATGATAAATAAATAAAGCAGAGATGTGCAATGTGGAATGTCACCTCTCTGGTGGGGAAGGAGCCTGAGCTGGTGCGCGAGGTTGTGAAGTTCCGACTAGATATAGTCGGACTCACCTCGACACATGGCTTGGGCTCTGGAACCAGTCTCCTTGAAGGGGGTTGGACCCTCTTCCACTCTGGAGTTGC
>JAODLD010000101.1:24534887-24549760 GCA_026781065.1 Mormyrops boulengeri | reverse complement strand
GTTTCCCTGCTTAGACTGCTGCCCCCGCGACCCGACCTCGGATTAAGCGGGAGATAATGGATGGATGGATGGATGGAGAGATGTGCAATGTTTTTAAATTTCCTAAAACTCTAATTACACCGCCTGCTGCACAGCATTACCGTAATACCTGATCCTGTGACTGAGTCCATGCACTCAGTCTGCATTTTAAATTGTAGGACATTCACGTCAAACTGAAAACATGAAAGTCTTGACACAGAAATATACAGGACTGCAGCTCCTTTCTGAGGCCATGGACCGCCAGAGGCTCAGCGGGCTTCTCTAGGACCATATTTGGAAAGGCTTACCTGGCCTCCTCATCCCTGGCTATAATAAGGCTCATGTGATTGGTTGCAGAAGCTGCTCTCAGGATTTCCACTGCCCTGCATCAGAAAATGACCATCAGTGGATGAGCAAAGAGCCACAAAAACAGAATTTCACTCAAGATATTCTGACATATTATTATACAGTTTTTGTTCTAGAACTGAGCAAAGCCATGCACAGCATTATGAAGGATGAGTCAACTGGAATTTTAAGTCTTAAGCTATTTTAGACAGGCAGCAAAGGGCACAAGGCTGCAGTACACGGGAACAGTCCATCACACGGCATATCCACACAATTATACTTTATGCAAATAGCTTTGGGTGATGGGAGGAAACAGGAGTAACAGAATCAGACATCTAACGTTAAAAAAATCTTTTAAAAAAGTTTCAGCTGTTAGCTGGCTACCTTTCACTTGTAACTCCAATTAAACTTTCCCCATTCACTTCCAAAATCTGGTCACCAGGTTGTAGCTGTCCTGTGAAAGATACAATAATAATAATAAAAATAATAATAACAAACATATACTGGTTAAAATAAAGCATAAAGAAAAACAATAAAACATGCAACATACTCCTTCACCAGAGAAGTCATTATGACAGGTATAGAATCACTGTTAAGCACACAAAAGTAAAATATAAAGGAATTAGAGAACAACTGCTATGTACTTAACCATGACAAACTGTAGCATAGCAAAATTACAATTACATTTAACATATTTAAATCAAACATAATTAGCAATGCCTCACTGAAATGACAATATTACTGTTATTTACATTTAAGCCTTTCCTTTTACCAGGAATAACGCTGACGTGACAGGCATCCCCTGAGCATCACACTGACTGGCATATTATAATTTCCCACTACATGAATGGCGATACACTGGAAATTCAGCAGGAAAAAAAGATTAATTCTCCCAATCTTTTAATTCTGACTTCGGAGTGTCAGTATGTCTGCTAGTTCTGTGTCTGACATCTTGAAAGGAAACTTTTCTTGAGTGACTGTTAGACTCAAGCCTACAGGAAACTAGGTCATGTTTGTTAGTGTTTTATTAATGAGTCCTATTTCGACAAGGGACGTGATTTAGGTACTGATTCCCGATACCATTAATCGCCAAGATATAATTAAAAAAAATCTCCCTTCTTATGATTCAATATCCTCTCTTTTTTATTTACTGTTTTATTTACTGTTATATTTACTGTTCATTGAGCTGTTTTGAAAGCATTGAAATTCAGCATGTAATTGCTTGCAAGGAGTACTTTTGTTGGAAATTAATAATTTGTACATCACAAGTTTAAGTTGGAAGTCAGAAGCAGACGGGTTACCGCAAGGCAAAGTAGATAAGTAAAAATATGTTATGTATAAAGACCCAAAATGAACACTGCAACCGGACTACATAATTACTGTAAGCAAATTATTTAAACAGTATTTGTATAGGAATGATTCTGTCCCAAGCTTTTTGATCCATATAAGCGGCAGATCACTATAACAGTGATCACTATAAGCAGGTTCCACTGTATTTGTTGCTCTGATTTGATTATTTTTTTAGCCAAATTTCTCCAAATAGGTATCCAAATCAGTAACACAAAACTACTTGTATATAAAATGTAGAGCTGGGCGGTATGACCAAAAATTGATATCACGATATTTTTTAAAGTTATATCGGTTTCACCGTATATGATGGTATTTTTTTTTAAAGTATGACTGGGCTTTACCACATTTTACAGGATTTTACAGGACACATTTTTGTTTTACGCTTTTGTATCGTTAACACATTAACTATATTATTTTATTATTATCCACTGCGCCTATCCGTAACCTTAATGAAAACAGATGGCTAACGTGTTTTTTTGCTAACTGCTTATAGATAAATGGGTAAGATGTATTTTCCTATTTTACAAACAAGGTGCTGAGCACGGTACACCATCAGCCAAAGGACACACCCTGAACTGCACACACCCATGTGCTCAGGTTATGTTTTCCCAGTGAGTTCTCCAAGTACTCTGTGTTGACAGCGCAAAGGTGGATCAAGGGTGGTAAGGAATACCAAGTTACAATGGCTATCACTAAGGAAGGGCTCATGGTACAACACAAGGATAGGCATTCTGAAAACAGGAACCAAGGCAAAGAGAAAACAAAGAAAATCAAAGAACACACTATAGATCAGACTCAGAATCAATAAAATCTAAATCACTGAATTAAAGAAAACCAGAGAAATGAGAGATCAGGTAGATTCAGAATCACACCAAGAGAGCAGATCTCCAAGCAGGAAAGATCAAACATGAAGACTGTGCAAGGGGACCTTGACTAGAATGATCAGGTGTGGCTGATTATATATTAATATCATCTGGGGGGTGGGCGTGGCCTATGAAAACAACCAATCCTGAAGCAGACATTTAGTGGACTGGATGTGACATGTGAAATAGCTAGTTCTCTGTTGAATAGTACCTCACTCCATTTGATATCAGTGTTTCTTTGGTTCAATAGATGCATTTTACCCAACAATGGACTCAAATTTCTTACCGTCACACGAGGCAAGGCCACCACATAAAATCCTCTTCACATAAACACCAAATTCTTCCCCACATTCCTTTACACCTCCAATGACTTTAATTCCTAAAGATAAATACAAAGAAGGAGTGCACTATGGTATTACATTACGTTTACATTCAGAATATCTTTCATATCTGTATTGTGATAATCAAGAGAATATCCATGGAAGCATGGCTAAATTTCCATGATGGACATTCAGCAGATCCGGAAATTTTATTGTAAACATAATACTTAACTAACAGTAATAATTTTCAGTAATTAAAGAATCCCTATATCTAGTCTCCATTTGTCCTGGAATTCACAGAATTCATTCTAGGTAGTCCATTTTTCATGCTTCCAACTCATCAAGAACTAAATGTCTTGCCTAATGTGCAATGACACCCCCAACAGGTACCATTGTAACAAATAAACAATATTATTCACTTCACGTCAGTTGTCTGAATGATAGTGGTTTTAATGTTATGGCTGATTGGTGTACACTAATAAGATTACAGGCTGATTATACCCTTAGCATATTTCACTGATGAGGTTAAAGCTCTTATGTTACTCCCTGCTAATAGACTCTTTGCTTATTAGGTAAGTTGAATGACCTCTGGATGTTTAAAGCACACAAACACATCTCTGGTGAAGGCAGCAGGACTTTCACCTTGAAAACATGCCCTGAATCATTAGTGAATTCTTGAAGCTGTGCTCTCTCTCTCTCTAAAATATGCAAACAGCTGAATGTGACCATAGTCTGTGTCCCCAGAAAGGAAGGACTTAAAAACACTGTTTTAGGGTTTCAGTGACTGTTTTTAATTTAGGTAGGTAGGCGTGGTCATCCTGTTTTGGCTCCACCCACCGTTTTCTAAATTTTCAGACCAGCGCTAAAAGATTACACATATATTACTCATCTGTAGAATCATTTATCCCCAGCATTCAACATATGTTGCAAATCCTGAATCAGTTGATTACACAGTTTAAGCTTGTGATTTGTTAAGTAATGAGTACTCTGGTCTCAGCGTCTAATAGGAATGTTTCATGGTCACATGGTACACTAAGATGTCCAAATAGTAGGAATGCTCACCTCAAACTTTATGTGTGTGAATTAGATTTACAAAGGAGGACATCCCAAGGAATATTCTTTGATAATTAATGCCATTATTACAGATAAAATTGGAAAATAAAATGCACAGATGGGTGACACAGTATCTGGAATATCAAATATTGTACTTGATAGAAGGTGAGATATCAACTCAGATGGCTGTCAAAAGCGGTCACTAGTATTGCTGACGGTTTTTTAACATTGATTAAAAATTCTGTCTCTGGTAAGGTGACAAAACAGCGCACCTCCTGCATGTCACCCAGTGGAACACAGAGTACTGCATAGTAAGTGTTTACTGGAATTGAGTACCTGCGTGACAGTACGGTAAAGAGATCAAACAAACTTGTGCCACTTGACATTTATGACCTCTGCTTGCATTGACGAAAGAGCTGAGATGTAGCGAGACAGCTTTCACTGTCTCAACATCACAATGTTCAATATTAATATTATCAGCATTTTTAGTATCTTTAGAAGTCTCACACTGACAGTCATTCGCAATCACCAATCTACCTGCAAAATGTGAGCATGTCACCTCCCAAACAGGAGCTTCTTTTCATATCGGAAAATAGACGTAGCAGCTAAAGCAATATAGCATCCACTAACCAAAAGATTAAGGTCAGCATGGCGATTGCCTTATTACATAATTACATTCTGGTTTTTCATTACTGAAATGCAATGTTAATTACTCATTGAGAGCATATTTTATCAACAGCCCTGCTGTAGAGCACACTGCCTATACACATTAAACACCCATATGCTGTGTGAAATAACAGCAGTTTGAGGGGAAAATGAAAGCTCACCCAGTCCATTCTCACAGTCCGTAAATTCCATGGAGTAGACGGTCCGATCTGATCCATACGGACCCATCAGTGTCCTGAATGTCACACGGAAGACACAAATGGTCAAATTAAAAATTATGCCACATTTTAAATACCGGATATGAAAAAAAATGAAAACCAAGATGTAACTCATTTCATTTTATACAGCAAAAATGTTTGAGGTGATTATCACATGGTCAACACAGTCTGCAAGCATCCATAATTACAAGTGACAAGTAAGTGAATACTATGTGCAAGTTAGGCAACAAATCAAAGATCAATATTTTCTGGAAAGAGATGAAAAAGACAATATAGGAAAAACTTCACAGTGGCAAACCATATTGTTTTTGTAGTTATTATTATGTTTACTACTCTTTCACTTCAGTTCCTTCTGGATGGACAGACAGACAGATAGACAGATAGAAAGATAGATAGATAGATAGATAGATAGATAGATAGATAGATAGATAGATAGATAGATATAGTATAGATCCCCAAAAGGGGCCACCATCACAGAATACTGTCCCTCAGCTTCAGCACCCCTTTTTGGAAGCCCACTGGAACAGACAGAAACGAAAGGTGAATGAAGAGTGAGTGATATCAGAGCTGGGATGGACTTTTGTAGGGCGTGGTGCCAGGTGTGATGAACAGCGGTACATCCCGTGGACTCCTGCTGAGCAACCGCGAGCGGAAGGGAGACAAGAGTGATGACATGGCTGTAACCGCACGTCACCTCATCATTGTGACATTGCACACTGCTTCCTGCAACAGACCCGGTATGATAATCACCAGCTTCTACAAAATGTTCTTACAAAATAATAACTTGGTTATCGTTTAGAATATTAAAGTGTACAAGGAGACGTTTATGATTTATCACATCTCAGCATGATTCCTTGATGCTTCACCGAATTTCAATTTCAGCCTATAACCCCAAGCATGATCAAATGAGTAGCTTCTGCAAGCCATCCAAATGGGGTTGGTTTCTTTGGTTCTAGTTTTGTTCTAGCCAAAAAAAAAAAGAAAAGGAAATAAACAGAACAAGGAAATGCAGTGCAGACTTATGCTCTAAGCCCAAGAGAGAAAATATGTCAATCCACTGAGTAGGGGCCTCTACATGATCAGATGCATAATGCTGGGTCTGCGCACGAATACAGCACACCCCAACCGCTATAAAAAGGACCTAGTATACTGTATAGCCACCTAAAAAATGTCAGAAACGCTTAGAGGAGAAGTGTGTTTATTTGTAATTATACGGCATAACATTATATCCACCTACCCAAGAGCGTAAGTTTGGACTGAACAATGCTGGGGGGGTGGGGGTTCAGGTTGTATTGGCCGATTCTGATTATCCTGGTCAATGCACTGACCAAAATATGACTATACCATTGAGTGTTTGCCTGTTCACTTTAATTCCAGCAATGCCATTTACAAGCTTTTGACCATTATAATAAAAATTTCAATCATTTGAACCATTTTTTCTCTTGATCTGTTTTGATTTAAGCACACATCTGTTACCTAGTTTCTGATAAAAGTGAAGCTGCAGCGGATTTAATACACACTGTTTTTTTAAGAAGATCATGGCATCAGTGATATAAATCCTAAGCTCCAACTTCTTCTCAGTAGCGGTGGATCTTCTATGCAGTTTCACTTAAATTAGCTGTAGTTGCACCTTTAAAAAACGCCTAACCTCTGCTAAACCGTGCTTTCTATTTACAGTTCCACTTGCCCTAGATGAAGGCAATTGCTAAAAATGGTTGTTTTTAAAGGGTCTGTTAAGAAATGTCACATACAACCCGCTTACCTCATCCAAGATGTTATTTTTTATTAAGAAAATATTACGAACACCTGAGAAAAACACGTCTTACATCAAGTGACCTGTAGTTCTGAGGCTATGCATGGTACACGCTTTGTAAATTCAAAGAAAACGATCATGGGATGTAGATTAACAGACGATAAAAGACAACAACAATCACATATTATAACATGCAGGCGAAACTGCATCTATTTATAGACGAACCTGTCGTAATGTTTAAGGATCTACGGAAAAGTGACATATGATACAAACATGTATACAAAAAAGTACACAAGTATTATTCGGAGCGCTGAATACAGTTGGATAACATGCGAAATTTGCGGAAAAAAATTTCCTCGCACTCGCGAAATGATCATATGGGTAGACTGCTTGCATAAACCAGTTACCCTGGTCAGAATCCCTTATCTATGCCTGCCTATCTCCAGTACACGTTTGCATTACCTGCTGAGAAGAACAGCTCCTTTGTACATGACCGAAAACGTGGGCATTGTGCACTGACTCCTTCGCATCCAGCCGCCGAAACGATCTGCCCATTCCGCGCTGTCGACGGGCGCTCGCACCCGCTGTGTGCGGCACATGATCCTATCCTGTGGTATTCAGCTGTGAACCGGCGATCCACAACAACTTTGCTGACACATTAAAGCAGATATCCTATACAAGGCAATAAAGATACGCAAGCTGTACTGTATTCATATAAAAATTAAATGTGCTGTCAAATTAATTTAAAAAATGAACTTAAAAAGAAGTATGAAAAGACTGTTAGAATGAACATGCAAATACAGATTTTACTATTATGTGACAATTTTTCGTTTAATTTTAATTCAAAGAAGATTATGCATATTATCATAAATGTTTTAAATTACTGGGCACTGACTTGTAGTCTTTAATTTTTTGTGCTATTGAATAATAAAATTGCCATGTCTTTAATTGTAGCAGTGCAGTCTTATCAGAACCCCTGAAGTCATGTTTTATAATAATAGGCTTGCACTGTGACTAGAATACCCCAGGATCCATTGCTGTGAAATTATACTGAATGAATGTGTAACAGAACGTTTGATATTACACTAAGGATGTTACAACAGATTATATGTAATATCACGTCATGTAGCAGGAATGACTGTACATCAAATTACATTCGGCCGTGGATGCAGACATTCGTGTTCGGTGCATGCATACAGCAGAGATCTTCCACCAGACCAAGACAGAGCAGATATCAATACAAGATACCAACAGTACAAGCAGTGTAGTGAAATGGGCAAACTTTTTGTGAACAGTTTAAAAGTTGTCACTATAAGGCTTGGGCGGACTACAACAACAACTGATCTATTTACGTCTCTCACCCTGTGCTCAGACGGTAACCACACATGGAAAAGTAAGGTATGAATTAGCCTTAACAGTTTCATTGACAGGCTTGGACAGATTTGGGCCCAGAAACCGGCAAAGCTGTCTGCCTCAGCATTGACTTTTGCCATTCAGGAGTCTCATAAAAAGTTACATATGAATTCATAGACCATGCTGTATGCAAAAGAATGGGTGACACCCCTTATGCACCGAGAACAGACCCCCCTTGGCCATGAATTCCTTTAGCCCCTGACACATAAATGACTCAGGAGTGAAGTCACTTTCACCGACATGTCATCCTGATTTAACTGGTCATTTTGATTTGTATACTGAAACGCAAATGTGTAACCTTGACCTACTGCCTAGTGCACGTCGAGTCCCCCAGAGATCACATAAAATTATCTCCGAGTACCAGGAAGCCCGACTGAACATGGGTGACCACTGGAGACATCACTGAGGAGCTGTTGGTTTGGGCCTCACCCCTGAACAATTTGTTGACATGTAACCAGTTTAATTAGTTAGAAGATGGATGAAGATGTCTCATTTTTCAGCTGCTACTTACCTGAAGGATTCGAAAGACGTTGTCTCCACTAAAACAATACAAAAACTTATTTTAATCTATTACTACCACCGGTATAAAAAAATCTCTTTTATTGATGCTCCTCCCCCCCCCCCCAATTTGATAAAGAGAATAGTGAATAGTGCTCAAGTTGACCTTGATCATTCTCCCAAGTTATTGTCTACTGCTGCTCTCAGCCGCCTTTGCTCCAGGCTGAAGAGATACTGTGCTTCTACATATCAAGCCTGATACCTGTTCAAAAGGCTATCCCCTTTTCCATTTATGCAATAGTTACAGCAGCGTACGTACAACGTAGATCGGGCGAACTTCCCTGTTGCATTGTTCCTGGAGTGGGTGCTCCCGCGATCGCCTCGCACATAGTCTGTCACTCGCCATCGGTGTGCGTACATATAACGTAAGTACTTCATAATGTAGCCTGTTGGCTATTATTGATATCACTCCCTTTATTTCCGAATGGGTTATTCGCCTTGCGAAGGTTATATAGTTTAGTATTAGTGTGCTTCCTCGTGGTTACCCTGCTAATGAGCCTATGCCCATATTCCGCTAGCTTAACGATCCAAAAGGAGGTAATTAATGAAGTTCTTAAGCAATATAGAAATGCTAGTCTGTTTATACCTAAATTATCTATTCTAAACCCTCCATACTGCTTGTTGTTTAATCTGGTGTAATATTATTTACTGAATTATGGAAGTAGTTAGCAGTTAGGTAACCACGTGGTGAGCTATAAGGGTATAGATGCCTAATGCTCAGGTTTGTTTTGGCCTAAAGAATATGTTAAGAGTATGTTCATGCTGTAAATGACATGCCTGTTTGTCACTCATATTATAATATGTTGAATATGAGTGCTCAAACTTCTTTGGTTTATTTATGTTTCTGTCGCTTATTGCTTTGTAGAAAACCCATACTCATGGTCAAGTCTGTACGTAGGAGTATTGACCCAGCAACTGGAAGCTTGTATGGAAATGCCTATCGCTCATTAAAGAGTTTAAACCAGACCCTGGGACCCTGTGATTCTGAGAGATCACCTGTGGTGGGCTAATCTTTCCCATTCCAGCAACAGAAGTCAGGTTTAGTTAGCAGAGGCCAGCATATACAATCCTGTCTCCTTTTCATGGTCCTTCGAGCCGTATAGGAGCTCACTACAGACCACCTATGTCTCAGATGATGGATGAAGAACCCAGTGTGTGTGTCAGGAGGCAGTCATTCCTCCCAACACACTTAAATGACTACGACCTTACTGGTTACAGAAAGATGGACAGTGTACCACCATCTACAGTGCGACTTACTCCACCATGCACTGGAGATGGAGGGGATGATGACGTAGGGACAGCCTGCGAACGCTCAGCATCCCCGATCAGCCAAGATGGTGAATATCTTGCTCAGTGGCCTGCACAGGGACAAAGGCCACCCACCGGAAGCGATTTGCTCAGAGAGAATCAAAAACTGAAAGCAGATTAAGAGGCCCTGCTCAAATCTATGGAAGGGCTGCAGCATCAGAATGAGTCATTTCGAGTAGGCAGAATGAGTTCAAGTTAGAGCAACTCAATCACCAGAGTGTTTTTGAGACTAAGCAGTTGTGGCGGCAGGTACAGCACCTGGGAGCTACGTTACAGGAGCTGTAGAAGGCCAGGTCATCTTCCCATCCCACGACATCGGACCTAGCCCCACAACTAGTGCGGGAGAGAGCAATGGGAAGGGGTGATGATTGTGTATCAGAAGAGCGTTATTCTGCAGAAGAGGACTCCACAGCAGAGGGACGTTACTTTACGAGGCGCAGCATCACTCCTGAGCCTCATTGCTTCCAACATCAAACACCAAGCCCAATCGGTGGACAGGAGCAGATGTATCGGGGGCCCACCCCTACTATTCCAGATATGGCTCACTCTACCCCTCGGGAGTTTTCTCGCCTTTGAATCGCACTGGAGAATCTTCTTCCCAGTAATGCCTCAGAGAGGTTTAAGTATCAGATTCTCGTTGATCATATTAAATCGAAAGAAGCACTATCGATTGCTGATTCCTACAGTCACTCCAGTTATCCTTTTACTGATACAATGGCAGCACTCAATCCAGCCACACCAGCTGGCACTACAGCGTATTGCAGAGCTGATGGATGGTCCCAGTGTAGCTAGTGGTGATGGGAAAGCCTTCCGAGTGTTTGCCTTGCGTGTGCGCTCCCTGGTGAGTATGCTGGATCAACTGAGAAGGAAAGGCAAGGTTGAACTGGAGTGTGGTTCTCACGTGTCCAGATTCCTCAGTAAACTTTCTCATGACTTGCACTCTAACTTCTGCCGTTTCATACACCCCCACAGAATGCCTATACCAACTCTTCTTGATTTAGCTGACTGTTTGGAATATGAGATCCAGGTTCAAGAAGATAATTCACGTATCGACAATAGGGCTCGGAGATAGTCTAAACCGAAAGAGCTGCGGAAGGGCTGGACATCAACGAAGCCGTCCACTGTCCTGTTTATTACAGAGACTTCCTCTGGTTCACCTCCCCAGGAACAGGTTCAAGCTCCAAGTTTCACCCATACAGTGAAGAAATAGACTTGGATCAGGATGAATAATTGATGTTGGCGCTGTGGGAGGGGACACAAGGCGGCTGAATGTGACCTGAAGATGGGCTGCAAAACATGCAGAGGTAGACATTTACTTGTTTTACATGATATCAATAAGAAGGCCCAAGAGAAGACAGCGAAGGGTGAACTGAAACAGCAGACCATCTAAGGCTTTCCTACTCAGTACATCAGAGGAAGTCTTATACATCGACCAACCTCCAGAGGAGCGTAATGTGTTACTGAAGATCTGCAAGGTGATACTGAGGAATGGTGATAGAGCCATAGAAACATTCGCTATCTTAGATGATGGCCCGGAAAGTACTATTCTTCTCCATCCAGCAGCCCCGCACCTGGGCCTATAGGGAAAACCGGAACACTTGCCCATCAGAACAGTCAGACAAGAGCCTCAAATCCTCCAGGGAGTCATGGTCTCCTTCACTGTCTTCTCGGCAGCTGAACCACAGAAGCTGTTTTCTGTCAAGAGAGCCTTCACAGCCAAACAGCTAGGCCTGGCTGAGCACACCCATCCAGTGGAAGATCTTCAACGGAGATACCGACACCTACGTGAACTACTCCCCTTTAAAAAGGTACGCCCAGTCTTACTTATTGGCTCGGACCATTCCCACTAAATCACCCCAGTGGAACCAGTACGCCTAGGGCCACCCGGGGGCCCAGCAGCCATTAGGACACGCCTCCTGGACACTTCAGGGCCCAGCCCATGGCTTGAGGCAGCATCTCACTGAGCATCAGTGCTATTTCATCACTACTCAGCCCTCACCAGCGGACCTCTATCAACAGGTAGAGCAACTGTGGCAAATGGATGTACTGCCTTGGCAAAGTGAGAAAGCCAGTACTCGCTCACGGCAAGATAACGATACCATACACCTCCTTGAGGCTCAGACTAGAAGAGTAAAGGTGGATGGAGTCCATCGCTATGCCACACCCATCCTACGGGCACCGAACATGCCTCGGCTACAGGCCCCAAGGGAGGCTGTGCTCCCTCAGTTACGTAATATGGAGAAGAGGCTCGCTAAGAACCCCAAGCAGGCAGCGGCCTACGTTGCAGAGATGCAAAGGCTGGAAAATGCAGGTTATGTGGCCTGATTGGAGCCCGGCGCTGAAGACACACCAACGCCTCATCAACGCCTGCTCCCTGGACCGAAATTAGTACCTTCCTTACTTGCTGTGCTGCTGAGATTTAGAGAACATGCTGTGGCTATTAGCAGTGACATCCGTGGCATGTTTCATCAGGTGAGACTGATCCCAGAAGACCGACCCCTCCTCCGCTTTCTGTGGAGGGACTTGAAACGAGATGAGCTGCCCAATGTGTATGAATGGAGAGTAATCCCCTTTGGTACAACCAGTAGCCCCTGCTGCACTGCATATGCACTGCAGAAGCACATCATAAGCCATAGTCAGCCAGGTGACGCCATCAGCGAGGCTGTTCTGAAAGGCTTCTATGTGGATAACTGCTTACTTTGCTCAGTCTCGGCAGAGGAGGAAAAAGCCTCCGTCGACCAACTGCGGCCGGTCCTAGCACAAGGAAGTTTTGAGCTTCGGCAGTGGGCGAGTAACCAGCATACAGTGATCTCTCATTTACCATCAGAGGTTCAAGCAGATAGTGCAGAGCTGTGGAAGTTAGCAGAGGCCAGCATACACAATCCTGCCTCCTTTTCAATGCCCAGTTGCTGAACGTATAGTAAAAGAGTGGCATCCCTTTGAAAGAAAGCAAACATCACTTTCTGGTTAATTTTATAACTTCTGCATAGTGCATTACATGAGCCACACGCAAGCAGATTGGAGACCTCTAGAATGCACACGTTCACTCCTGTTACATAGCCATTTTCAGTCTCTGCCTATACACTCCTCCTTTTAACATTTTACTGCTTACTTTATTCATTTATTCAATCTGAATAAATCGTTTTATCATGATTTTAGTGATTTCTGCTACATATTGAAAGAAATGTAAATTAATTAAGGTTTAATTTATTATAATAAGAAATCTGACAGCAGATTTAATAGATAGTGAATCTCTGGCGATTATCACTTGAAATATTACTGTATGATAATTAGCCCATTATTTTATATTTTATATATTTATAGCCACTGTAACTTTATTAGTCAGTTATTAATATACTATATATCATGGTTTCTATCCTTATTTTTATGGTTTGATATTATTTTACATTATTTGCTCATTTCCTTTTTGTGGGTGCTGTTCTATTTTTAATTGAATAAAATATTTTTTTTATCAGTCTAAATCTGAAGATAAATCTCAATCTTATCCGGAAACCTCTATTAAGCTCTGTGAGTTTTAGTGTCACGTCAAATGCAAGGATGGAGGTGAAGGCAGGCGTGGGGAAAGCCAAAAGGGGCTTTATTAAATAAAATTACATGCAGGGCAAAATTAAATGGACCACGAGGGGTCAAAACGGGGTAGGGAGGATCAGGCATGAACACTGGACACAGGGCAAACTGGGAAGCAACTGGGAGCTCAAGCCATGGAGGCACTATATACTATATATATACTTCACTACATACTATATACTTGACGAGGGAGCAGACGAGAAGCGGTGAACCACACAAGGGCTGTAACGAGAGGCAAGATTGAACAAGTAACGAGCCACACAATGGAGAGAACGAGGGGGAAGTAATGCAGGGTGTGGTTTTAGTCTTTGTACCTCGCTTTGTTGTTTTTCCTTGAATAAACCCCTCGTTCCTGATTCTCCGTCTCCCTGGCTGAAGAAGTGCGCGAAAACCTCCGGCGGCTTAGAGAAAGGGCAGCTGCAAAGATGATGCGGCAGGTGGCCATCGACAGCGGGCTACCCTATGGTCAGCTGTCCGAAGCAACCCAGAGTGCGCCGAAAGCTGGGAGAAGGAAGAAACAGCGGAGTATCCAAAAACAGGAAGACACACCAGGGATCTTCCTAGGGGCTACCTTGATCTCTGCTGCTTCCCCTGCCAGATGTCGGGAGACACCCCACCTGATTCTGGACCCAGCGGTATTCACCCCTGACATCACGGCCACTGCTTTGCCCGAGCAGGTGCCTGACGCCTGCATCGCTGCCGCTTCCCTACCAGCGCCGACAGCTCGCCCCTTTTCAGGGATGTGTCTGGCTCTTAAAGGGGCCAGGTCTTTTGGGGATACTATCCCACGGGTCCCCAAGATCCCTAAATCGGCGACGCCTGCTGCCAAGGTGCAAACCCCTGCTCCACCCTCCGTGACTCCTGACCCTCCGGAGGCTCCTGCTCCGCCCTCCGAGGTTCCTCTCTCGGCGGCTCCTGCTTCACGGTTCCTGTTCCCATGGTTCCTGCTCCTGTTCTCGTGGTTCCTTCTCCTGCTCCCATAATTCCTGCTCTTGTTCCCGTGGTTCCTGTCCCGGCGGCTCCTGTTCTGCCCTCTGTGGTTCCTGTCCTGGCGGCTCCTGTTCCACCCTCCGTGGTTCCTGACCCTCCGGCTCCAGTCCCGCTGGCTCCTGACCCTGCTCCCGCGACACCAGCTCCCATGACCCCAGTCCCTGTCCCCGAGGAGGTCCCAGACTCCCCGACCACCACTCCTTCCCCCTTGGGGGAGGAGGAGCTCGAATGGGACCCCTCAGTGATTTCGCTGATGGCCCCATTGGACCCCTCCGGGGGAGTGACTCCTCCACCACACCAGCAGGGCAGATCCCGGCTGGGTCCCCGCCTCTCTGTCTCATGGAAAGGGAGAGGACACCTGCACTGGGGTCGGGTCCCGCCCACCCTGCCCCCTGACTCGCCTTCAGTCCCTTTGGCTCCAGCTCAGCAG
>JAODLD010000101.1:24522861-24534787 GCA_026781065.1 Mormyrops boulengeri | reverse complement strand
CCCCCCCCCCCCCCCCCCCCCCCCCCCCCCCCCCCCCCCCCCCCCCCCCCCCCCCCCCCCCCCCCCCCCCAACATGATATGCTTTCATGTGGCTCAAAATCTCTAGCAATGTCCTATGACTTTAACCATAAATTAGACGAACAAAATATAAGTCTTTTGGCATTTTTAGTTTTTGGATTGCAGTCACAGAATTTTATAAAATTAAATATCCCCTTGTGGGGAATGGAAAAATGGCCCTCTTAACATCAAGATAACAGGTTTTTATCACAGTAATGTATATTTGACCACCCACACACGCTATAGTTTTCTTTAGGATGGTTGCTATGGCAACCCCCATTTGCATTCAAACTTTAATCACCGAGCCTACACAGTGGGTTGTTATCAGATTAAGGGATAATCCAGACGACACGGAGACCTCACAAAAACTATTTCCTAACAGGGCTGGAGTACCAGGCTCCCTGGAACCGCTCCTCTTTGTCTCTCCATCTCCACTGAGAATCAAGGGGCAAAGTGTGGCTCAGTGGGCTAAGCCTGTATGCTTGTAATCCGAAGGTTGCTGGTTCAAACCCAGCCTCAGTACATCTGTGGGTCCTTGAGCAAGGCCCTTAACCCCCAGCTCCCTGGGCACTGCTACAGGTGGCAGCCCTTTGTGGACAACTTACTATACAAAGAGCAAGTTGAGGGAGGTGTAAAAAAAAAAAAAAAAAAATAAAAAAAATAAGATCAATAAAAGTATCAAAAAAAAGTAGGCTGAAGCCTTTGTGGTTCAAGAGGTGACTACAAAACAGAAGCTGGTTCATTGGCATTCACAGGGGATCCACCTAGGGTGAACTTATGTGTGTAGGGAGAGAACAGATGTTTGGCTGCCCTCTAGAGGAAGAACAAAGAGGGAGTGATGACAGAGTCATGCTTTGTTTGGAGCAAATTTGACAGGGCAAATTAATATTGATTCTAATGCAGGTGTATAATATAGCATCTAGCTAGGAAAAAATCCCTTGAGTGAACCTTTTTCACATTATCCATAGAGTTTACACTATAAAATAAATAGTTTTTTTGCTTGAAAATGTAATTAATTTACTCCAGGACACAAATTAGCAACAATGGTCAACCACGGGAAAAAATATGTAAATAAAATAAATCTGTTATTATCAAATTGATAAGAATAATAGAGAATGAATCAGCTTTTTATTTCAAAAGAAGACATTAACAAAGAAATAGTAGCAAAACCTGCTATAAACCTATAGACAGTACTGAAATACTTAAAGGCTAATGTGTTGTGAGATGAATGATAAATGCACACAGGGGATCCCATGTGTTCTGCGCTTAATAGAACCATTCCTGCCCACGCGGAAGACTGAGGTCATCCAGCGGGGAGCGCGCGACTTGCTGCAAAAGATGAACAATTAAAAATCACCAGCTGTTCTCATCACCATCTCTACCAGCAAGAACCTGGTCTACTTGCTTAATTAAAATCAAATCCCCAACCACTTAACCATTTCAGCACCCCCACACATACCCCTGCCTGCACACAAACGTGCACGAGACCTCGCGTTGTATCTGATGTAATTCTCTGACAGTGTGAAAAACTTACTTGCACTGCATTAAATTCATCGCAACGTCGAATTAGACAGTGTCAACTCCGTGAGAAAATATTATGCCCAATTTTACTTCACTGAGAACAAGATAACGACTAAAACTGTTCTGTATATTGAAATGTGCTATCATTGGGAATTAGAAAACATTTCTGTCAAATTTTGTCAAACAACCATTAACAAACAACAGTACAGTTTTATGTGAGACATTTTGATATATTTGACATACTTACTAAACGCTTATAGTATATTTTGAGGTGCCAAGGGATATTAAGAAAATTCTACTATTGCAGGCTACGTGACGTAATTTATAAGTTTTGCACGTGTTAAAAAACGTATAGGCTATGTACGTACTGTATATCGTTTTGCGAATCAAATGCAAATGACAAAAGGGAGTAAAGGTAGGCCTACATAAAACTGTCGAAATATCAGAATTTTTACTAAACTATACACAAGTAATGTTTTTACTAAAGCGATCTAATGCCATACAATGCAGTTGATAAAATGACACCTTTATCAAATAAGAAAAAGACGACTTTTTGCTGGTCACTTATAAAAGCATGTGATTTTGATTTTGAAGAAATAGATAGTCCAATATCGTAAACCTCCAAACTCAATCATTAATAAAACATATAAACTCATTGATCTGTGAGCAATCATAAAAGTTTCCAGTTTCTTCGGATGTGGATAATATCGTTTCGAAAACAGTAACCCTGATATTTCATGAGTAATTAGGCCTATATATGTTCCTCGCGACCCTGACCAGCATAACCGATTAGAAGATGGATGGAAGGAAGGATGGATGGATGAAATAATACATCGTTCGGGAATTTTTATAGATTTATAAAATAACTTTAAAAATTGCCTTACCAGTAAATTAGCGAGAGGCCATCAAAGTGCTCCAGCTGGCATCCTCGAGGTTTCAGAAAGGACATTGCATCCAGACTTAAATGTTCTGGACCGCGATTTAGCTTCAAAGTAATTTTAGGGAAATGTTAGGATTATATTTATTATGTCACGGCGTGCCATTCACGTCATCCTTGGCTACGCACGTGTCGTCAACATTCGCCCGCTATCAAATTATCTAAATGAACTAAACAAAAAGTAAAGGGAAAATAATGGGATTATACATAAACTTTATTTAATCAAACTATCCAGTTTTGGGCTGACAGATCTTACGGCGTTGCAGATGTATCACATAGGGTATTTGAAGTTGCGCGGATGAGACAGGCGCTGAGGGACACCGAGAGTTAAATTAATTAGATGTGATACTGCTTCACAGCAGGTTCTGATGGTCCATTCATACCACTAAGAGACCTCCCAGGCTAACGTGACTCTGATCACGTGTCTGACAGATTATAAACGAAAGCAGATGAGTTTCTCCTCTCAGCTTGCAGTATATCATTAACTAGGAATATCAAATAGGTAAACCAAATTGAGAACTGCACTAAGAACCATACGTGTTTTAATTATACTAAATGTACTTTTTAAAATGATCTGTGTTTAACCCACGACGAAATTTAAATATCAATATATAATTAAGGTTAATCTTTTGGAAAAATAAGATATTTCTTAAAGTATGTTTTAGATTAAACTTTAATTAACTATAAATAAGGTTGCAGCAGTACATGAAAGGCTCTCGCAATCATGGGACTGCAGCTTTTTGTTCCAAAAAATGTCTGAAATAAAAATATGCACAGGTATATTTACCTTATGTCCACGTGGGTTATGTCAGTGTACTTCGGATTCTTTCCCCAATCCAGAAACATGTTGTTTAAGTTCATATGTGTCTCTAAATTGCCTGTAGTGTGTCAGTTAACAACACTCAAGCATTTTTGCACTAACAAAGCCTCACTGAGATAAACCAATGGATTAAGCAGATTAAGCAAATTTTACAGTTCCAAATTTGACCACTAGAGGGTAGCACGTAGTGACTTGCAGGCTATATGTATATCCATCCATACCGCTTCGATAGATCCATTTTCCCCAGTGCGGGCCCAGATTTTGCCTGATGGCAATACAGTACAAGCTTCGTTAAAATGTCCTAGCCCTCGTGACGTGTTTTGCGTGGGCTAAACATTTGATTCTTGCCCCCTATTCGGAACTCTGACGTAGAAGTTTAGTTACTTTGGCTTAAAATGCGTTTACTGTCTCTAACCACGAAATACCACTGAAAAAGAGCCCAGATGTTATTCTTTGAAAAGGCTCCTGTCATTGTTTTTACTGTATGAGAGTGAGGGTAGCACAGGCATGTCTTAATCTTAAGAAGCTCCAGCAGAGCCCTGTGATCTGTCACTGAACATTCCTTTTTATTACACATTCACTTCGATGACATCCTAATTACAAGCCCCAGAAACATGATGTGGAAATAGAGTGTTTTCAGAGGTAGCTGAAGGTGGCTGCGCTGAAGCTTTCAGATACAACAACGCTAACCACACAGGGTCCCTCTGGGAGGCCTGTCTTAAAGCTGAAAGGGAACAGAGGCTTTCAACAGGCTGTTAACGGGCCAGCTGGTGATCTTTGACCATGGTTGTGTGCATTAACCGTGCCAAGCCCAATGAGCCAGAATAACCCACCCCTTCCTTATAGCCCGAAAAGCCGTGTGCCCTTCCACCACACTGACGGTTTGGTCTGACAGCCCTGACCTGCTTTGTGGGGGGAGGAGCCGTTTAGGAAACAAAATTCCACAGAAAGCTTCTCATTTTTCCATCTTACCCTCTTTGTAATGACACCCGCTCCTGCCCTAATGTTGTGTAACCAGCGTGGGCTGCACACTGCTGCATGTCACGTTATGAAATAGCAATGTTGTGGCAACACTTTGCGTCTGGGGCAGAGGGTGTTTTTGTGTTTGAGTCCCGCTTCTCCTTTGCCTTTGACTGCTAAGCTCTGCCTGCTCCCAAGAGGCCTGATTAAGTCCCTCTGGTCCATATGGCCAACCGAAGTTTATAAGCCACAGAGGAAGTACAAAAGGCTGATGGAAGCAGCAGCCCTGGCGGACGAGGAGTCTAAAGTCCACTCTACTCTTCTGGAGTATGGGCGGCGTTATCTATTTAGCAAAGCATCAAAACAAGATAAGGAGAATGACAAAACTTCTTTCTGTCCATCCATCCATCCATCCATTTTCCGTAACCGCTTGTCGTATTCAGGAACTACCAGGAGTTACTTCGAAGAAAAACATAATAAAACCAGTGTGGGGCGTTTATCGTTTGGCTTCAAGGGTGGAAAGATGTTCTTTATGCTAGAGTAACCATAACACACTTTACAAATCCAAGCAAGCCTAAAGTTCACTTGCTTTCATTTAGTGGTAAATAGTAGCATAATCCAGCTGCGCCCCTAAAAGAAACATTTCCAGAAATACTTGCTCAATGCTTAAGACTAAAATGCACTATGATCTATAGGACACAGGGTCGATATTTCATATTAAAGACGTCAAAATAAATAATAATAATAATTCCTAATTCATTGCTTGTAAGCTACTGTAATTTTATTTGATGATTTTCATTAAATTGTCTTTCATCTTAGAATTCTTTTTAAATTAGCAAATATAATTGTAAGATCCGATTATGCTGAGATTATAATCTAATGGGACATAATCAAAAGCTTTAGTGTTCCGTAAATTGTCTGTGGTATGAGATTAAAACATGATTTTAATGTAACGTACTTCCTGGTTAAGTGTCACAGT
Source organism: Mormyrops boulengeri (assembly GCA_026781065.1). NCBI lineage: Eukaryota > Metazoa > Chordata > Actinopteri > Osteoglossiformes > Mormyridae > Mormyrops > Mormyrops boulengeri. The sequence goes on along the minus strand of JAODLD010000101.1, from coordinate 24,529,513 downwards.
TTATATTGGATAGATTGACGGCGCCTCCCTCACTGGCAGGGCTTCATGATGTCATTATAACCACCAAGGTAGTCACGCCTGCAGCACAGTCCTTATTCATCCATCCATCCATCCATCCATCCATCCGTCCGTCCATGCATCCATCCATCCATCCATCCGTCCATGCATCCATCCATCCATCTCAAGGCAGGGGAACACGCTGGACAGGATCCTGGTTCATCACATGGGACACACACACAGTTGCACTCTAAGAGTCATTTAGAGACACCGATTCCCCTAATTGCATGTTTTTGGACCGTGGGAAAAGCCCCAAGTACACAGAGGAAACCTGTAGAGACAGAGAACCTACCCCATGTGCTGTCTCAGTCCTCACCATAAAGCAGCACACGTGTATTAAAATTTCTAGAAATATCTAGTTCATTGTTTGTTGTTATACCGTGTAATTATGGATGATTCTCTCTCATACCTTGCCAGCCCTGCAATTATGGCTGTAATCCTGTCTGATGGAATTAACATCTGGTTAACAGATGACCTTTCCTTCACACCCACAGAGGATCACGTAAGAAGACTGTCAATTTCCAGCCACAACCCAGGACGCTTCAACAAACGGAAAATCAAGAACGTCTCTTTGTTTTTCTGAATTTATACTGAATCATTACATTGTTCTCTTTGTTGACTTTTCTTTATTTACGCTACAAATGACACGGCAGTTTGCAAAACGGGTCATGCTAGTTTCTGGGAGGTTGATTTGACGATCCTGAAGGCTGAATCCTCCTGTTAGCACTATCTGGATTAATAAATTAGGATTCATTCACACACCCTTTATATAAACATAGTCATTGCTATAGTATTTATAAAGGTACTAAATACAATGACAATACGCTGAAGGATACAGGTCTGCAAAGCCTTCTTGGACTTGAACCAGAGTCTTGCAGTTGCTGTGCTCTTCCGAGAATGAGGATGAACTGGATATAATTTACTTGGGATATAGTACAGGCCAGGGAGGTAACTGCAAGGCGGGAGTGCTGATAATGACGCGTTTGTTTTCCTAGTGTGTTTTCACACATAAACGGGAAAATAAAAGCATGCCTTTCAGTAATTTCTGTCTTTCCCATGATGAACTGCCATTCCATCCGGGGTGTTAACCTGCTCTAGAGAGTCAGGATTCCATATCCCAGTGTTGGATATATATTTAGATAACGGATGGAATTATACATGCACACCTATATAAGTTTGTTTTAATTACCCTAATACGTTCTGATAAACCGTAGCAGTTTTGACCGAACTATCAGCCGTCTTGGAAACTGGCCTCTTCCAGCACCCTCCAAAGTTATGAATGATTTTTCCTGATCGGTGTGAGTGAGGAGCCCATGCCTGTATCTGTAAGGTTGCTGGTTCAAATCCGTCGCCAGCAGAGTAACTGTGCTGCTACTGGGCTTCTTTTGCTGTGTATGTGTGTGTGTTTGTCATAGGAGAGGAAGATATGCAGAGACTGAGATTCCATTGTACTTGCTAGCTGTACAGATATGGTATTATAAGCCATCAAGAAAGAGGGCGCCTTACAGGCAATAGAGTTTTCTCTTGATAAACATGATATTGTCAAGGTGTAAGCTGATCACTGGGTGGAACTCCCTTTATAGCTCAAAAACCATGCCTTCCTCCTTTGACTTCCAGCAGGAACCTTTGAAAGGTTGCAATAATTTCACTCTCAGGTAAGAACAATCAGCAGGAGATATTTAAGCTGCTATGAAGGGAGTCAGTTACACTCTTTTACCACGTTTGTTTTGACATTACTTAAAAGATCCAAGGTGTTTGCCTCTGACTTCTTGCTCTCTTCCGTTTCTGCATTCCACCGCCCGGAATCTCCCAATATTATTGTTTGTGCTGTCAAAGAAATCTCCATGGTGACCCTGGATCAGCAGAACCCTTGTCTGAGGTATTCAGTTTTAGTAGTTAAAATGAATCACGTCCCAGTTGTTTAGAAATGATCACATAAAGACATTATTTTCACGTTTGTCATTTGGTATGAAGCTGTAGAAGCAAACTGAAGCTGACTCATGATGTTCAGGACAAAGAGCTGTCAAATTTGTTTGTTCATCCATTTATGTATCAATCTGTTTATTTATTTGTTTGTTTATTAGTTTATTCATTGTTCATTCAGGAGCTGAAGTGCCTTGCATCTTCATGTTTGGAGGCTCAAATCCTGCTCTGTGGATTCCGCATGTCTGCCCTGTGTTGAGTGGGTCTGCACATGGTGTCCCTAAGTTACCCCCGGCCTCGCTAAATGCACCCTGCGCTGGCCTGGCATCCAGGGTGTTCCCTCACCTGGTGCCCTGTGCTGCAGGGGATGGGACCAGGCACTCTCACAACACTGTATCATATAATTAGTTGGAAGATGGGTGGAATTTAATACTGTCCGTGAATTTGGGAAGGTTATGTGCTTTAGGGAGAAAGCTGACACTTACAGAACTGCCATTTATAAAACTAATTTAATATCCAGACATCTAGTATTAAAAGTTACCTACTAAAAAAACCCTAACTACAACTATACAGCAATAACATCCATCTAAAATAGCTTTTACACACTCAGAGAAATGACATTTCCATTATTTTCAGTTCTGAGTGACCAATGCAAATATTTCACTATTGGTGGCATAAGAAAAAGTATATCAGGTTTGGTGAGAACCAGGACTATATTTAACATTGATATTCAATAGCATAATAAACCTGGGTCGAGAGTTATGTTTAGAGTAATAAGGACTTGATAAGCAAATTTAGTTGTTTAAATAGTTGTGTAATGATTCAGCTATCACAACAGTGAAGAATATGGGTGGTTTGTAGAAACTCTTCAGGGTGATCGCAGTTACCAGAGATTTACGTTTTTTACTATGAACATTTTTAGTAATAACTACACGTGCTTGTTCCCCATACATCTCTCTGCTTCATTCCATTTGCAGCAGAGCTGGAAAATAGACACGCAATGGTGCCAGTCATGTGTGGAGCACATTCCTCACGACAGCCAGTGTGATTAAAGAAACAATGACATGACAGAGCTAGTCAGATAAGACACCAACAATCTCACAACTGATGAGATCTCAGCTCTGATCTTATCCCTTGGATGGGTTGTTGAAGAAGTTAAAAAGTGCCTGGAAGATTCATATAATATAAACTCAAGCAATTTGGCCAGGATGTAGGCAACGTTACTAGAACGGCCAATTTGCTTGTTATTTAAAGCATGGTAAAGATTGCTTGAGGTTTGCTGTTTGGTTTTGCTGAGTTTTGTTGAGGGTATTCTGCGTGTTTTTAATATTCACGATACCAGAAGTACTGTATGTGGTGTAGATTTTAACAGCAGGGATAAGCAGCCTGAAAACCTTTACATCCATCGATCAGAATGCTTCCTTTGTTTGCTAATGAGTTGCAAGTAAATCATTTCCTGTTGGGGTTAGTCCAGTCCAGGTTTTATCCGAGCTTTCGCTGGGCGCTCGGGTGTCGCCTGACAACTGATTTTAAACGGGGAGGGTGACATATGAAAACGGCCTTCAGGTTTTAATACTGATGCAGAGCATCAAGGAGACATCCAGATAAGCGACCTTCTCGAGGGGAACCGTACCGCGCACTTACCGTCATTATGTCGAAGGAGCAGAGCGCAAAGATCAATGGGACTCCAGCCGCGATGTAAGTAATTGATTGTTAACCGATATAAACGTCTTCCTGAGATTCGGTAACTTGTGATTTATTTGCTTGATTTTGCGTTTATAGATTGAAAGTAGACATAAGGAAGTAAACAGAGTAATATGATATAAATAAATAATGTCTGCTATTTGCAAAAACTGAACCTACAACTTGATATCGAGCAAATCTATTGCAGTGCGTTCTAAGTGCAGGTGTACAGGTGCTACACTATACACACGCACTGCGTTTTTCTGGCTTCTCTTACTGAAACTGGCGGACCATTATCGAGTCACTTTCAGCTTACTAATGCCAAATGAAGTCTTTAAAAATGTTTTTGGACTCGCCATAACTGCTGCCGAAGAGTTCCGTTTCTTCGGTCAATCCACTATATGAATATGTATCAAAAGTTACAGTCTCTGTAGATTTGAAGTTGCGAAGCGTAAGGATGATAAAGTGCTGCAAGGAGATCCTACGGTAGATCTTTACTGTTTGCAGCAATATCTTCCATGTTTGCATATACAGAAAGGTTTTATTATGGGTTTATTTTGTATTTATATTTATTTCGTTTTCAGTTACATGTACTAAATGAAAAACTTTAGAATGCTAGCTGTAATTGAAACATTACGTGTTGTTTTATTTGACAATAGTAGTCTATAAGTAAATAAACAGATGCAGTTTCTTTTCTGAGAAATTACAGTATAAATTAATGTTTTTACTCAATATATTAAAGGGTATTTTCACAAAAATATTGTTTACTCTTACATTGCTTTATCTTAATGTGGTGCTTTATTCTAATGTGATGCTTTTACAATTTCATGCTATTTAAAAATCAAGTTTATGTATACAATAGTTGCCAAAATTGTGGAAACACATTCCATTTTTGGCATTATGCTTTAAATAATATTACTGGAACATTGGTGGTAATGTTCATAATCAACCAAGGAATGTTTACAAATATCATACATTGGACGTTTAAATAAGTAACTGGAGCAACAGTTGATTAAAGTTCTGTAATCTCTAAAAACTGGAAGTGTTTCCACATTTTTAGCCACTAGTGTGTGTGTGGATTAGGTTTATATTACATTAGGTGAGACCAAATGTCCCCCACAATGTAATAAATACCTGTTTTTTCTTTGTTTTTTTTTTTTACATTCTGGGGACGATTTTCAGGTCCCCACAAAGATCTGTGAATGCAATCAAAAATGTAAAAATACCAAAACTCTCGTATTTTGTTTAGTGACTTATGGTTAAGGTTAGGGCTGGGTAGGGGTTAAGGTCGTCATGTTGGGATTAGCGTTTTCCCCATAGAAATGAATGGAGAGTCCCCGCAAAAATATAATTACAAACCTGTGTGTGTGTGTGTGTGTGTATTTCTATATCAATCATGTGCCACAGAGCATTGCAAGTAAGACAAAAATAAGACACATAGTCTCTTGGACTTAACGGCTCTGCAACTGGGTTTGTTACATTTATAACATAAACACATTTTGGCTACACAAAGAAACATTATCAGTAAATCCTGCTCTTAAGCAAATGCTGTCTACAGCTCATGTAGCATGAAAACTGCAACTTTGTGTAATGTTCCGTTGTCTAGTGCTGCTGGCTTTTCTGGCTGCAAGCGAGGTATGTCTCTGTAAACAACTGCAGGTACAGCTTTGCATGGAAGACAAATAGTTATCAGCAAAGGTCAAAGCGTTTTTAAAATGCAATTGTGCCTGCCTACCTTGGTGTTATGTTTAGTAAAACTGTCTTTGTTTAGTCACACATATTTACTCTAAATTAAAACATTTACAAAGTGACAATGAACTAAATCCTAACATAAACAGCGAAGATCCTGCCCCTTAAAAACTGGCCATGTGCAGTTCCGTGTATCTTGCATGTTCACCCCTTGCATCGTGGAGTATCTTTAAAGGAAGACGCTTTACATAGTTTTGGAAAGAAGAGCAGGTGCTCTGGCAACCCCAGCCCCCCCCCCCGCATATCCCTGTCCAGAATCATGCCGTTAGGTGAGCAGCATTTTTAAACAGTGCAGTAATCTACGGTTCACCGCTGCTCTGTGTCCCGTGCTGACTGGCTCTTCCCTGTATTGGATAAACAGCTGGAAGATTGCCTGATGTTAGTAAATCAGAAATACCTCTAAGAGATTAAATGTTATACAGTGCTGATGTCATTCACCAGTAAGCATTTTTCTGCAGAAGAGTTATTAAATTCCTTTAATATTTTACCTGTAAGCTCTAGACATAGAGCTTCTCCTTCAGAAAATTGTATTCATTTTGTCATCCATCTATCTATAGATACATACATGCATACAAATATACATGCATACATGCATTCATACATACATACATAAATACTAGGGAAATCAGATAAGATAAGGAATATAAGCATAATTCAAGTGGTAATACATTGGTAGTATATAATACAAGTATAAAGACAAAAAGAAATATAGCTGCGAGTAAAATACCTGTAAATGAATGTGTATTACGTATGGAAAGACTTTGTGTTTGTATGGCTTTATAATACCTACATTTCTGTACAAGGGCCTATGGACTATGGGCGCTATAGCACCACTGTAAGGCAAACCTGTGTCTTTTTTCTGGACTGAGAATTCTGGCAGATGGAATATTGCACTATTACACCATTAAATTTCATGATTCTCAGAGATATACTTAGGTTACTATAGCGTGGTGAGATTTGATTGACTCTTGCTAGATGTGTTTGGTGGGTAGATGAACTTTTATTTAATGATTAGTTGGGACATGTGGCCATGAACAAGTATTCAATATTTCAAAAAGTATACAAAATTTCATTTTTATGTGTCCAGTGGTTTCTGAGGTATAAGCTATTTTGAACCCCCTAATGCAGTGTTTCTCAACCCGGTCCTCGGGGACCCCAGACAGTCCACATTTTTGCTCCCTCCTGACTCCTAGCACATGATCAAAAACACTGAATACCTGGTACAGGTGTGCTGGGAGCT
>JAODLD010000101.1:24501139-24521866 GCA_026781065.1 Mormyrops boulengeri | reverse complement strand
ATCAAAAACACTGAATACCTGGTACAGGTGTGCTGGGAGCTGGGAGGGAGCAAAAATGTGTACTGTCTGGGGTCCCCAGGGACTTGGGTGTTGAGAAACACTGCCCTAATGGATGATTTTTACTAAATTTGGAGAGTGGTTTCAGAATGTTGTACCAAGTAAGATTTTAAGTTTGGCGAGAACTGTATGTTCTGTTGCTAAGAAACCAGTCATTAAGTAAAAGCGGGCCATGCCCAAGAAATTCATTGGTCTATAGCGTCGGATCAATTTGCCTGATCAAAATCCTATAGAAAACATTTTGTCTACATTGTCTCAAGGTGATGCAGTTCAAATTTAGTGTGAATCAGATGAATGGTCTAGGATGAGTTTGAAAAAGTAGATTTTTCGTATTATGCAAATTAGCAACAAATTTAAGAAGGTGGAGAATCATAGTGTCATTTGCAATATTTTTGTCATGAGCCACGAAATGACTGGATAAAAGAATATTGTTTCTATGACTCACAGTTCCAGAGATAGGCCAAAACTTAAAGCACTGCACTACAACACCACCATCAGGCTGATGTTTTTGCTTGCAGATTGAATTCTGCACCACTTGACAAAATTTGATTTTTCTATATTTTCCAGTCTTTGCTTCCCGTATCGTTTTAGTGCAGAAGAAGAAGAATACAAAGAAAAATTCTAGCAAATACAGTAGGGTTCCCCTGCTGTGTGCTTAGACCGATAAAAAAGATGAGATGTACAACTAAAGTGGGATTGTGCCTGTGTACAGTGTGTTAAGGGGTACTGGGCAAAAATACAAGATAACTTACACAGGTGCAAAAGAATGAAACAGACTAATAAATACTATTAAAAACAAAGGCCCTCCTGACCAGTACACAGGCACCACACCAGTACTGGGAGCGTTAGACTCCCTCCTGACCAGTACACAGGCACCACACCAGTACTGGGAACGCTAGACTCCCTCCTGACCAGCACACCGGCACCACACCAGTACTGGGAACGCTAGACTCCCTCCTGGCCAGCACACCGGCACCACACCAGTACTGGGAACGCTAGACTCCCTCCTGGCCAGCACACTAGTATTGGGAGCGCTAGACTCCTGCTGTCTTCTTGACACTTTTGGACTCACTTTTTAATAGCAGTTATTAATAGTCTGTTTCATTCTTTTGTGCATGTGTAAGTTACCCTGGTACTGGCAGAATCTTCCCAGCTGAAACTCATAGAGAGAAAAGTAGAGTTTAGTCTGCTGTCTAATTGATTGACTTGTTTTATGGGCTGCGATCTCAGAAAACCCAACACAGAGCCAACAGCGGTGACTGACAAAGTGGAGAAGACCATCGCCGAAGCTGAACAAAACCTGGCAAGAGTTACGTGAACACCCGATTTACCAAGAACGTGTATTCCATCTGTATTCTTGATGATATCACGGTGCGTTCTGATTGAGTAAAAATGGCCTATTTCAGGATTTGAGTTTAATTAATGAAGGAAAGGATCCACAGTACCAGGATGACAACAAGGAGAAGATTCTGGAATGTCTTGAGCTGCTGAAGAACCTAAAAAACATTGTCAGCGACCTCAAGCACCCTCAAGCAGAAACAATCAAGAAAGAGTAAGTTTGCTAGGAATATTCCATCCATCCATTTTTCTGTACCCGCATGCCCTGGAATAGAAATATTCCTAAGAAAGAAATGTTCATGAATCCCCCAAAAGATTGAAATACAAATCTGTTTCAAGTTTTTCAAAACAATGAATCCATTTCTATTAACGGATAGTGTTTCTAACGTAATGCTTAATATACTGTACACTGGATAGTCAACAGAATAGTTGTTCTTTTGTAGACATTTGTGTTGTGACTTCTGACATATAACAGGTCTGTTTTTTTTCTTCCTAGCATCATACAGCTGGAAGGGAGAGTGGGGAAACTTCAGAAGGACCATGAGAGAATGTATAAGCCAAGGTTTTTAGAAGGGCTCTGCAGTGATGACTGGGAGAAAATCATTGAGGAGAAACAGGTTATTATGATACCACGCAACCTGTTATTTCCCTGCAAAAAGAAGCTCTAACAGTCTTCTGGCTCAAGACTGTGTTTGGTGTTGACTTTGACAGGTGAGTCTGAGCAGCAGCAAATTTGGGCCTGACTTAACCAACATGGAAGTCCAGATGAAAGAACACATTGCCTTCCATGATGAAATCGAAGCATGGGGACCTCTTATAGCCCAGGAAAATGACAAGGTGAGCAGCATCACATTATTGTGTTGTCAGTTAATAAGCATGAAACTTGTGACTTGTGAGTCTGGCATTTATTGCAAGAGATTTATTGGGCGTTGTTTTCTCTCATAAGCTTTAATTCAGGTGCTGATGGTCTTCATGTTTCTTATTTTCTGTAACAGGGCAAATTCACTGACCTACAGCTGAAATACGATAAGCTTCTGGTAAGAACAGCTCTGTTCGGCTCAGAAACGTAAGAGGAACCTCCCTTTGCTCATAGGCAGCCACACAATGAAGGATTCATGCATATGAAACATAGCAGGAAGTTTGAAAAGCCCAAGCGGTACATGAAGCGGAGCTGATTCTAGGCGTGATCACCAACCGAAGCTTCTAACACGCTGCTATCTGTGGCTGAAGGATATATACGCCTTTGCAGAGAATGACAGCTGAAGAATGGGAACTATTGTTGCCCTTAGAGCAAGACAAGTCAATAATGAATTATGACTTAACTGACCAAAGTGGAATGTTGTAGTAGGATTTTATAGGATAGAAACTTGGACAGAAACTCAGCCACCCTTATTTAAGCACACTATTACAATAAATGAATGTATAGCAAATATATAGCAATAAACATAGGATTGATCAATCAGGGTGATCAAAAGACAGTCTTTCATTGGTTGACATAATAATGTTTTTCCTGATTGGCTGTGATCAGTGTCCCGCTTTAGTGTCTGGATAAAGCTCTGTTACACATACAGAATGTTGGAAAGAAGGTTGAATGTCTCTATGAAACATTATCAGGAAATTGACTCCTTCTTCCAAAGATTGCTTCTGGTTTAGTCTGTAAGATGAACAGCAGAATATAACACCACGCAGCTGTGTCACTCTTTCAGGTTTCATGCTTTAAATAATCCGCTGACTTTTGGTCCATTCATGTACAGCTTGTAAACAAATGATAAGCACGTTACTCTTGATGTTGCATGAAGTCTTAAAAAACAGGGGCGAAATCCCTTCGGGCAGTGTAGTCAATGACGAGCCGCCATTGCAGGAAAGCCAGTCTGAAGATTGAAGAGCGATTGTAAAATGCACCAAAAGTAGTTTGCCTTTGTTCTGCTGAATTAAAGATTACTTGAAATAAAAACTGAGTTGAATGCCTCTTTTCAGTTAACATTATACCCTAGCCTGGAGCATACTTTGACAAAAATCGACAAATAAACTGAAACTCTAAAAACCTCGAGAAAACTACTCTGCATCCAAAGATATGTAACTAAGCCTGCTGAGGTAATAGTTTGGTTCTGCTGTTTGACAGACACTGTTTTTCGTGGAGACTTGTGTCTCATTTAAAACAAAAAAAAAAACTATTAATGCCCTGATTTCCCTAGAAACTCAATCTCATTGGTTCCGAAACAGGTTCCTATGAAACTACAGTTGAAGCATAATTTCTGATCCCAGGTCAGCTCATGTGCACGACACCAACACCTGCTCACCTTGCGGGACTACATGGTCCGCTGCACCGTCGAGCTCTTCTGGATGGAGCAACAGGCGGAGGAGCGTATCAGCAACGATTGGAGTGATGCCAACCTGGATTACCCATCCCGGCAGAAACAATATGAGGCATAATTCATCATTCATTTTGCATAGAGGGTGGCAGGTATTCTGGGAGATAAAGTAACTGGAAGTTTCGGTAACACTTTACTTGAAGCACTCACAATGTATAACAATGGTCAGTATAAGCCTTTATAATGCATTATGAAGGTAGGCATTCATAGAGGAGAGCTTCATAAAGCATTCATAATGCATAATAATGGTCAGTATAAGCATTGATAATGCATTATGAAAGTATGAATTTATAGTATGTTACAGATGAGATCTCCATAAAGCATTCATAATGCATAATAAACATAGCTATAATGGGTTATGGCTTTTTATAAATAGTTATTGCCATGTTTATAATGTTTTATGAATGCATTATAATACATTATAAAGGTATATACAGTATAATGCATTATACATGAGTGCTTTAAGTAAAGTCTTACTGAAGTTATATTATATTGCCTTGTAAGTGACTATGCTGTAACCTCGAGAAGATAACCTAACACAAAGGCCTTCATAATTTTAAAAAACAAAACAACACGAGATTCATTAGAATTGTAAATGTGTATGAAATTGTCTTGGTCCCTGAATTGTTTAGATTTGTTCTTCTAGATACCTGGATAATATATTATGTTGTTGACGTCCTGTTGTTCCTAACAGAAGTTCATGAGCAAGTGTCTTGAATCAAAGGAGACCACTGTTTCCAAACTGATTGGTGACGGTGAAGCACTCATAGCTGATGATCACCCGGCCATAAACGTAATTCAGGTACATCCATCCATCCTCAGTTGATCGTGGTGAGAAGAGCGCTCCCTTGTCTGAATGGCCGATACTTACAGCCTTCTTCTGTAGGCACACATGGAAGCAGTACTGGCAGAGTGGAAGGACTTCCGTGGTTTGCTTACCTGTGAGGAAAAGCACCTGAGGAGCATGGAGGATTACCACAGAGTCAGTGCAGCTTGAAAGGACCTTAATCACTTTCACAGCCTGAAAGCACATAACCCAGTGTCCCCCAATCCGGTCCTTTGGGACTCAAGGACAATTGAGGTTTTTGCAAAAAGTGGAATGGCTGGCAGGGAGCTTGGAGGCAGCATACAGTAGACATGCAGTATGATTATTCTGTTGAGGCCAGACTCAAACCAGTGACCGTCTGAGCATAGACACTGAGGCTTATCCCACTGAGCCACACACCATCACCAAAACACACATCCTGACAACTTTTTAACAGGGGATGGTTTCGATCCATTAACTTCAGGGTTAGGGACCTAGCAAGCCTCCACGGCACCACTCTTCTCGATTTAAAACAATACTAATCATTTTCAAGGTTTACAGGGTAAAAGCAGTGATGAAGAGCAGCTGAAGGCTCATCTGTAGAGTAATTTTGATGCAGTTAGTAATTACGGTGTAATGAGATCTGTTTTGCTAGTGTGGGTTAATATTGTTTCGCCTTTGAGACTGTTAAATGAGACGGGTGTGTGTTTTGATGTGCAGTTTCATAGGGAAGCACGGGACGTCCGGGACCTGTTACAAAGGATCGACAAAGAGCTGAGCCGCAGATACAACCCCGAGTTCAAGGACGCATACCAGATAGAAGTCCTCATCTCAGACCTCGAAGTGAGTTACATTTCTCCTCTGCCTGTGAAGTTCCTTGACCCTCATGCATGAACGCAAGGGGTAAGCCCTCCTGACCCATATGCCTGTGCGTGCCAGGACTTGGTGGGATCTATGGACCAGCATGAGAAGCGGGTGGAAGTCCTGCAGGCGCAGAGTCAGAATGTGCTTCCCCTGACGGTCCGCAGGAAGATGCCCATGGAGCTCCCCCTGGTGGAGGCCTTATGCAACTTCCACACAGACCAGGTTACCTGCCCTCTCCCTTGTCATTTGAGCCTGAGTGTTTAGTATACTGATCTACATGTGACATATTATATTATACTGCACAGTGTTACCCCCCCCCCCCATTGTTTCACTAGGTGCTGTCTGTCTCACCATGTTTTCTGCTGTAAATGATATATTATATTGTTGCTTTTGTTAAATGTAGCACTGTGAGGCCTCATAAAAGCCTCTAATTTCACTGCACACATGTGAAACAACAAATTAAGCATATATTTGAATGAGGTAAACTTTAACCTGTAAATTGATTTGTCTAGAAAATTAATGGGGTAGTGTGTGACTCAGTGGGGTAGAACACAGTGCCTGTGACCGGAAGGAGGTTAGGTCAAATCCCAGGGGCAGCTGAGTGATTGGGCCCTTCAGGCCAAGTGAGTTTTGTTTTCATATCATCTATATATAGGTATAAAGTTGGGCGAGATAGCATTCCCACAAGACTACGGTGCACCATACAATAGCATTGGGAGGGAGAGTGTTTTCACAATAATTAAAGTAAAAAACAGGGGGGCTGTGGGGTGCACCGCGAAATGAGTTCATCATGCCCAGACTAAAGTGGTAAAAACCTGTGATGTGCAAAAACTTCTGACTGGTAGTGTATGTAAAGAATACTTAATACAGCAGCAACATTGTAGGGAGTAATAAATAAAGACAAAAAATAGTAAGAAATAGATACATAATAATAAGTTAAAGTGACCTTGAGCAAGGCCCTTAATCCCCAGTAGTGCCAAGCACTGACTGTCATCCTCAAGTATGTCATGTAGAAATAATCATTCTTAATCTGTAGGAGTGCAGAGGAAATGTCAGTGATATGTATCCCAGATTTTCTTTTACACAGGGAACAATAATCCAAGGTGAGACGTACACCCTTCTTAGCATCGGCAGACGGAAGTGGAAAGTGCTGGACCTCGCAGGGTGCCACCTGTCCGCCCCAGCGGTATGCTTCCTCGTCCTTCCCACCGACCCGGAGGCCGTCGCTCTTTCCCAGAGGTGCGTATACACACCATATACTTGTTTGTGCACCTTCTGCAATATGGGGCTCAAATGTAACTTTACCATAATTGTCTCTCTTTGTAGCATAGCTAGCCTGAAGAGTGATATCAGAGAAAATATTTCTAGAAGCAAGGACATACTTCAAAAACGACTAGAAGAACTTAAAAAAGAAAACCCGGGCCTTTCTGGTACATAAGCTTTAAATGTATATGTATGTATGTACATATATATATATATATAATGTCTATTATTTATATTATTCAAGTAAAAGATAAAAGTAAATCATAAAAGTAATGTTTACCCTGTTGGTTCTGCTATTACTCTATAAATTGGACTCACAAGCCAGTCAAGAGCAGCTTTGCCTTCGGTTGATGGCCAATCTGGAGAAAATCACTAACGATCTCGACAAACAAGAAGAGGGCATCTACACTATTTTGAGACCCCCACTACAGCAGAATAATCCATTCCAGGACAGTACAAATCGGATCAGAGCCCTCAGGGTAACACGCTTTTTAGTTATATTCTAAAAACTTAGTTATTTACTCGTATTTAAACATTTCGGTAGAACAGGACTTACATGCCCAGTTATGCTTTTATTTACTATGGTTAGCGTAACTAATTAACACTAAATTCTCAGTATAAATAGGTTTGTTGTCATTGTAGGACATTGAGGCTTGCATTAAGAAAATTGAACTTGAGAAGAAGTCCAAAGTCCAAGAGGCGGAGAGGCTCCTAAATTCTCACCCTAAGTGTGCTGGTGCCCCTCAGCTCTTCGTAAAAGTGAACGAGGCCAACGATAAGTACGACAAGGTCAACGCGCTGCTGAATTGTGCAGAGGACAAGTATGGCTCTTCGTCTCAAAGCCGCCGCCGTGAAATGAGTATTGTAAAAATTTGCTTATTAAATCCAACAGCCGAGTGGTTTCTTGTGTCTGACAGGTTTATGAACTCCAGCAAACTAGAAAGCTCTTTGAGCACCATAGGGGAGCTACTGAACACTTATGAAATGACTCTGGCGGAGGAGCCAGTAATGCCATCGGACCTATCTTCCCTTGAAAGACTGCAGGGGTGTCTTCTTGTAAGTTCTTAATAGATTTTGAAGTTTAACTCCTATACAGGTTCTCCTTTATGGATAAAGTAATATGCTAGTGGAACTTACAGCTTATGGCAAATGAGACTGTATATTGTTAAAATGGATTTTATTGAGCAGCGTAACAAATACAAAATTCTCCTCTTAGGAGCTCCTACTTTCTTCCATCAAGGAACTTTTTTTTTGGACATGTGACGTAGAACCACATAAAATTACACACACAACTCAAGCTGATAACTACTACAGCTAAAAACTGTTGTTCTGTTTTCAAAGACAATATGCTCTGATCTGGAATCCAAAAGATCTGCCTTCTGTGAGGCCAAGACGAATCTTGGAACCCTCAGGTCCTGCTGTGAAGGCATGGTCAGCAAAGTGCAGGAGCATTGTCCTGATATCAACAGGCAGCAGGAAGAGGTCCACAAGCTCAGGAGACGTCAAGAACTTGTCAACAAGCAAGTTGAGGCCAGGTGAGCAGAACCGTGCTGTAGCTGGTGGTATTGAGCGTTTGGGACATTGGTCAATGTCATCATTCACTTAGCTATTACACAAGCAAACCCACTCGTTTCATTTTCTCCGGAAGGTCTAAGAGTCTACAAAAAGCTAAGGCTGCTTTAAACAACTACAGCGGTTTGTATAATGAGCTAAACGATTGGCTTTGCCAGCTACCCAGCTATGAGCCCCAGGACACAGACAATGTCCAACAACTGGATGCCAAGCTGAAAGAACAAAGAGTAAGAACTGGAACAAGACAAGACGAGATGAAACTGCTTGCTTTCTGATATAGGCAGTTTAAGTCCAATGACCTTCCATAAGTATTTAACGTGCACATTTTTCATCCAGACTTCAATATGATGTTTCCTTTCTTCTGCCACAGAATCTGATCGCTGATATTGCAAGGAAACAATCGGACTTGCAAGAGGTTTTAAGAAATGCGTGGCTGTACCAGCAAGCTGTCGAGGTTAGGGGAATGATCTTATAAATGGGAAGAGCAAATAATTAATACCTTCCATCACTGCCTGATTAATGCTTGGCCTTTGCAATATTCTCACTTCTAATTTTCGTAACTTTTCAGGACTATGAAACTCAGGCACTTCACTTGAACACATTCCTTGACATTGAGGATGGTCTGGTCATGAAAAACATAGATATGCTTGAACGTACAGCACCCAGTCTCAAAAATGAGGTGAAATGGCTAATTTTAGAACAAATATGTTGCTCATCTATTTTTTGGATAATACTGATATGAACTTGGAAATAACGTGTATCTGATAATTAACATCATGTTTAATCGTGTCTTTATTAGTATAAACACTCATGAATATTAACACTCTGCAGGAATCTATGTTAGAACATAAATTTCTGGAAGCTTCTGCCATGAACAAACACAGACTTCAAAGGCTCGAGTATGCACTAAATCTTTTAAACCAGGTAATGAATTTTACTTTTGGATAAATACATGGAACGTGTAATCTATATATAAGAGAATGCATACTGATATTTGTTAACATAGTGAGAAAATGCCCATTAAATATTTCAGCTTTTTTCATGGACATTCATGTCATACTGAGTACTATTAATAGTAAAATTGTACTGACAAAATAAGATTGTAATATATGAAGAAGTTGAGAAAGGAAATCCCGTGATAAAGACACATTTATCTTTCATGTCACAGCAGAACATCCCAGAACAAAAAAATACTCAAGATGAAATTTCTCTAATGGAAGGCCAAAAACCACAAGATATCATCATGAGGAGAAAACTGGAGGAAGAGATCCAAAAAGTCCAACAGGAGCTGTCTGACCAGCAGAGGCTGAACCAGGACCTACAACAGGAGCTGGAGCTGCTCAGTTTAAAATGTTGTAGCCTGGAAACAGAGAAGAGGGAGAAAGATGCAGCGAAAGAGACACTCGGCAATGGACAGGACAGGGAACAAGACGTCACCAAGGCTTTCGATGTGGCAGGGTTTGAGAAATCGTACAGAGAGCTGCTGGGGCACATGCGTGAAGAAACCACCAAGAGAAAACAGACTGAAGAAGAAGTGAAACTCCTTCAGGAGAAACTGAAGGGATTAAAGAACAATGAGGCCGCAGGAACCATGGCTGAGACTGAGAAAGACAAAGATACAGAAGTGCAACAGCTAAGGAACAAAATTCTAGACGAAGGCCATGAAATAGAGAAGTGTAATTTGGAAATTCTTAAACTGAGAGATGAGATTCAAACATGTAAGGCTGCAAAGCTTCTAGCGAGGACTGAAGAGATTACAAAGGAAGTTATTCAGAATCACAATGATTCAGAAGCAAAGCAAGAGTTAGAAACTCTCCGGCAGCAACTTTCTCAAGAAGAGAGCAGGTATTTAGACTTGGAGAAAGAGAAGTCAGCTCTTCAGCTTGAGAAGGCATCCCTCTTACAGGCCCAGGATAACGTCGACCAACAGGAAGTTGGTAAACTGAAGGAAGACCCACTTGTGAAGTCTGAGCGCTCCACTTTTCCTGAGAGCATCACCAATGGAAAGAGACAAAGAGAAGCCCTTGGAGATGACCTGTGTGAGCTCCAAGGTCAAAAATCTGATTCAGACATTCAGCTGGATGAGGTTGAGCGAGAACAAAAAACCCGGAAGAGAGCAGAGATGGAGGTCCAGATGTTGAAAGATCGGCTCAATGACCTCGAAGTCAAGAACAAGGAAAACGATGAGAAAATTTTTAAACAAAATGTAGCCCTTCCACAGGACTCCCAAGATGAACGGGAGTATATCCTGCTTAAACGAAAAATTCAAGAAGAGCGTGACAAGCGAATTCTGTTGGAGGATAAGATAAACTCATTACTGCGGCAGCAGGCAACACAGGAAAATGCAGTCCCTTCTGAAGAAGGAAAGAGAGACCCAGTGTTGGAGATAGAGAAGCTGAAGAAAAGCTTAGAGGAGGAGAAGAATCGGTACCATGAGTTAAATGACCATCTGACAGATGTTAACCGCAGACTATCGGATATGGAAAATATGAATGAAGACTTTAATAAAGAGCTGGAAGAAATTCACACTATAAACAATAATTTATATCAGGAGAACCAAAGACTGAAGCAGGAAATTGAGAGACGTGGCGGGGAATATCAGATCACGCTAAACGAGAATGGAAGCACAGCAAAACTGCCTCAGTCACACAACAAGGAAACCATGGGCACACAGCTGGCCTCCCTTCAGCAGGAGCTGTCGAACCTCAAGGCCATTGACGACAAGAAAGAGCAAGAAATTGAGGAGCTGAAGAAACAGTTATCAGGAGCGAGAATCAAGAAGGAACATAGGGAAAATTATCATCGGCGGGCAATTAGGATCATTGACCCAAACACAGACCAGGAACTGAAGCCGGAAGAGGCGTACAGGTGGGGACTCATAGACTGGACCATGTCTGTTAAACTTCAAAGCCAGGAGTGTGACTGGGAGGAGATTACAATACGGGACCCAGATGGAGAGTCATCGGTCCTCCATGACAAAAAGACGGGCAAGTGGTACTCAGTGGAGGAGGCGCTGAATGCCGGTAATATAAAACTTGAACACGTGCAGCAGTATCATGGCGACGAAATGAGCATTGAAGAGTTTGGAACCATGGTTTCTGGCAGAAACCAATGACAGCAAATGTAGAAAAAATGGGTTTTTACCCTCACCAGGAAAACCGGTGGGTTGATGAAACCAATAAAAGCATTCAAACACTAACGGAAATGTACACACACACACACACACACACACACACACACACACACACACACACACACACACACACACACACACACAGTACATAGATGTTTAACACAGCACAAGCCTGGTGATTTGAGGCTCATCTCTTGCACCTATGAAGGCGCATTTTAAATGGCTCCAGTTGTATAACTACAACTATCGAATTGCTTTAGATGAAACTGACACAAGCTCACACAAGAAACATGTTAAAATTCATCAACCTTTAAAGCAAGTAGGCCTCACATTCATAAGCAAGCTAACAGAGCAGAACATAAAAAAAAAAGAAAAACAATGTTCCCCTTGGATCAGAACATTGGTCGCCAATGCATTTGGACAGAGCCATTGAATAGCCCATAAAACAGTTTAGATATTGGATCAACTGTGTTAATTTTTTTGCATTTAGCCACACGGTCACAGTGTGCTGCAGAGTGGATGAGAAAGGAGAAGTAATATTACTGTTGAACTGCCCCCCCAAATTTGATATACCCCTGTATCAAACACAGCCCCCCTGATTATCATCTTTTTTTGGACGTAGCACTCCCTGTAAATTAGGCCAGAGACCCCGGACTTAAAGGCATACATGCGATTCACATTATCGCATATCACTGAGCTTCACATCGCTCAGCTTATCACATCTCTCATTTGTGGGAACTGCGAGATTTAAAGTGACTGATGGGTACAGAAAATTGACAGATGACATTTTAAGACAGGGCTGAAGTGCACAACTTCTGAGGATGAAACTATTTTCCCACAAGGAACACAAAACATACGAGACTGAATGCTTTTACAGAAAAAAAATCTTTATTTTGCGAACAGTTTGCATCTCTTAAATGCAAAAATTTGAAATACAAAACATTAAGCGCTTTATATACAAGTCGGACGGACCTCATATGCCTTGAAATTTGATCCCACTACAAACAAGTATGCTAAAGAATTAAGTGCAATTTCACATTGATGTAGAGCACTGGGTTATATATACAAACATTCAAGTACATGGCTCAAAATTAATCCCATAACTCCTGAGCTTGAACAGTGCAGACATATTAAATCACAAATGTCAGCTTACGACCATGTTTCGCTGTTCAAGGAACTCAAAATCATCATCGATTAAGGCAGTGCATCCAATCCCGGTTCTTGGGAACCCAACTGCGAGGGAACAAAAATGTGGACCGTCTGGGGGTCCTCAAGAACCGGATTTGGAATCACTGGATTACGGGACTGGAGTCCTAAAGCTAGTACTAACACTGGCTGCAGTAGTCAAATAATAGCTATGATCTCAACTGTGCAAAAACATTTGGTAAAGATGGCAACAAAAAAAAAACAAAATAAATTAAATACCCAAGCAAATTTAAAAAAGCTATAGAATAAACTCTTGCACTTTGACAGAACGACATCAGGTAATATTAAATTAATATCAAACTAAATTTGAAATGTGATCCCATAATTATACTGGCAAATAGCTCAACACGTTTACGGTAGAAAGCGGAATACTGTGGGTAGGTATTTACCCTCAATAAGCAGGTTAGATTACCCAGAGCGAGAAGTGTGAAAAAACACTACCTAGCTAAGCAACACCACAAATTAAGTACGTTAAAACTGAAGAGTGGTAAAAAGGTACTTAAACAACCTAGAAGTTCTTTTAATACACTAATCAATTATTATACTTCCAACCTAAGATAAGTAATCACATGAAATGTGTTATACATAAGAACTGTAGTTGGGGTATTCAGAGTGTTATGGACCTTCACATGATAATCATGATCTTTAATGAAAAAAAGTCACTATTTAGCACTATGAACAAAGTTGCTTAATGGGGAGAGAGAGAAATAAATAAATACTTTAAATTGGGTCCGAATGTTTCATTTCATCCTCCTGCCACTCTCCAGGGTCACTGCACCTTCCTCTGCGCATTGGGGACCTCGCCATGGATTTGGCTTCCATCTGAAACAAGAATAGAAACATTTAGCAACAACTGGACAGTTAAGGCTTTGCCTAACTATTCCTGGGGTGGTGTAGCCCAGTGGATCAGGGGTTTGTGGTCCTGTCCAAAGGTTGTGGGTTCAGAACTTGGTGGGACATAAACATACTACCATCAGATGCTTGATCAAGGCCCTTAACCCCAGCTACTTCAGGGATGCTGGACAAGTAAGTGTCCAAAATGTACCCAGTTGTGCCCTGGACAACTCTGCGAGTAGTTCAATAGATTTGTAGACACAACTAAGCAAGTTCCTCCCACCAGACCAAATTCAACTGGTGCAGAAATCACATTCTACAATTTTATGGGTACTGTAGGCCACTGATGCAATTGCTAATAAACCTGTGACTGACTGGAGAAGACAGACTGTGTTCATTAAGATCATTAGTTTATCCTAAAATTCTAGGCCAGACCCAACATTTAATAGAAATCGATTCTAGGTTAAACTTCAATATGCTATAAACCAATGAAATAATACAAAATTTGCTAAAGCTATTAAAATGCCAAAGAATTTTTTTGTTATGGTTCTGGAAAGAAATTTGTCAACATTTCAAAATACATAGTGCTGTCTGGGCCGGACAAAATAATAAAACACACACACACGACATACAAAGCCAAAGCTGATGAGCCATACTGCCCCGACGTACTGGGCTGAACGGGAGGCGCAGGTACAATAGCCACATGCCAGATTACCTTGCAGACTTTGCTGTAAATGGGAGAGAGTGGATTGAGCGAGCTGTGGTGGGTGGACGGGACTAGAACGCAAACTGGCAAAAAGACCTGGAGGGAGAGGGAAGAAAAAACAAGGGGAGACAGGTAAAGGGGGACAGACGGCAGACGGGCTAGATTCAGAGTGCAGCGTGCACACAGCGACAGCGATGGGAGAATGGCGTCCACAGCGGGACGGGATGCAAGAGAAAAGACAGGGAGCAGGGACAGACAGATAGAGACACCCCCCGCGAGCCCTGACATGGGGGCTTACTGTGGGCGAGGCCGTGGTTAAAGGTACCCGGGGCCGGTCCTGTGATGACGGCGTCCTTCGAGCCCAGGGACGGGGTCGCCGAGTCTGGCCCGAATGAGAGGACCGGGAAGCTAAAGGTGTGCATGGGGACGATGGCCGGGAGGATGCCTAATGTCCCCGCGGTCCCAAGGCTTGCACTGCCCATTGAGAGGAGGCTCAGGGACGAGGAGGCGGGGCTGGACAACGTTGGTGCAGAGGTGCTCTTCACACCCTTCAGTAAGCAGGAAGCGAGTCGTTAGCAGATATGACGTCAGGCAAACAATTAAAGCACGCAACTTAAAAAGCGTGACGGACTCACGGCCGGTACTGGGG
Source organism: Mormyrops boulengeri (assembly GCA_026781065.1). Taxonomy (NCBI): domain Eukaryota; kingdom Metazoa; phylum Chordata; class Actinopteri; order Osteoglossiformes; family Mormyridae; genus Mormyrops; species Mormyrops boulengeri. The sequence continues at coordinate 24,507,067 of JAODLD010000101.1, read as the reverse complement.
CGGACGCTGAGGGGACTGCCGTAGGATTAAGCGAAGATGTGAGGAGTCTTGCAACGCCTTGAGAGCCGTTGGCAGAATCCCCATTTTCTCCACAAGGTGGGGCCACCAAAGTGAGCTTCTGGGAGGAGACCTTCTTGGGCGTCGTGCTGGGCAATGGCGGCACGGCCGAGACTTGATTCGGGGAAGGGGATTTGTGCGACGCGATGACACTGGTGATGGACGGGAGGGAGCCGGGGACACTCTGCACCAGCCGGCTCTGGGATGCACCGGGCTTGGTCACAGCAGGCAGGGAGAAGGTGGGCTGGAAGGGCGGACTGGGGGAGGCGGAGCTGTGTGGCTTGGGCAGGTAGCTTTGGGGACCGGCCATCTTGCTGAGGTTGATGGAGGTGGGAGCAGCGACACTGGGCGGGGTGGAGGGGTGACCGAGGAAAGTCTGCCCCTTTGAGGCTGGTGGCTGGATGCCTGGGCAGGCGGGTGCATACTTGGATGCCTTGCCCTGGGTGACACTCAGCAGGTTACCGAGCCCGAACTGCATGGTCGTGGGAAAGCCCTTCTGGTGCTGGTTATGCTGAAGGAAGGATTTGGGGGCCAGGGACGGCACAGGATTGGATGGGGCGGGCTGCGTGGCTTTGGGAAGGGCGTAACTTTTCGTCTTGGCCTGCCCTCCATCTGCCAGCGCTTGGCTGGACAGAGCCTTGGGCGATGCTGCCACATCCTTGTAGGCCGGGATGAGCAGCAGCTGGGTGCCGTTGGCCTTCCGGTCTGGTGTGATCTGCCCGTGGGCGAGTGCCTGCTCTGCCAGAAGGTTCAGCGGCGACTGCAGGGGAGCACTAGTGGCGCTAGACTGCTTGAGGGTGCCCTTCCGCTCTTCCGGTGGGCCAACGTCCGGGGACGGCTTGCACGTTAAGGGGAAGCAGAAGTCGGGGACCCCCCTGCCGTCGTGATTGAGGGCTGCCAGCTCCTCTGACACGGCCCCCAGTGAGGGGGGATTGTGGATCAGGTCTCCGTCCAGCGAATCGTCCATGGTGAAGGCATGAGGGGGCACCACAGAGCTGGGACAGGGAGCGGGTATGTTGGAGAGGCTAAGGAGGCCACCTGAAGTGGGCACCAACACTGGGGGGGCCACCAAACCAGGCAGGGCAGGGGATTTCTTCTCAAGCTTCACTAGTGGTTCCTGGGATTTAGAAAAAACAATATTTTGATCTGAAACTGCTCTGATGATAACAAGAGTTCCTCACGCTGCACTAGTTAGCCGGGAGTGGTAGCCGGCAGACAGGATTACAGAAATATTCAACTGCCTACAAACCTTTGTTTTCATTTTCGGAGCAGTTACGACCTTCTTCTTTGTCCTAAAAAGAACACGGGAACTGTTAAGCTCTCAGGAATTTCAGCGCAGTTATCATTAAGGGCTCGTCAGAGAGTCAGTCTTACTTACGGCATGCAAGTCATGTGACCATGAACCCTCCTGGTCTCCTTGAACAACGTCCTGTGGAGAGGTGACAGGCCCAAGGGCAACATTAAAAAAAAGGATGGCTGTGAACAGGAGCTCTTTAAGATGTCTCAAACAAGAAGATGGGGGCACATCCCACAGGGGAAGCTGGTCTTTAGGTCGCTACCTAGCTTGCATCCAGCCTTTGGGCCAAAGCGGCTTGACTTCAGTCTCGAGGAAAGCCTTGAGGTACTCCTCAGCACTCTGAGACTTATTCCTCTCCAGTTCGTACCTGCCGATCTTCAGTTCGACCACCGTGCAAAGAAAGTGCCTGGCGGAGAGAAAACGAGCGTTAACAGAAAATGGAGGAAGAAAAAAAAAAAAAAAAAGCGACATTAATTTAGCCACTTCCAGTTCACAGCAGGGGAACGACACCTTGACCTTGGGATTTAGTTCTAAACTTGTTTGGCTATTTTCTGAAACGCTTAATTACTAAAGGGACTTTATCAAGCTACCCAGGCCCAAATGGGCCTAAAAAAAGAACAGCAATGCAGAGAATGTGACCTCCCACTCCCTTCCAGCACCAGGAAGGGCTACAGGTTGGTATGTGCATCTCGTGCCACATCATTATTATTATTCTCCTCTTTCAGTGAGTATTACCTTCATATTAATCAAAATGTGATTTATGTAACTGGCCACACTGAACACGTTGTCCTCCTGTAACTAGTTGTAACAGAGCCACTCATGTTCCTCAAGCAGAGAGCAGCAAACACAACCAGAAAGGGCATTTATTCACTAGATGATATTCAAATCGCATTTTGCCAGTCATCACTGATCTGTAACCAGGCACTATTCATTTCTGCATAGTATTTCATCAAAGCTCTCATCTGCCAGGTTCTCGAATCTCAGCAGTATAATCTTTAGTCTATAAAACATGACATTCAAGCTTTCCTAGCAGAGTGAAACAGCTGTAAGCAGAATTTTATACCCTACCAGACACGAAGGAGCGCCACAAAGACACAGCTTATGTACTCTACAATTCCCATGGATTTTTCAATCAAGGTTGTTGCTCGAATACTCAACCCAAATCAAACACAGCCCCCAATACTTTGAGTACTGCTATTAAATGCAGAAATACCTTGTGTGCTGGCTACATGTCAACTGCCGTGGGGGGGGAAGCAAACATTAACTGGCAGAACAGCCCTACAGTGAAAACAAAATACAAAATCTAAAAGAGAAAGAGTGTGTCAAGAACAATGAATGGGAATATCTGGGCAGAGCTGGGGAAAACCATCTGTGTGTCTGGGACGGTGACAAAGTCTGAGGGGACAGGAGGAACCGAACCTCAGGGGACAACGGGATGTGAAAAGAACAGAAATGGAGAGTATAAATAGGAGAGAGAGAGAGAGAGAGAGAGGGACAGAGAGAGAGGGAGAGAGAGACAGAGAAAGAGAGAGAGAGGGACAGAGAAAGAGAGAGAGAGAGGGAGAGAGAGAGAGAGAGAGAGGGACAGAGAAAGAGAGAGAGAGGGAGAGAGGGACAGAGAAGGAGAGAGAGAGAGAGACAGAGAAGGAGAGAGAGAGGGACAGAGAGGGACAGAGAAGGAGAGAGAGAGGGACAGAGAGAGAGAGGGACAGAGAAGGAGAGAGAGAGAGGTTTGGCCAAGCCAGAAACGCTTGCAATAAAAAACGATTGTTCAATCCGACATGGTTATGTGTGTTTGAATGTTAATTACACATCCGTACCAGTCTTTGATTATAAATCCCTCACTGACAGCTTTTTTGTCAAATTCTTTTGTATTGTGATGATCCAGGCTCTAGACTAACGGCAAATTTCACTCACACCCCCCTCAGTGCTGCGAAAAAGCAATTAGTTCACCAGTTTTCATTAATCATGTTTATGCAAGTGTGGTACTGTCAGTCAATCCTTGGAAAGACTGTTCATGTCCTACCAACCCAAAACACAAGCAGAGATATACTTTGTTCAGACTTGGTTGAATTTTCTGAGATCAAATCTCATCTGTGATACGGGGGATGACAGAACAAACACGCTTCAGATTTCCATCACCCCTTTTCTGTGAGTATGCAGGGTAGAGTGCTTAGGCAGACCAAAAATAAGAAAATGAAAAATAATCTTTGACAGACACAAATGGACGCCACTCAGAAGGGCTTTGCTGTGAAGCACAAACTTAATGCAAGTTTCTTTAAAAAATAACACTCTCACCCCACACCCCGGTCTGCTCAGCCTCCATAAAAAGCTGGACTCCTGACGGTGCTGAATCGGTTACGTAAGCAGCGCCAGACACATGCCCTTCCCTCAGACCGTCACATTAGCTCCCTCACTGCCAGAAACACAAGGACACTCACTCTTTTCCAAATGCCTCTTTCTGCCATATCGTCCTGTCCAGGGTGTACCCCAGCCACGTGCCCTGTACTGCCTGGGATAGCTATGCTTGTGACCAGGGTAAATCGGTTAGAAGATGGATGGATTTACCCATATTATAGAGTTCATGATTACTTGATTACTAAAAAACATCGATTAAAATGTTCCTTCTCGATTACTTGAGGTGAAAGGAGACGGCACATTGAAGATGGGCGTCCAAATAAAGAGTGAAAGTATAATTTGTGTTGAAGCACCTCATACTAAAAGTAAATGAAAATGCAATCTACTGTTGATATTGCAAATGAGAACTTAGATATCACCACAGTACTACTGCAATGCAAATACATCTTAAAATAAGACATTCAGGTTTGACTGACTCATCCAATAATGCGAGGTTCATCATAGATATGTGGCATTTAGTCTCGCGGAGTAGCCTAGCCTGTCTTTGTCATCACTTTGACTTAATGTACCTTCTACGATTCCTGTGTATGAAAATTATTGCTGCTAAAAGGAAGATCAGCCCCGTCATTTTACATAATATGGTACATAATAACCATATAATATATTATTTTTGTGAACTTAAGGCTGAATGATAATGGACAAAGTTCACATTGCGATATTAGTAGTTTTTGCAAATTAGGAAAATGAACTATATAGCAAAACAGACTAATTATCAACCAACAGAGTCTGCCCTGCCTTGTGCCAACTGCAAAGTTTAGAATATTATATTAAAAATGATTATTCAATAAATTGTCAGATTAAAATCGGTAGATTACTTGATTATTGGTATAATCATAATGATAGCCCAAAGGCAAATACACAATGAAGCTAAAGATCTGTGTCATCTTAAGCAGGAAACGGCAGGTTCCAAACTGAACATGACGTCAAATCACCTGATTTCTTCATTCCACTGAAACTTTTTCCTGGGTCCCATTACCCTTTTCCCAGTCTTCTCCTCATCCTCGTCTTCATCCGAAACTACCTTTTCTTTCTCCTTTCCCTCCTCCAGCATCCTGCAGAATAAAAGAGTTTGCAGCCTTCGACTTAAAACCTCGGCACTAAAACTCAAAGAAACAGATCCACACATACTTGGCAAACTTGGCTTGTGTGTGAGCTTGACACTCCTCCTGGTACTTAGCGATCTGCTCCGGCATTGATCGACCGATAGCCTCCTTGAGCTTCTGAAGCGGTTCTTTGAGACGGCCGTCCTAGGGAGGGGGAAGAGGTTGTCATGGTGACATCGCAGACATCCATCTAGCATTTGAGTGACTGAGTCGGTTGCCTTGTGGTAATTAAATGCCTCCGACAGTAAAGCCTAATGAAAATGGTCTCCGCTGAGAGAGCTTTTAAGCATCAGGATAACAAGGGCTGTTGATAACACTGCTCATCACATCACCTACACTTCAAAGTACTTCGAGATCGTACTGTTATTAGCATATACAGATTGTGACCTTTTAAGTGGCCCATTATACATAATGAGATATAAACCGAGTCCTTCAGTTTTCCATCTTTATGCATTAATGGTTCTTTAATTAAACTTAACTTAAACTATGAATCTTGGGTATTTTTTGTGTAAGCCCAGATTCACATAAGTCGGTTTTATGTAAAATCGAGACTAACCTGTACCATCACTTATTAGTAATATTTAATATTAACGGTCATAATATTGGGAGGACAGTGAAGTCACCAACCTCTAATGATCTAATGTAAACGCAGAACTTGAGGGACCCCTGGTGGCGGCCCCCTGCAGCTTCGGGCCCCCTGGCTTTACTGACCACTGTGGGCACCATGACACTGGGTTTGGCGGCATTTAAATGAATACGTGGGATAACAGGATGGGATGTAGCATGGAAGGCGTTACTCGTTTAAAACAGACTCGGGAAGCCAAAGCCTGCAATCTGACTAGTTAAGGATTAACCAGCCCAGCCCTGAGAACCACCATAAGCTGCACGGTTAGATTACTCATTCACGCAGAATATGACATTCAAGGGGTGGGGGGACACAACTCCGTTACAACGAATCATACTGTGTCACATAAAGCTTAATAATTAACCAAATAAAGTGAAAACTAAACGCTGTTGGAATGACAACAATGTACTCCCCGAGCCGCAAGCCCC
>JAODLD010000101.1:24480121-24501132 GCA_026781065.1 Mormyrops boulengeri | reverse complement strand
CTGATCCGTACTCCCCCCACACCCCCAACCTCCACCTTTAGCCTCCATGCAGTAGACTTGGATGACATCTGGTTTTTCACATCATCATACTCTTCATGCATCATACCACGGTTTATGGTGTTTTGGTGGGATTTCCAAAATGTAACGCTATTATAGTATTTTGATATCTTGGTGGGGATACGATAAATACCAGGAAAAATACCGTGGCATAGCAAAAATATTACCAATATTTTTTTTTTACCAATATTTAAATATTACTTACCAAACCTACCCTAAGACACTCTTCCCACCTCTCCAAAAGTTATAATTAAAAGCCAACTGTGTATGAGTTGTAATCAGACATTTACTAGGCTAAGTGACAAGATTATCATGGTGGGGATTTACATTTTGCTGAGTGGTAAGGGTCAGTTCGTCTGCAGTACGTTATGCTGAGCACTGACTGACTGCTACCCACAAATTTTGCCAAACTGATTATAAAATTATAGAACTTTTTTATATTCAGAAAATCATCTTGTGACCCCACCTGATGATCTGGTGCAGCAGCTTTCAGAATCTTTTTTTTGTTCAACTTCATGCTTGGGTTGGGCCTGCTTTAGTCTTTTTATGCAAAGTCGTTTTTATGTGCAAATGGCTTTTTGTGCTTTAGGTCCTCTGCTCATTTGAAAGAGTAACTGTCCCAGTCTTAAGGTTATCATTGCTGTGCTAACTGCTTTGCTAAGCTAACTAGGCTGGCTGATGTTACTCTTCTGAATGCAGCATTTTGCATTATGATACGTCTTGCCAGGCCGCAGCTTCAGTGAATTATGATATGCGATTTCTAAGTTTTATAATTTTATATTTCCACTGTTTTTGGTTAGGGTCAGGTACAGGTTTTAGATTTGCTAGTACTATTCAGGCTGGGTCGGATTCGGTCTCAAGGTCTCGGGCTTTAATTCCAGGCCCATACAGGACTCTAGTCTGCAGACTCCCTTTCCGCCCTCTGATCCCATCTACCACTGTCTCAAAGTATAATCGGTTCCAGGGCGGAGTTGAAATATTCTCCAAAGCTTGAAAAAGATCTGTCAAATAGTTTTTGAGTTATGGCCCTAACAAGAAATATGTCTCCAACAGCAGACTGGTCCAAAAAAACATATATATGGAATACAATAAAACTCCTTCAGCCATGTTTTATAGTTAGTGCTACTAAATCTACATAAATTTGAATAAGATAAGGTATAAAATGCACTGTGAAACTCTCCTCCCAGTGGGAGATCTTACACAACGCCACCATCTCCCTTGGCAACTAGAGGTGATATTGTTGTAGTACATGACCATCATTTGGTACAGCATTCCCTACACTTTATAACCTGCCTCTCAGAGACCCCACCAGCATCAGAGAGGCCGGCCCACCCCCCAGGGCAGGCAGGAATGTGGTGGCCGCTGGGCCGCTGCACTCGGTGCGCCGTCATACCTGCTCGTGCAGATGCAGTTTCTTGGCCCTTTTGACGAGTGTATCTTTGCTGCACGGCAGGAAGGAGGCCAGGTAGACGTAAATCCCAGAGCGCACTGGGCTGCTGAGCTCCCGGGACTGAATTTCAATGCTGGTGGCCAAAAACAAGGCAGATTCAAATCACATCAGAGACCCTCATTCAGTGCTCAGTGGTCAAAGAAATCAATAAAGGGCATCAAAACACTCACTCAAGCAGCATGCTGTTTACATCTTGAGTGAAAAACTTTTGCTTCCCTTCTCCTTCTGAGCCTTTGGCAGCCTGCAGGGTCATAAAGAGAGTCAGTTGACTTCCCATAAAGGGAGCCTTCAGTGCGGAGGATGGAGAGAGCAGATGCTGCGTCACGGCAGAGAGAGCGGGTATTCAAACGGAGCGGAGGCTCAAACGAGAAGCCTGGAAGACTAACTTGCTGTGCTGGATTAAAGTCTAATTAACATGCTATTACATTTATATGAATGTAGGGGACTAACGTTTAATATGGCGATTTAAGGGGGATAAAAGATTCTGAATCACTCAATGATAAAAATGGTGGACAAAGCTGTCCCTTTAACATTCACTGCCTCCACTGGAAAGAAGGTGTACTAAACAAGCAATTTCTCTTTGAAAATGTAAAAGGTCTGTTATGCAATTTAAGGGCATCACATCCATCTTCCAGATAGCGGGAGGAAACCAGAGAAGCTAGAGGAAATATGTGCAAGCCAGGGAGACAGCATGCAAAATGCCCAAGGCTTTATAGATAGAAAATATTAAAAAATACAGGTTTGTCTTGCTTTTTGAGGAAGTAACAGTACTTTAACTTCCCAGAAGAAGAGTTTCAAGTGCTTTGAGGCATACAGACTTGATGCTACCTCAGGAAACCCAAGTTCCAAGCAAGGCCCAACTTTTAGATCAATAGTGACATAAAGAGCACCTGAGTCAGATCTCTGATTCTCTTCTCCAGTGCTGGGGGGAGCCCCTCGGGGAAGGGGGGGGGCTGCTTCTGCGGCTGGCCCCCAGTCATAGGATCGCTGTTCTCATCCAGCCCGGGGGGGCTCGGTTCTGGGGACTCGTACAGCAGTTTGTCCAGATCGATGTCAAAGTCGATGGTGCTGGCGGCCTGCAGGAGGTCACTCTCGTTGGTCGAGCCGATGAGGGAGAGCAGGGGGTCGGTGACGTTGAGGCCCACGTCCGCCTCGCGGTTCAGCGGGGCCACGCTAGGGGCCGGCTTGGCTTCTTCTCTTGGCGACGACTCCTTGGCTTTCTCGAATCTCTTCAGCATTTCACTGACGGCCACAGTGCTAGACTGCTTCTTCTTCTTCCTCTCCTCTGTCGCGTTGAGCGGGACAATTCTTTTCAGACAGAAAGGGCAAGAAAAGCTGATGTGAACCACAACATAGGCTAAGAAATCCCTCATGGCCAAATGGAAGAGAATGCCAGACTGAAATTGCAGCATAACCGAGGATTTACATACATACATCTTAATCACTTAGCAGACACTTATAAAAAGTGACATACATTTCTGAGAGAGAGAGGAGAAGATCAGCCTGGGGTTAAAGGCCTTGCACAGGGGTCCAACACTGAAATCTCAGGTGAACCTGGGATTTAAACCAGCGACCTGTAGATCCCAACCACAGCATCCTAACCCAGTGAGCCACACACAGCCCCCACAAGGTTTGCTGCGTATCTAACCCAGGACAACTTTGGAAGGCAGGTATGACCTCAAAATTTGCATTTCTTGTCTGAAACCTAAATTTCTCCTAAAACAAAGCAAATTTTAGATTCACAGATAAAATAGAGAAGTTAGCACTGGAAACAAACTTATTAAATCGATCTCAAGGAACAAGAGGTAGCAAAAATATAGGAATTGCAGATTTATGGCTGGCTATGTATTGACTGCACAATAAAGACAATGTTTCAAATTTGGGGGGGGGGGGGGGGGGACGAGCGCAAGCTTTCTGAGGGATTCAATAAGCAAATGAGATGGCATCATGCCAAGCCTGAGGCAGGTACTGAAGAAATAATCATGTAATTGGGAAGCCTGAAAATGGGAGGAAATGGGCCACCCTGCCTGTCGGGGAACATCGATTACCATGGTGTGTTACTGCAAAACACACATGCCAGACAGGCGGCCACCTCCAAGTTTCAGTGCACACAGTAAACGACCTGAACTCACCCAGTCTTAGCGATCTTGGATTTTTTGTGTTGGCCTTCCTTTTTCTTCTTGACCGACTTTACATCCCCCTCTTTTAATTTCTTCCTCTGCAGAAAAGAAGACATAACAGGAAAGACGGCTGTCTTTTGTTTTGATGTGCCATTAAAAAGAATCCTAGAATCATAAAATGAAATTCAAAAAAGCTTAGAAACCATTAAAGGAAAATCCGTACCTTTGGGGACTTAAGTTTCTTCTTTTCATCATTAATATAGTCATCACACTCAGATTCTGAGGCTTGTCTGAACTGCAGTGTCCCCGAATTAATATAAAATCCTCCGTACTTTGTTGTAAGCGAGGCTGGAACAAGCTCATCATACTGCAACAAAGACAAGGTTAAAACAGGGATGTCCTACCAATATGACAAATATTCAGAACGCAAATATTCACATTTCTAGATACACATTGCAATGTATTAAAATCGTAAAAGGACGTACTGCTTCTGAGTTATCAATGAATGAATCGGTCTCATCATATCCATAGCCCATATCAACCAAGTCTTGCATGCGATCTTTCTTCCGTTTATTTCCACCCTAATATTGAAAGACACTCAGTTACGGAACATTGCTGGTCGGAAACATTTTACAGCCTTGGTCACATAGAAAAGTCCAGACTCACATATTTCTCTTCAAACTTCTTCGCCAGGGCCTCGACCTCCTTCTTACTCTCCTCCTCCAAAGTCTTACTTGACTCTTTGATCGCATTGCTCTGCAAACAGGTTGACCACTTAAACGTCCCGTTTTACAAATGCACTTGAACAATCGCGGTCTTTTAATCATACTTCTATAGTAAAGTTTACAGACCTTAGACAGCAGGGAGTGTCCCGAGACCCGGTGTGACACGTACCTTTTTCTTAACAAGTTCAGGGTAGTAAAACTCCGGACAGCGCCTCTGATCGGGCTCGAAAAGGGCGAGAACCAGCCGTAAGCTGGTCTCCACTTTCCCGTTCTGCAAAGCGGCTGCAACAGCCCCGTCCTCCATTGCCGGGATCTTTAGTAAACTTGCGGGCAGCGGGACGTTGCTTGAGAGGGTGGTCAGCTGTATTCTCCGTAGCTCAGCCATTAAGCAGATCCTTACTTGTCTTACCTGCTGGCACTCACTGGCTGCTGTCTAACGACAAAGTATGAATTAAAAAATAATCTTGTATTAGCTGAAAAGCTGGTTCTTTTTGCATGTACCGTGCAAGTTTACATCTCGATGCAGGGTTTCAATTAACCGGTGCTCTGTAAGCATTTCCCACTTCATCCTATGCTGGATTTCTATAAGGGAAACGCATGATGCTTTTTAGCATGCCGCCTAATATGACTTCCTCTCGACCCACATTTGCACCGATGGGGGCATGTGGGAATTTAAGCATTACCCGGTTCCCGGACTCCGTTAATTTAGGCTCCCAAACAGACCGAACCTGCGATGTCAACGCGGCAGAGCCTTAATTCCCCATGATATGGTGCATGTCCATGGCCATGCAAACAGCTAGCCTAGCCTGACTGGATTCACTTGAGATCGTCCCTGCAAATATTTCGATGACACCAGGAGCCCGGGAGAGCTGTAAGTTTCACCGAAAGCAATTTGATCGCTACCAAAATAACTGTCTACTTTGCATCATTAATTCATTTTGGCAGCTGATGCAAGTAAGCCCAGTGCATCCTCCGTGATCACAAACATTGCTGTTACATTTATGAGTACTACAGTGAATTGCACTGCAACACCAAGGTACTTTAATCACCTATTAGAAAGATATAAACGGTAGCTATATAATAGCCGTAAACAGTTATTCGTTGCATGTTTTGCGCCTTATTTATCCCCCCATGCAGCTAAACGCACAGCCTGTCATTTCGTCATCATGCTGCGCCGCGTCGCGCCCGAGTTTGCATGATCCCACATATCTGCCTTTTCTCTTTCTGGGCATTGTCGCCTAGTGGGAAAGGCTGCAAATTAAATCCGCCAAAAGCTGGTAATAAATGATTATTTGCAATTCTTGAAACATCTGTTTTGGGGGAACTGCACATTATCTTAAATAATAATAATAGCAACAAGTGCATTTTATTCTGTGCTCCTACAATTACTGATTCTCGTTTATTAAGAGTGAGTTAATGGACAGCAGAATAGGATTATCAGTATATATTTGTGACCCATAAAGATGCTTCCTTTAAAGAAAATGGTGGTGGGGGGCACGGTGGCTCAGTAGTTAGTAGCAGGGATATTATCTCTGTGTTGGTTTCCTCCCACAGTTCAAAGACATGCAATTACATTTTCCCGTTTAGGGTATTTCCCAGCCTTGATCTCCTGTGCTGCCTTGAATGGACTCTAGGTACCACATTGCCCTGACCAGGGTAAGCAGAAGACAACTAAAACACAACACACAATAAAAAGCAGAGTTACTTTGGTTCTAAAAAAAACAACAAAAAAACTGATATCTTGTTGGATGGGTAGAAGAACAGCACAGTGGTTCCAAAACATCTCCTCAGGGGCAGCCCAGCTATTTCATGTTATCATTAAATTTCACCACCATCTCAGCTCACGTAATTAACTTAGTTAATTAATTGAATGAGGTGTTGATTAGCCAAACATGGTATTCTAGCTGTGAAGTGGCATGTTGGATGATTACTGCAGTACTGGGGTGATTTTAGCAGAAGTTTAGAAGATAACACAACTAGACATAAAATCATAGTTTTACACCAACATCAAGTTAAATTTTCTTTGGCACAGTACTGTATATATGTGTGTGAGAGAGTATGTATAGATTCTGATATTCTGCAAACATTTCATTTCAGAGCTCTTTTTCTTGTTATTTTCATTGACACTTCTGTTTGGTTATCACAGTCATAACCAGTTCAGCACAGGGGCATGGCTCCAGGCATGCAGGGTGTGGGCAGGACCCACCCAAATGGATCCTCAACCTACCCAAACAGACCAAATCTAACCAGTCATTAGCTATTAAATGAAACTGCTAAAAGAATTAATGAATCATTTTTCTTTTTACCCCTACCCCCAAACACTGGTGTCCAGGCACTGTTGCAGCATGTGTATCGGGTTGTATACACAACTGTACGCCTTATGTCTGCCTTCCAGAAATTTGACGTACACTGCTGTGATTCACGTCCCCATTACACGAGAATCACTGTCGAGGGGAGGTGAGACCAGCTCACAGGAATCTTACAGACATGATGGGATTTCATGCCGTTGTCAGCCAACTTTCAACACAGGATTTAGCTATTTTATTTTACCGCTAGTGGGAATTTGCCATATTTCATCATCAAGTCACCTTCAAGGCAACTTCAGATGAGCATCTAGACAATAATTCGTACACAGCACTTGGCTGGAACTCTACTTGTTATGTATGTAATAACACAATTTAAGCCATTACACCAGTGGTCACCAGCCTTGCTCCAGGAGCTGCAACTAAGCTCCGCAGGGTGGTAGATATCCAGGAACAGGGCTGGTGACCACACTATACACTATTTATAAAGGGGCATACTTTTAATTAATTTGATTTACAATAGGCCACTGTTAACAAAAACCTGCACCAGTACTATGAATTTAAGAAAATATTTGGCCTGCAATGCGGACGCTGATTTCTAACACTCACAACTGCACCTGTCCATGTAAATAAGGCTTATAATCATTGCCAAAGGAGAACCTTGGTTTCCCGACAAAAATTTGTGTTATTATTACCAGTTTCATGATTGACAAGGTAACCTGAAGATCCGTGATGTCGGCATGGTATATTACAAAGACAACCACCCTACCTCATTCTACCTAGATCCCAGTTGTAGGTAACAGATACACTTATTCCCAAAATGCTGAAACTGGTCTTAACTGGAGCAAAACTGATTGATACAGAAGCTAAATGTACTCATGGTAAAAAAAAAAAAATTATATTTGTATTTGTTCGTTATCACCGATAGTTACATAATAATACAGTGATAAACACTGGATACATTCAGCAAATTATTCTCATGTGGTAAAATCTTTAGCTGTCATTTTTCTGTAGGGGGTGGCAGAGGTCCTGATGATCGTTTGTTGAGCAGATTGCTGACAGTAAAATTTGTGGGACCAGCGTATTTAGTGGGACTAAATTGTATTTCAGACTGGAGTCCGCCAGTTGGGTTCCCCTGAAATGGGAGAAAGATTTACCTTTATGTGAATTAAATTGCATATAGCAACACAGGGAGATGGTGTATTTTCAAAGGGGATCATTTTTGTCATTTTTCCCCCAAAGGGGAGGTGTCATTCTCGTTCATCCCATGACAACTCAATCCCTGGTTGCAGTTTTAAACAGTGGAAACATTCAGCAAATGATTCCTTTTTTTCCCCAAAATTGATATGCAGGAGACCATGATATAATATTAATGACTAATCACATTTGAGTGCTTTCAGGAAATGCAGTTATAATTAATAAATGCATTTATAAGTTGAGAAGTGCCCACAACCTCAAAGAATAATAGAAACGCATCAAAACAATAACACTGAAAAGGTCTCTACATGCTATGACACATTTTCGGATCTGGTTGTCTTGGGAACACGGCACTTTCTACTTTGATATTTTGCACAGTGAGGTGTTCTGCATTTTTAGCTAAAATGAGCAGCAATTTTACACTACATAAATGGAAATTTCAGTACATTAAAAAAAATGATCCGTGATTGCCTAAACATCTCCATATCGGTTCTATGCACTTTGTGGTTCTGTAGTAATGGTGTAGTAAACATGCACAACAGCTTTTTGGCAATACTGTTGTGCACTCATATCTAAAAATGCATCTGTGAACTCAGCCACCTTTCGCAGACAGTGACATTGCTGTCTACACATTTGGATTGATCCCATTAAGTGTGTGATGCTGTTGCATTTCTCAAGCTCTGTAGGCATACAGGCATAATACTGTTTTGTTCCTCTGGAAAGTTGCAAATAATTAAATAGGCATTCTTCTTAACAGTAGAGTTTTAGTCCAGTAGCACAGCAATACCTGCACTTAATATGTGCTAACATGAAAATTCCAATTATTTTTTTTTATGTTTTTTTGGAGATTTTCTTTGGCGAACATGGTCCTTCTCTGAGAACTTTCTAGAAGACTGTCAATGACACAATTTATATTTCCACAACTTAATCAAAGTTAATTTTACCTATGTGGCTTCTGCAATGGTTTCTTGAAATATTAAAAATCTGATGGATTAACTTTAGTTTGCACTGTGTGTGAATTAATTATTTATAATTTCTTAATGAATGCTTGCAGAGCACATTTTAATGGATGGGCTCAGAGGCCAGCAAGGTTGCCTTAACACTTCCAAAGTTGCGGATTTGAATCCCACCCCTGCTTGCAAGTTCGTACTGTGTTCCCTGGGTTTCCTCACGCACGTAATTTAGGGCCCTATAATAACAATCTAATGCACATCGTCTGAAGTGTATGCAATGTAATTACTCCTGGGTGTGTTTGGGGTGTAACATGCTATAAATCAGGGGTGGCCAATCTTATCGAGAGGGTCCTCGCTGCAGCCTGCGGAAAGGGGCGGAGCGAGATGTGGGCGGAGCAAGATGTGGGCGGCGTGAGACGTCACGCAATTACCATGTAAGGATACAAGATGTAAGGATGGCAGATGACACGGTGCACATTTGTTGTTTACACGTGTCACGGTAATTAAAGCTGAAGGATCTTAGTGTTTACTAGTCTAAGTAACAGAATGTCTACAAACTGTGCAGGCCTTTATGGCTTTTCAACACATTGGTATAGAAACACATTAATGTTAGGTTTCGCGATTCACTGATACAAGATTAGGAAAATATACACATTAACGTTACTACTTAAATTAACCAGAACCGTAATCCTAACGCTAACCCTAACCCTAATCCCCTGATCCATTTGCGGTACCATTAACGTCATTGCACCCATATATGGTAACTGAGTGACGTCTCGCTCTGCCCACATCTCACCCCGCCCCATGCCGTAGGCTGCAAGGTGTACTTGATCTTATCTGTAAAGGCCCAGTATGTATGCAGGTTTTTGGGATAAACTTTAGGTCAGCTGTTCAATCCCAGGTGTGAGGACTCTTCAGCCAATCAGTTGTCTAATTAGTAATCTAATTAGGGAGCTGCATTGAAAACCTGCATACACAACGGCCCTTTCTGGATAAGATTGCTTACCTCTGCTGTAAACCAATCAGTGTCATCTCCTATTTCCTTTAAAGGCCAGGTGTGTATGCGCCTTGTTGGATTGCTATTATAATAGTGCAAAATAAGATGGAGCAATCAAGCCCAATATTATTATTATTATTATTATTGTTATTGTTATTATTATCGCGGTAGTCCCCCAATATCCGCGGGTGATACAATCGAAACCGCAGATAATAGCGAACCGTCGACAGAATATGGTTTTCGTGTACATACTCATGGTACAGTATAATTAATGAGTTACACACCGTCATTAATCACATTATATGCATTAAAGTACACTGTACATTATTACACAGTACTGTATTAACTCGAATGAGGGTTTCTGACATTTTAGCCTAATTCTGTTCGATTTAGCAATGAAAAAATATCAAGTAAAAATGCTGGAGTAATGAAATGATGGAGTAATGAAAATAACGCCTTTTATACCCCTCAAAGGAAGAAGTACCAAGGAAAAAACATAGGCTACTGTTACATATTTTACAATGAAAATATTGTGTTGTGTACCTGTGCAAAACTGAGAAAAAAATTGTTTGTAAAAAAATTACCTTATGAGTAGGTATTCATCAGCTTAGTGACCGTAATCGCTTGGCAGGAGTCTCAAACTGTGTTCCTCAATGTTCCCCACAATGTAATAAAAACCTGTTATTTTGACGTTGTGGGGACCATTTTTCAGGTTTCCACAAAGATCTGTGACTGCAATCAAAAGACTAAAAATTCCAAACGTCTCGTATTTAATTTGGGTACTTATGGTTAAGGTTAGGCCTGGGTAGGGGTTAAGGTCATCATGTTGGGATTAGGGTTTTCTCCATAGAAATGAATGGAGAGTCCCCACAAAGATATAATTAGAAATTTGTGTATGTGTGCCCTTTGGCAGACTGGTGTTACATACAGACTGTACCACTGTTTTGTGCCCCGTGCTGCCTGGGATAGACTCCAGGCCCCCTCACGACCCTGACCACGATGAACCATTAGTAGGCAGGTGGACAAAAACACTTTAAACAAAATAACTGTACTTATTATGCCAGCCTGTAGTTGGCTACTAACAAAAAAGTTCATCCATGGCAGTCATAATAATGTGTGGTTTCTGACTTGAGATGGATAAATGGATCCATTAGTGCTTTTATAAGGTTCTTATTTAATTTGTTAACGTGCATTTTGCTTTGATGTGCTGAAGTCACATTCAGAGCAACTTTAATGCAATTCAGTCAGAGGGTATGACGTCAGTCACTGCTGAGCTTGATGATGTTTCCCTGCACATGTCCTCAGATTATTACCAGCCTTCACATCTCGTGTCTTGATTCCCAAGGCAGCGCATGGATTTAAAAGGAAAACGAATACGCTGTTGGTTTTGGAAAAGCGGAATAAGAAAACACAATTATGGTGATAAATTGTTGATGTGAAGCACTAAGAAATGCAGCGTTTGCCGAATCACTTATGCATGATGGCACTTTGCGTCGCCTGAAGCTATAATAAACGTTATTTGAACATCATGAAAAGTTAATTATTTATGTTGTCATTAAATTGGAATGAGATCAAATTTAACCAGACGGACACAAATATACCCAACGTCTTGCCCTAGAGAAGGTGCTTTGTTATTGATAACTTTTGCCCAAACAAATGTATTAACTGAGTCACCATGTACCAGATAACTGATTAGGAAGATGGATGGGTGGATGGATAAAAGAACAAAATATTTGAGTGGCCAATGAAAAGAAATGGTTTGCAATTATTTCTTGGAGAGATGTTATGTAATTTCAGTTTGTTTATGAGGGGATGGAGCATAAATTGGTTATTGGGGCTTTGTGTAGCAGGTTGATACAAATACTGTATGAAAATGACCTTATCAGAGTGACTGGGTGAAATACGTCTCCACACAGGCTTGGGACCTGCGTGCTAAATGCTAAATGGTATATGCTAAATGCTATATGCTACGTGCGATTTCCGATGAGCACAGTTTTGCTGGCACTGAATGTGTTTAATGTCACACCGGCATAGAACTCAAAGGACAGGACAGGCTGACAGTCTGTGGACATGACAGGGGTGACGTCTGAGTCAGCGATGAAACAGTGGAGAAGAGGACTCATATTTGGAGTGGGAGAGATTGAAGGTTCGAGAGGTTTTATATTAGAAAATAGAAGAACATAAGAACAATGGCAATGTAAGAAATTCATTGCCATATTAAAATGTGTTACCCGAATTTTATGTTACACTGTTACACAAATACTTTACTTATAGCGCTCACAGAAATTCTTGGTATGCTTGCTTAATTCAGTACAAATATTGTAAATTTATTGGTTTTGTAACAAAAATCATTACTTTACTCATTTGTTTAAAAGAAATATACATCACATTGGAAACATCCAGTAGTATTGAGTAAAACATTCATTTCAAGTAGTATTAAATTGAAACCCAAATTATAATTCTAAAAGAGCTGTTTTGAGTTAAATAGTTTCTATACAAGCATCATTAGGAGTTTTTTCATTAGTACTCATAACACCTTTGTAAAAACATAAAACACAAAATATTTATGTTTAGAATCCCTCTGGGAGCCAATTAGTACCGTTGCAATTAATAGCAAAATAGCAAGAACAGAACTGAAAAAATTGTCATTCAGAAACGGTTAGTCAGCCAAGCACCGTCATTGGACTTTCTGTCCTGCTAGAGCTGCCCTGTGTCGGATTTAAGGTAGTATGGGCAAAATATAAATGAAAGAATTTGAAGTCCATTTAAACTGAGGTACCTTAAATCCAACAAGTTACCCCGATAAGCCAGTAACCCTGCTTCGTAGTACAGGCCACTGGTCAATGGAATGTGAAATGATTGTGAAGTGGAAACATCTGGGAGCAAGTTCAGCTATGAAATGGCAGCCACACAGACACACAGAAAGGAACCCAACATTAAAACCCAACCTGAATGGCAGTGAATCCCACCAGCAATGTTCTATCATACTAATGGGAAGCCTTCCCAGAAGAGCACAGGCTGTTATAGCAACTAAGGGTGAACCAACTTCATATTAATACCCTTTGATTCAGAGTGAGATGTTGGACAGGCTGATGTCTCCAACCTTTTCTCTATATAGTGTGTATGCAAATATATTAAACATTGCTTGTCAATGGACTTTTGTCATAAAACCAATAAATTTGCAACATTTTTACAGAATTAAGCAAGCGTCTCAAGACTTTCTGTGAGCACTGTATACATTACTGCACTCATACTTCTTGTTTATTCTGTATTTCTATGTCTGTACATGTGTGTCTCTATATTCATGGTCCTTGTCTATGTATATAGTTCTGTTTGCTGGGGGGCAGGAGTGGCTGCTACATGACATGCAGTGACAATGAAGACTCGTGTCTTATTTGTGATAAGTAAATAAATAAACTATAAGATCATCAAGTGTGTCACGGTGGCTCACTGTATGCCGTGCCTCATGCCCCAAGCTTCCTGGGCTGAAACACAAGCTCAGCATAACATGTACTGCTACATGGTTATGGTTAAATGATGGAAAAATTGCAAAGATTTGTGCCAGAAATGATTTTAATTAGAATTTAAATGTTATTTTGAAACAGGCAGAAGAAAAGGGCTTTGTTATTAAAAAAAAACAACATTACTGCACTGCAATAGACAGACGTGTAACTCACAGGTGATGGAGAAATAACAACTAGTTTGAACATTTCATTTAAGAATGAGTTTTTTTTTCATGTGATGTCCAGATTTTCATGTACAGGTTGACCAGAAGGTGATGACATCACGTTGAGATCTCCTATTCTGTTCCAATTTCTCAATGAATTCAGTTTTATTGGTGAAACATGTATAGCATGAGTACCAAAACAATTTAAAATGCATCATAGGGGTCATTGTAACTAGGAGAATTTTCAATTAATGTAACATTTTCAGGAATGTCATTGCAGAGCCATCTCATTTAGAGATAAAAATACGGTTATTGTTGGCATGCCAAAGTTGTTCAGTTTAATAAGCTTTTCATTATACACAAGTTGCATAATACGTGAAAAATGGAACAAACCTTATGGAAATACTGTCACACTAAATCATCACAAACTACTGTCACCTGTTCTGCCACTTTCAGTTTGACATGTTCCTTTGTGTCGCGGTGGCCTCTCATATCTTATTTGAGTTTTTCTGATGGTGTCCTCTGGAATGGTAAAGTGACAGTCACCGGGGCAACTTGGGGAGCGACAGGAGAACCAGCCATCTCATGGCCGGTGGGCTGAGCGTTCTCCTCATTCATCTGAGAAACCTCCGTCGATGCAGCCTCGAAACCGGGAGCCATGTTGGCCACGTGCATGACGTGCACCCTGTTCCTGCTTTTCTTACTGAGGATGCAGCTAAACACTTTCTTGAACCCTTTGCGGAAATGCTTGGACACCAGGGCGTAGACGATGGGGTTGAGGCAGGAGTTGGCGTAGGCCATGCAGTGGGAGAGTAGTCTGAATGCGTAGGTGGTCTGGTTGAAGGGGAAGTCACCATAGAGGTAGCACAAGATGACTACATGGTAGGGGAGCCAGCAGATGCAAAAGAGCACGGTGACAATGATGATCATCTTAGTCACTTTGCGCTTGGCTCTCTTGGAATCAGACATGCCATCAAGAGGGTCCACGGCAGTCCAGAGGTACTTTATAGTTCTGGTATATGAGAGGCTGACGATGAGTACGGGGATGACGTAGCCGAAAACGAAGGTGCACGTGTCCAGGACCTTCCGGTTGGACTCCGCCCAACTGGGAACGCACACGTTGCCGTTGGCGAAGTCAATGAGCCCATAGTAGCTGAGGTACGGCCCCGCAAAGACCAGTGAGAGGCCCCAGATCACTGCCATGGCGGCTACAGCGTTCACCGGTGTCCTCAGCTCCCTGGAGCGCAGGGGGTAGCGGATTGCTAGATACCTGTGCAGCACAGAGCAACGGCCTTACAGTTATTACGGCACTGGGCTAACATCAGCAGCATAGACCAAAACAGGCAGGCACTGTATCTACAGTATAGATTTTATTCAGTATTATTGGTGTCAAGTAATTAGCAAATGCTTTTATCCAAAGTGACATAGGATTGAAAGAGCAGGGACAGCCAGTATTTTGAGGAATTGGGGTTAAGGGTCAGACTCAAGGGTCCAATGGTGAAATCACTCTGCTAATCATGGGATTTGAACTGTGACATTCTGATCATGAGTACAAAGTCCACAGTATAGAACAGTATAGAACGTCACATGTACATGTTGCGCTTATACTGTATATGAATGGCGTATGGCAGACGGTGGGAGAGTAGTTTGAATTTGATTTGTTGAGGTGTGGATTCTGATGATGGCCGGATCTTAAGATAAATATATATATACACACACACACACACACAATGTTGGCATACCAATCTCAATGGCCATCTCTTCATTCATTTCTATGGGAAAACCCTAACCCCAATCACGACACCCTTAACCCCTACCCAGCTCTTACCATAACCATAAGTAACCAAACAAAATACAGGGCTTTTAGCATTTTTAGTTTTTTGATTGCATTCACAGATTTTTGTAAAATTTTTGTCATCCAAATGGGGCCCTGAAAAATGTCCACAAAAGTAAGGAAGTGTCATGTTTTACCACTCCGTGTAATCTATGCATCCCCCCACCCCCCCAGGCGCACAGACACTTATATGCACTGTATATTTTGTTTGTAAACTTCCACCAATTGATTCCTCCGTCCCACTAGTTATCTATTACAGGGTTGCGGTGATTGTTTGTAAACATTCTTTAGTCATGATGAATTCTTAATAGCAGCACAGCAGAGCTACAAAAATGAAGGTACTGTAATTAATAGCCTGTCAAAATGCCCATCCGGATAACGGACGGCCCTATAGATGAGTTATGAATAAAAGATGCTACTGGAGGGCGTCCCTCACTCAAATGGTATAATCCTGCAGCCCGACTGCTGCACCCGCATCTCCCCCCATCATTCCTACATTTTTTCCCAGCCCCCCCCCCCCCTCAGGGCTAAGGCTTCCAAGCTTTCCCTGCTGGCGTTTTAATTCACCGCTTCTCCACTGCTGGCGTTTTAATTCACCGCTTCTCCGAGGGACACGCTTGGATGTTAATAATGCATTTCTGAATTGTAAGAAGCTGATAGCAGTTTGGCCCTAATGAGTGGAGCTTGAGGAGAATGTTCTGGTAATGGGAGGAGATGTCTGTGCCCGATGACAGCCACGCCGGCCCGGCCATTCCATGGAGTCGCACATTTGCAGTTGTTGGGTAACGGCCCCAATAGGATGCTTCACAACTGAGTATTACATTAGTAATATTACTCACACTTGTTACTGGGCCTTAATTGGAACCTCAGCTTTGCTATATTTATATTTAGTGGACTCCTCAACAGTATTTCATGTGTTATTTGCCTCACTTGTACATAACTTTAAACAACAGCATCTGCTAAATAAACAAATGTTACAGAAGCTTTTTGTGTTTTGTAAATATTAATGTATCTGGGGCAAACGTACTATGCTTTTGGAAAATATTGAACATAACTTTGTATTTGTTTGTATTTATTTTCTCTGCGCAATGCACTCCTAAAGTAGGCTTTGAAAGACGAACCGTAAATCGTGTATGGTTATTACCTGTCAACAGAGACGGTGGCAAGGGTGAAGCTGCTGGCATACATGGTGAGGTTGATGAAGAAATGCACGGTCTTGCACATGAAGGAGCCGAAGACCCAGCCGTCCAGCGAGTAGATGGTGGCCTGGAAGGGCACGCAGAAGATGATGAAGAAAAAGTCGGCCAGGCTCAGGTTGAGGATGAATAGATTGGTGGTGTTGTGTCCCATCTGCCCGTTCCTGAGGAGGACGGCCAGGACCAGGCTGTTCCCGACGGTGCCGAGCAGGAAGATGAGGGAGAAGACCACCGAGACGATCAGCGCTGCAGGGTTGCGCTGGTAGCTGTCCGACATGTTCCAGTGCCCTCCCAGCTTGCTGATGTCTTCCTGGTCAGTCATAGTTAGCTAGTGAAGCAGGAAAAAAAAGCATTACTCTCTTTCTCCTGGCCAGACATCCTATAGCAAGGATAGGTAAAAGTATTATGGACTATCACAGTTTAAGAATACACGCAGGAGGATAACACAGACTGGGGGCGGGTCTATGCTAATTTCATTATGAATCCATCCAAGATGTGATGTCATCCAAACCTTCCTGCGGGTTAATCAACGATGTGGCTACACCAGTCTGAGATGGACATGCCATAATCCCACATTGCAGTTTCTGCATTGATTTTAACTTAATGTGTAAATCTAATGCCGTTTAATAGGAACAGCATTTTTATTTGTCAGTTCTGATGAATGCTGGACCGTAACAGATTGAAAATCCATTTGCTTTTTATGTATTGCAAATGATTCCTTAATGAACCAACAAACCATACAAAAAGTACTTTAAAGGACAAACAGAGACAGATGCACAATTACATAATAGCTATTAAAAATAGTGGAAAAAGTATATCTCTAAGGAAAGTACCTTATGTTTGGTAATTTTATGAGCAAATGTTATGCAAAACTTCTGATAAGAGAATATAGGCCTATTAACAGAAAATAATTACACAGGTAATAAATTGGTGATTTTATTTTAAAAGCTCTGCAGTTTTCATGTATTCTGTGTTTAAAACAAAACATACTGGCTTTGTAGAGTACAAATATACACCATCCTGCATCAGCCGTCTCTAAGCCTGTCAAATCCCCCGTGTGAAGGTCATTTTCAGAATATAACTGTGCTCCTCATCTCTGCTCATATTTCCCACGATATTAAGCGATGTGATTATCTTTTATGAGAAACCAAAAAACATTTTTCTTTGCTCAACCCTTAAGAAATATGCAGACAGCGAGTCACTTTGCTATAAAAACAATTAGCATACTACTCCCATGCCTGAACAAACACATAAATAAAGCCAGCAGAGAGTGAGTGAAGGATGAAGGGCAATGCCATTATCTGTATTTTCAACAGTCGATTTTCATTTGCGTTTCCAATCAGCTCACAATGACAAGGCTGTGTCAGGCTGTGTTGCATTTAGCCTTGAGATTATTAAGGAGATTTTTTTTCCTGATTAACTGCTTACTTTGTTTCTTGACATGAAGCAGGTGTATTCATGTCCAATACAAGAAATTATGTTTGAATAACCTACTGTTAATATTTTCACAAAAACTGAAAAAGCGATATTTCACCGTCACGATCAACTGCTATAGTGTAAATCAGAAAAAGAATTTAATCTACATTCCATCTAAAAATACATTCTTACCCAAATCATGAGTTCATATTTTGTTTTGTAAAGGGGCACCCTCTTTAAAAAGCGTAGAATGTAAATTTAATTTCACATCTGAGCTAAAGTCTCACATAGTGCCTGATTTCTAACAAGACACAGTCAGTCTAGATAAATCATTAGCAAATTCTGATCCTAACGGTTAGTGGCAGATAGTGGAGATATCAGGAGTTTATTAAACACTATAAATATATAAATGGTCAAGTACTATTGCGCTATTGCATTACTAAAGTCAGACATGATGGTGTTTATATCATCATCATCAACCCATCATCAGTGATGATGTTGGTTTCAGTTTTTTGCAGTGTAATTTATGTCACCGATCCCAGTCGGCAGGTTCAATGCACTGGCTTGGGGGGGGTAACACCCCAGCCTCACACCTCCTGCGTCACCAGCTGTTTGTGGGTTTGCTCTGGAAATGCCTCTAATTTGTCTTTAGCGTAGGTGTAAGGCGGGAATAGTGTGTATTTCAGACGATGGATAGACTCACAACCATAGAAATGTTCAGCTATACAACTTCTAACCTTGCAAACTGCATGGATATTCATGCCACCTGCCGTTGTGTCATATAAGTATTCAGTACTTTGATTGACCATATTTGATTTGTAAAGCGATGTCAGTGTTTTCACTTTGATTATCTTTAGACTTTACTTATACTTTATAAAATTGTATCACATGGTTATGCATGCAAATGGCTTTATATTTTTCAGAATAATATGACTAATACTTATTTTTGTCGGCGTTTTTGTAATAATTTGTACTGCAAAAACAAATATAATAATCATTTTTATTGACCGTCAGTGTGATTTAATGAACAGATTCCAGTTAAATCTGTGATATACAAGACAATCCAGATGTTACGTAAAAAACCGCACACATCCAGCTACAAAATAAATACCAAATAACTGCACGCCAATAAAAAGTCACCTTTATTTACTACTCGTGTGCTGATGATTTGTGGCTCTGGAGGCACCTGCCACATGTACTTACAGCTGCATCCCTGTACACCCTTTGCACCTGGAGAAAGCAGAGCGCAGCACAGCATTCCCCACTGGCAAAACGCTGAGCAAATCACTCACCACCTACAACAGGAGTCCTGGCACTTCTGACACACCTCATTTATAAGGAGTATTGGAAACTGGGATTAATCTCTTCATTAGAGCCACCTCACTTATCAGATAGACCCCCAGGGGGAATGCAAACAGCTTCCCGCTATTGTCGAGAAAGATTCCCATAGTCCTGATGCCAAAAGCACTGGCTCAGCGATCAAAGTCATGTTGACACTGCAGCGTCAGTGTCGTGCAGTGAATGTCTTTCTGACATTTACATAAGACTCTTTAAGCATCCTAGCAGCTTTCATTCACATGCTGTAAATACTCACCCGGTTTCAGGTTCCCTGTATGCTTAGTTCTGTTCTTAAGTTCTGGTTAGACGATGTAAGAAACAAGCAAACGGCAAAGGCAGTAAACGGAACCGTGCAGCAGGCAGACAGTCATCTCTGGCATATCGTACTATAATCTGCAGGTGCAGAGTCCTTGGGATTAAGGCTGGGTAGCTTCTGCCTTTAAGGTATTCACTTCAATTTTTAAACATGGAACTGTTTGAATCCAAGTGTGTCATGTTGTATTTTTTGGTATATTCATTATGGATTGCAGCTGATCTTGTAGTATAGCATTTGCCAGGAAAAGTACACCTTTTTGTTTGCGAGAGTCTTCTGTGTGCATCAGAAATAGGTACATTTCAAAACACCAATAGGATTTTGACTGTAATCTCAGGTCAGTGACAGAACTGAAATACCAAACTGCAAATTGATGTGAATAGTTTTGTGAAAGGACACGGCACTCAGAAGTGGAAAACACAATCACAAGGCACAATTACCAAATAAAAATACATACTGGCTTTTTGTTCAGTCAGCTCCCTGCTTTAAAAACCATGCAACAAATTCAATTTGTTCCTCTTATTGAGTCCAATAAATTCAAGATTTCATTATTCATTGACCCTTTTATATGGGAATTCCTTGTACCCAAGAGAAAGAGTTAAATTGAAATTACAATATAGAAAAAGTAGATGGAGATGAACTGACTTTTTAAGCTGATTTTTTTCTTGTGAATGTCAGGTACTCACCAAATTCAGTCCATGGTTGCCTTTGGTTGATTGCTGTGTTTCTATTTCCCTTCTCACTTCCCAGAAAATATTTGGTGTGTAATCCTGTCCTCTACTTCCCAAGGAACCGCTCCTTCCTCTATCTCACTCTGCCTCTCTCCCCACCCCCCCTCTCTCTCCCTCTCTCACATGTACACGTGAAGGCTCCACCTCCGGGTGTATTCCCCTTAATATCTGCAGAGGCAAACCCTGAAGTTGTAGAATCCAGCTCAGATTCCCCTACTGTAAGTGAATAAATGAGGGATTGTGGGTAATTTATGCCGTTACCAAGACGATACTATTACCAAGAGTGCAAATTGTACTGTAAGTGGAGATGGTGTATGTAGATGAGTGTTTGTGATTTAGATTTTATTTGTTAAATTCTCTCCGTTCTTGGGGATGCTGTTTTTTGTGGGTGAAGTTCATTTTACTACTTTGCACATGAAATGGTACATAAGAAAAAATTGTCTGAAACCATATATCTAATATGAATATATGTATCCCTGGTGTTTTGCTTCTGCTACTTATTTCAGAGATATGTAGATAGTAACTAGATAAAAAATACATACATTAAGGTTGTAAATCAGGACTTTATTTGGGGGGGGGGGGAATCTAATGAATGAGCATCAAATAGACCTGGACAGGATGGTAGAACATCACAGGCCACACAAACACACACACACACACACACACACACACACACACACACACACACACACACACACACACACACACACACAC
>JAODLD010000101.1:24454915-24475526 GCA_026781065.1 Mormyrops boulengeri | reverse complement strand
TCATTTCTGAGGTCTGTAGGCCAATACAAACAAAAATCAATAGTTTTTTCAAACACTGAAAAATGCAGTTTATGTATAACAAAGGTATACCAAACGGTAGTCTACCATTTGGTGGAGCAGACACTTAAAGGGTTAACATTGGACAGTCAGTAAGACTTTACTTGATGGGGCAAAAATACTTAGTAATAATTCAGTTACTACTTAAGCACAAATCATAAACAAATATAGTTGGTACTTGACATAAAAAATGCATTGTGACTTATTAATGAACAAATATGACATCAGTATGACAAGTGAATTAAACTTCTGGGATATTGATGTGGTCAGTTAAGTGGCAGAGGGGGTTGTTAATCAGGATGTACTGACATCCTCTAGTGGGCTCTGTGGTCACTGCCTGGCACCATGGAGCTTGATTGGCATTTGCGATAGAATACCAGAATTGACAGGTCTGCCACTGGTGCCCTGTGCTTTTCACAGATGAGAGCAGGTTCACCCTCAGCACACGTGACAGACGTGAAAGGGTCTATAGAAGCCGTGGAGAACATTATGTGGCCTGTAACATTGTTCAGCATGACCGGTTTGGTCTGGGGAAGCACATCCATGGAGGGACGCACAGACCTCTACAAGGCTAGACAACGGCACCTTGACTGCCATTCGGTATTGGGATGAACTCCTTGGACCCATTATCAGACCCTACGCTGGTGCAGTGGGTCCTGGGTTACTCCTGGTGCATGACAATGCCAGGCCTCAAGTGGTGAGGGTATGCAGGTAGTTCCTGGAGGATGAAAGAATTGATACCATTGACTGACCCCCATGCTCGCCTGACCTAAATCCAATAGAACACCTCTGGGACATTATGTTTTGGTCCATCTGACGCGGCCAGGTTGCACCTCAGACTGTCCAGGAGCTCAGTGATGCTCTGGTCCAGATCTGGGAGGAGATCCCCAGGATACCATCCATCTTCTCATTAGGAGCATGCCCCGACGTTGTCAGGCATGCATACAAGCACGTGGGGGCCATACAAACTACTGAGTACGATTTTGAGCTGCTGCAATGAAATTTTGGCAAAATGGACTAACCTGCCGCATCACTTTTTCACTTTGCTTTTCAGGGCGTCTTTGAATTCAGCCCTCTGTAGCTTGATAATTTTCATTTCCATCAAGCGTTGTGGCATCCTTTCATTCCTGACACATTACCCAGTCCATATCAGTATAGATTTTCTTCCCCATCGAGATCTGATGTGTTTTCAAAGCGTTCCTTTAATCTTTTTGAGCAGTATATCTCGTTTGTGGCTCTTTGAGTAAAGTGTTACTAAAGAGTCAAATGAAAGCGGAAGTGTGACATGGCAACTCGTGAAGGAAACAAACTGTCAGGTAAAAATTTTTTACTAAAACTACCGGAGCTCTCAGAAGCAACAAAAAAGGACCAAAATTTATATATTATTGCTTTTTCAGACTCTTGCATACAGACTATCAGAGCGAGAGATGAGTCTCTGGGTGACACTAAAGAAGAACCAGCAGACGGGACTCTGGCAGGCAGTGAACACAGAGCGGGGGATGGGTCTCCTTTGGGTAATGTGCACCAAGGGAACACTGCATATATTCATTCAGCCACAGTGAAAGTCAAACAAACAGCCTGCCCTGGTCGTCCATCCCTACAATACAGCAATGCACTCCTAGAATTTTGATTCGCAGGAGCAGCTATGTGAAGATCAAAGGGAAGATGGATGGGGCAAAGTACATGCAGATCCTACAGCAAAACCTGCCATGAGAGACCAGAGAGCAGGCAGAAGAGGCACCTTCCCGCGGCACAATAATCACACGCAAAAAGCGAAAGCAACAATGGAGCAGGTCAGCAAGCACTGAGCAAACGTCCTCGCTTGGCCGCGGGGAAGCCCTGGGCTCTAGCAAAAAGGCGGCGAGGTTTTCAAACGGCTGTCTAGAGAGGCATAAAAGCCGGAGTAAATAACTAAGCCTTTTAGTGCATTTTGAATTGTAGATTTTCATAGCTCTATAATTATAGAGGAACTTATACAACAAAATATAACAGCATTGGAAAATTCCATTTAATCTGTAAATGTATTCCTTCTTTATAAAAAAAAAGATTGCAGAATAAGGATGTGGGAATTGTATTGTACCACTTTAGAGTTTTCATAATACCTTTAAAAATATGTGTATACCATTGACATTTTTTTTTATAGCGTGTATACCATTGACATTTTTTTATAGTGTGTATACCGTTGACATTTTTTTTATAGCGTGTATACCATTGGCATTTTTTTTAAGCGTGTATACCATTGACATTTTTTTTATAACGTGTATACCATTGACATTTTTTTTATAGCGTGTATACCATTGACATTTTTTTATAGCGTGTATACCATTGACATTACATGTTATACTGTATCGTCAGTCTCTGGTCTCCTTACGCCAGCCTAAAAAGTCACAGACATTTATCACATCATCATCATTATCTAGTCACCCAATTTCTTTTTAAAAATGTGTATATTTGTAAATGTCTAGCTAGCAAAATTACGCTTCTGGTCATTTGGGTCACCTAACCCAAACCTTAATACTGTCTGTTCTGTGTAAGCCATTGTAGTGCATTCGTGTTTAAAAAGGTTTGATTTGCACATCAAAGGTGAAACTTACACTACAGAAATTTGATTTTAATCTCATCATTCAGTTATACTTGAACAGCTATCTGCTAAATATTTTGCATGTAAATTTTGTGCATTTTTTATGATCACTCCCCCTGGCAAAAGGTCTGTACTGGCATTTAATAAGCAACTCACCAGCGTTAAAGGTCTTATCAATATCTTTGCCATGAGTGACATTTTTAGATTATATTTTTTAGATTACTTTGAATTCTCTTCACAATCAGGTAAGATTTTATGACTTCATTAATAATAAAAAAGTAATTATTTATTACTAGGGCAGAACCATAGTATTTCCCCAAGGCTGGAGGGGTTTTATTCTATCTATGTGTAACAGTGAGCAGGAAGGGGGTGGGGTATCATCTCAGTGTTGGAGATTTCTTTTTGATGCCTTTTCATGATTTATTACAATGCCATACAATGGCAGGGTATCTGAGTTTAATATGCCCATCTTTTAGGCTAACCCCAGTCTCCATTTTGCAAAAAAGATAAAATTACTTTGTTGCTACAATAATCTGCTTACAACAAAGTCTCTCGGTACGCTTGGCTCGTGAATTTAAAGCACAACAAATCCTTGTTCCTTCACTGAATGTTATACAGTAGATGGGAAATGCAAACAAATTGCTTGGCATGAGTAAATTAACGATGACATGGAAACACAGGAAAGCGGCGCTGTCGTCTCATGGCTTCGGGCTCCTGTGTCTGATTCTGACTCGGCGGGAGGTCCGTCTGTGTTCCAGAGGTGGGTAGTTCGGGTCCAGAGAGGAAAAGTCCAGACTAGGATTTTCTTTCAACCAATTTGTTGAGTACTCTGTGACCGTGAATCTTTATACTCAGCTGGTTGGTTGAAACAAAATCTTGGTCTGGATTTGTACTTTCTGGACCTGAATTACCCACCTCTAGTCTGCTCTGTCCTTGTCTGTACTGCTTTCCTTCACATGGTCCGACCCTCCCTTGTCAGTACCCTGCCATTGCCTGGCATCCAAATACTCAGCTTTGAACAAAATAAATGTTTTTTTTCTAATGCTCTCCTTATTTTGATCCAGTTATTTGATTATGCTGCAATCTATTAGCTGCCTTAAATGTGTATGAATGTTATATAACCGCTTCCACAGAAAAGGAGACTCATCTGAGAGGATTTCTCAGTATTCTCATAATTCTAATAAGTCACTTATTTCTGTACTGATTCAGCCTGCACATCCATGAAGCGGCAGGTAAAAACTTGGCAACCTTGAGCAGCTCAAGGTAGATAGAAGCGGCCCCATTGTGAAATAGCAGCAGATCTGGCTTCTGAGAATACAGCTTCTTGTGATCTTTGGTGTCCTTCAGCTATGGAAAGCAGCTGCAGATTGCTTCTACCTGAGGTGACTTTTTCCACATCTTCGTGATGAAATACGGGCTGGTTTTGTTTTAAGTGGCTGAAATAATGAGCTCCACATCCCTCCAAAGTGCCTTTCATCTCTAAACCGATATAGCTGCATGGCCCACAGACTATGCAACAGAGAGTCCATGTGCTGCAGCCTCGTTCCCTTGGCTTTCTGTTAAACTGACTTCCCACTATGATGATTCACTGTTTTGCTTCTACAACAGCATTGTTACATGAAGAAATTAGCAGTGGGAGGAAGCCATGCCTAGAAACCCAATGTGAGTGGCATGCGGTGCTGTCAATCATCTGCTAATCACTGATATCTTACTTCTCATTGGCCAGGGACAGCTGTGCGTTTTGATGCATAGTTTCTCCCCTCTTTAGCAAAAATCTTCATTTTTATGTCAGCGCCACATGACAAAATAGGCACGGGGGACAGAGATGTGATCTGAGACAAGATAGCTAGAAGGACAACTAGAAGATGTTAAAGAGAAAGAGAATGACACAATGTTGGCTTATTATCCTTTGCAAAAAAAAAATGCAGTAATTTTGTTGACATGAATTTCCCGGAACCCTCCCAGTGTACATAGACAGGGGAGCCTCTAGACGTTTTGGGCCCCATGGAAGCACATCATACTGGCTCCTCGATTCAGTGAGGTGGGTTTGCTGGAGCTGTATCTCTGCATAAAACACCTAATTAGATAGCAGGTGTGAATACCATTAGCTTTCTCCAGCCTCTGCTATAAACTCCTTTTTACTTAGGAGGTAATGATAAGTTAGCAAGTGCATTATATTATATGATTATCTGTGGGACAAGCAAACTAATTTTACCAATGTTAACATTACCTATAGAATTAGAAGCAGCTGACTCATCTGCACCACATGGAGATGGATTATTGACCCACACCAGTGCTTTATCAGTTCATATATTCGTCATACACCATTTCGTTGGTTTTGGTTTGGAATGCAAAATTAAATGAATGAATATTTAATTTTCATTAATTTAATTTTCCCTGCTATGCCGAAATTGCACCAAACTGTGAACTCAAAACCGAGGTTTGTACTATCACACCTCTAAAAAAATAAACATAAATAAACAGATTTTCGCTGAGAAAAACTGAGTGAGCAGTTGTCCACTGGTTTCCCTTACAACCTTAATTTTCTTTTCTGATAACCACACTTTAACTTCACCATTTTATACATGCAATCGGATTCATACTGACTTCTTCAAAGATAGGCTGGTTAGGCGATGTTGGTTGTGTCGTGAGCACAAAAGCAGGGGTAAATCCATCCACCCATTTTCTGTAACCACTTATCCATCCATCCATCCATCCATCCGTTTTCTGAACCTGCTTATCCTGTTCAGGGTCGCAGGGGGTCCAGAGTCTCTCCTGGAGACTACAGGTGCAAGACTGGGAACAACCCAGGATGGGGTGCCAACCCATCGCAGGGTAGTCTCACACACCATTCACTCACACATGGAACTCCAATTAACCTCCGTATGTTTTTGGACTATGGGGGGAAACCGGAGCACCTGGACGAATCCTACTGACGACACAGAGAGAACATGCAAACTCCAGTTAAGTTTTAAAATAAATACTATGGTGGAGACTCAAACCCTGGATCTAGAAGTGTGAGGCAACAGTGCTAACCACTCTGTAGGAGTACAGAGGATGTGCAATTTGCTTCTTTTCGCCAAAAAAAAGAAAATATTTATTCTTATTTGTAAATAATAAATAACATATTGGACAATGACTGTCCAATTATGTGTCATGTTTTTAGGGCCCCTGTCACTCACCCCCCCAATAAAAAATACACCAATGAGACTGTATCAGCAATTAGAGCAAAGATCTTATAGTGAATACAGAGTGTAAGTATAGGGTTTTCAGACAGATGTATGCGTGTATGGTTAATTTGCGCGAACGAATAAACAAACAGACAAATTGAAAAATACATAAATAAATATGGCAGCTTCATTTAAACAAATTCATACTGGTTTTTCAACAGAATAAAAGGAAACTGATTTTTTTGTACACGGATTTGCTCAGTGTTTATAGATTCAAAGCCATTAGTGTCCAGCACATGTGTAATTTTCGTTTTAGTGTACAGCCCTTTGATGCATGACTTATTTGTTGTTACGATGAAACAATGAACAGCTATGGGCAAGACTGACTGTACTAAAGCAATTTAATCTCACTTTAGGGACTCGCTGTCTACTCCATCTTCCGTTTAGTGTCAACTGCAATGATTCAGTTTGTCTGATAACATAAAGAAGTGGGTAAACAGATGCTTCAAAAGGGAAAACATCACAGTTAAAGTCTTTTGGTCACACTCAGGAAGAGTGAATCACAGACAGTCAAAGAGAATCAAGATTCAATTGCTTATTATCACTGTACTTGACAGTACAATGGCATCGGGATAGCAGCTCCCCAAGTGGCGCAAACAAAACATTTAACAACATATGCAGAATGTGAAATACTCCATAAATATGGATAGGTGATGGTGCGGTGCATCGTGGTTGAGAATCCTTAGGAAGAGTCTTTAAGTGCCTGGTTTAGCCTGGTTACTCCAGTGTGGTAAAAGCTGTTCTTAAGTCTGGTAGTGTGGGCTTTGATTGTCCTGTACCTTCTACTGGATGGAAACAGTTTAAAGAAATGGTTTCCAGTGTGCGATGCTTGACTGAGGATGTTCATGACTCTTCAAAGACAACGAGAGTTATAGTTGCCTTGCAGGGAAGGTAGCAGAGTGCCGCCAATCTTCTCTGTATTCCCGATGATTCACTGAAAAGAAACCCTTTATTTGCCATATTCACAAGCATGAGTACAGATACATAGGAGTACTTCTCTTTGCCTATAGCCTGTCTTGCTTACCGTGAGACACACATGCAAGTGAGAGCAAGTTTGGGGGGGAACTTTGCTAACATGTGACCGTTCTGCTGAGGTTAAGGCTCAAATCAGCAACCTTAGCATGGGGAGCCACTCACCACCCAAAAAAGTTCTAGCAGATGATGGTTTTGATCCAACAACCTCTGGGTTATGGGTTCAACAGACTTCCACTGCACCACTCTGCTAGTCACATGTGATTCACCCTTAAAGGGAAAGCCTACAGGCAGGTTAGCATAGCCTGCAGGCAAACAGCACTAGCTGGTTTTGAACCCAAGACCTCCATAATTGGTGACCTGGGTTTATATGACTAGACCATGGAGAGGTCTTGAAAAGGTTTGTGTTGTTAGCAGAATGCGCTGTTTGTTGAGCTACAGGAGCACTGTAAACAGATTTAGCCGGGGTAGGGCTCAGACTACAGAACTCACGTTCACTGGATTTTAAGACCAACACCTTATCTGCTCTGCCACCCTGATTACAATGCTTTCGAAAGAGCAACGGTAAAAAGAATCTAATAACCGCTGGTCCAAGATGACTTTCCTTAATGTTTGTGGGAAGTGCAGCCTCGGTTGTGCTTTCTTTGTCAGTGCTCTGGTGATGATGTACCATGAGATGTCTCCTGTGA
Source organism: Mormyrops boulengeri (assembly GCA_026781065.1). Taxonomy (NCBI): domain Eukaryota; kingdom Metazoa; phylum Chordata; class Actinopteri; order Osteoglossiformes; family Mormyridae; genus Mormyrops; species Mormyrops boulengeri. The sequence continues at coordinate 24,467,997 of JAODLD010000101.1, read as the reverse complement.
TGGTAGTGGGCTCAGTGCGTCCTCTCTTGAAGTCAATAACGAGTTATTTGCTCTTGTTTGTGTTTAGTGCCAGATTGTTCTCCGAACACCAAGTTGATAGACCTGGTCTCAACAGGCTGTCTCGTCGCCGTCTGTGATCAGCTCCACCACCATGGTGTCACTTGCAAACTTCAGAATGGTGTTTGTGATGTGGACAAGAACACAGTCATATGAGTAGAGGGCATAGAGGAGCAGGAGGAGCAGGTGGGACCTGGGCGTGCCAGTGCCAGTGCCAGTGCCGAGTGCTGAGCAAGAAGTGGATGAAACGTGGGGACTCGGTCTTACTGTCTGGGGCTGGTTGGTTTGAAAGTCATAGATCCATGCACACGGGCTGGCTAAGAACCAGCTCACAGAGCTTGCTGTAGATCCTGTAGGGTATGAAGGTGTTAAATGCAGAGCTATAATTAGTGAAAAACATCTGTATGAGGCTAGGTGTTCAAGGTGGGTGAGAGCCATATGTAGAATAGTGTTGATGGCATCCTCTGTGGATCTATTAGGTCAGAAGCCATGTCGATGTTTGTTCAGGGCGCTTGGAATTGTGGCTTAGATGTTTGAAACTACCAGGCTCCCCAAGCAATAATGGGGGTGAGTGCAACTGCTCTGAAGTCTTTTATTGGCAGTTGGGTGTTTGGCAAATGGGATGATAGTGGCGGATCTGAGACATGTGAGGACAATGGCCAGTGACAAGGATAGTCTGAAGATAGACGTAAATATTTTTCCAAACATGAGAAGCCTCTCAAAATGGAATATTCAGACTAAGCTGTAAAATTCAGCTTATAATAAAGACATTTACAATCACTTTTATTGGCTGTGTACCCAGAATCATTACCACTATCACAGAATATGGTAGAAAGAGTAATGGACTGAATGGTTGCTTAAAGCCAAGCGCTAATGACCATGACCTTGTCAGCAGGAAAGCTGTACCTAATTAGCCCTTAATTAATAACTCTCCAAATCCAGGCATGGCAGGCTGTAGACTGATTGGTAAAAGCGCGGGGCAATAGTCGGACTCTTCTAGTAAACAAACTGATTTTTTAAACACGCCATGCATCGCAAATTTTCTGCACAGATTGTGCGGCTCAGACATGCTGGAGAAGGCGAATAATTCCGTAGATTGTGGTAAATTAAGTCACAGCTTCACAAGATGGCAAGTACACTTCATCAACAAGCCCTCAGTCCCCCCCCCCCCAAAGACTACAGCTGTAAATGAAACTGAGCCCTTTTTCGGCTCACATTTCCATGAGCGATTCCAGATTGATGATTATATAGGGGGGGTGGTTAATGGTCTGTTTCTCCTAATTCGAAACTGCTTTGCATTAAAGGATTAGCTCCCCACCCCTGGTTGACAAAGCCACGGCGTGGCATAGGCTAAGTTCAGCAAGTATAGAGCTGTGACATTCCTGCTGTATTTTCGTCCAGCACGTGCTGCATGCAGTAAGGAAACTGGCAATTATAGAGGATTTTGATAACAAGTAACTTACCTTATTTCAGAATTCAAATTATACATGACAGGTCAATTTAGGAACTGTGATGAGGCAGGTAAGAAAAATGAATTTTTATTTATTCAAATCGACATGGTTTGAAAAAATACAATTTACGGAGGGAATGATGAAGCAAAAAAAATCAAATTGAACATACAAATACTTTTTGACCTGATAGAAAGAACAGAGCATGAGAATGGTGAATAATAATAATGCACGACACAATAAAGATGAAATGGATAAAGTAATTAGGAGCCAGTTTCAATAAACTCTAACAGCACAGTTAGCTTGTGATATGAGGATTTGTCATTGGTTGACTTTCTGGGGCATGAGGATACTTATCCACTAGACTGTCAAAATGCTCATTTCATTCAAAAATGTTCAAAGATGATTTTCATGAAGAGTAAATGGGTCAGCTGTAACCGCAAACCATACCTTCTTTTATGAAGATATACAAATTTTTGATCAACCACTAAATCAAATGTAAAAATGATATCAAACAGGTCATGATTATGGTGACAGTACTGCAGTGGTTAGCAAAGATACAAAAAATCTATTGAAACTATACTGACAGAAAATTCTTCAAATTCCTGTTAGAGTAAAGGAATTACAAGATTCTCTACCTATCTAATCACTACTAAGTTACTGAATTTAGTACTAAATATATTGTATCTGATGGCGGCACAGTGGTGCAGTGGTTAGCACTGTGGCCGCACACCTCTGGGATCTGTTTGAGTCTCTGCCCTGGCTTCATGTGTGAGGAGTTTGCATGTTGTCACTGTGGGGGGGGTACCTTAGTCCCCCCCCCCATCCAAAAACATGCTAAGGTGAATTGGTACCTCCAAATTGCCAAGGCTTTAAGTAAGATGTTCGTGACGTCTTTGGTCCTGGCCTGTGCCATTCAGCCCAACAGCTTAATGATAGGTACCTCAGTTTTGACTTGCTTTCACGTTTGTGGAATCCCAGAACAAGCTTGTCAGATTTCTGTGGTTGTCACTGTCAGTACTGATTAAAATTCTGATGACAAATTCCCTGCACAGTATAAAGAAATGCACAAGCATTAAAAGCAGTCCCTAAAAGGCAGTCAGTAACATAACAGTCTTATGCTGGAATAACTGGAGCCTTAACTATGGTTTGATGCAGTGATTCTCAACCCGTGGGTCGCGTCCTGAATTTGGATCGTGGCAAGTTCTGAAAGGGTCGCGAGGCGGAGTTGGAAATTTTAAAGCCAGTAAGTTCCCATGCTGATCCGCGATTAGATTTCCCGGCCCCAGTCCTAGAATTAACCTACATAAACGGGTCTTGGGTCTGAAAATGCTTAGCGCAAAACTAGTGAACACTCAACCAGTCCAAGAAGTCAAACCACAGATGCTTAATTTAAAACTGACTGGCACGTCCAGTCAGATTTATGCAAAAGGCATTGATTGGCGTAAAATGCAGCGTGCACTGCACACCTGACCATAGCGTTAATTAAACCTATACTTGATATACGGTCGCAACTCAGTTGGCATGGTAAAAATTTGTTCGTGGTACAAAAAAGGTTGAGAACCACTGGTTTAATGCATTACAATATTTGTAATATATTTCAAATAGAGAAGAAGAAACTGATTTTTATATCTGACGCACAATCAGGTTCTCACATGTTCCCTTTCAATAGGATTGGTGTTGAAAAGCCCTGGTAAAGATGTCCACCGCCTTGGCAGGTAAGTGCTGGTTTTCTTTGACGGAGTCTCTCAGCCACCTGTTTACGCTCCGTCTGCAGCGGGCCAGAGGCAGTTTGCTGCCAGGACGCAGCTGCTGCTTGTTCGGAATAATCCTTCAGAGAGCGTAAACGGTAACGTTCCCAGACAAGGACAGCGGAAAAACAGCCCCTCGTATGTGTGACGTCTGTGCCGCAGCCAAGCAAGGTTATGGATTAACATCTGCAAAAATGATAACAAATCTGAGAATTTTTCTGGAAATTTCTCGTCAAGTGCATCCATATAATTGTTTTGTTTAGAGATTCGCAGTTGCATTTCTTGACAGTTGCTTTGTTAATTTCTTTTAATTATCGAAAACACATTCATCCTCAGTTTTTGGTAGAGCAGTACAGGACACTGTACTGTAGCCACATGAAGGCTGTTTGAGGTCTTGAAGGTGGTCTGCTCATGCCTACAGTGTGCACGCAACCTCTTAATACTCATTCTCCGGGCAATCTACAGTTCAACTCGTTTTAATATTATTCTGCACTTTCAGTCTCTATTGCATTGTATGACTAACTTACAGAATGGTAAAATCCACTGTTAATATCTGTCTTAATACAAAAAGAACTTTTTCACGTCATCCGTAAAACCATAAGATCGTAATTAAAGAGAGCCTTAATAATAAATAGTTGGCTCCCTCTGGTGTTCAAACGCAATATCGTATAATTTCTCCCCGCTGTCTTTTCCAACCTTGAATTAAACGCAGTTCGACTCTCACACACATCGTACTGACGAACAGACAGCCATAAAGGCTATTACTGAATAGGCCTATTAAAAATTCAGGTTAATACAATGGTTCGTAATACCCAACATACTACTTGGTGAAGATCATGAAAAAATTCCACTGCTTCAGCAGTTCATCAGCTCGAGGTACAGTACAGCATCATATGTACTTTCATTATTACTGTATAATTTTTATGTACTGTACTATTTTTCCAACTTGCTTACAAACTTGACTTACAGGCAGACTTAGGGGACATATTTCGTTTGTATCCTGGAGACTGTCTGTATTGTATTCCTCAAACAGGGAATACATTTGGTTTTGAGACTGGACCCGCTGATGTTAGCGCGATAACTCAAAACTATTTGATGTTTTCCAGACTTTACGGGCACATTGTCTGGGTGGAGAAATGGAACTGACAAATTTTTTAGACAAATCACGCCAAAACTGAAGCAGTGCTTCATAGTGATAAAGAAAAGCGCTGTTTTGATGCTTGATCTTGTTAGCTCAATAACTCAAAAATTATTTTAAGGACCTTTTTCAAACACACAGACACATTGTTTGGGTGAACGACTGCAAGAGCTCAATTTTTAGACAAATTGGCCTAAAATTGAAGCAAATACTCATAGTGGCGGCAAGGGGAAGGTTGACTGCAGATGACGTTTGTCCTTGTAAATATGATAAGCCAAATGTTTTTGATGGATCTTATTACTACACCTGATTTCTTTTTGTGACAGATTGCCTCAAAAATGAAGCAGCACCTTTACGTGACTGCAAAGAAAGGATAGGAGGCTGTAGAAGACACATGGTGTCCGTGTAGCAATGAACTAGGCTTTAGTGTTTTCAACACAGTAACTCTTAAAGTATTTGATGGATCTTTTTCAAACTTTGCCGACACATTGCATGGGTGAAGTTCTGAATGTGAACAAATCTTGATACAAATCACACCAAAATTAAAGCAGCGTCACAGTGTAATATCAAATAGAAATATAATCTCAGGCACTTGTTACTGGGACAACTCAAAATGTGTTTCACATATCTTTTTCAGTCTTCAAAGACACATTGTAAGAGTGAAGATCTGGAATTCTTTTTCTTGAGACAAATTGCATGCAAAACTGGAGCAATGCTGCTTATTGAGAGCAAAAGTAAAGGTTGACTGAGATGATAGCGTAATAAGATCAAATTGCGTTATTTACTGTATCTGGTCTTTGTTGGATCTTATTACTACTTCTCAAAAAAAATATTTTATGGATGAAAATTTACACCTGATAGTCCTATGAGACAAATTGCCCCAAATTGAAGCGGCAACACTTGGTGGCAGCAGAGAGACAGAAAGGGAAGCCGTAGGTGCCATCTTATGAACATAGTTAATCCTTAAGTGTGGATCCATTTCAAACTTCCGAGGAACATTTTATAGGTCAGTGGTTATCATACTGTGGGGCACAAGATGATTTTCTGAATATTCTAAAATAAAGTTTTAATTTTTTTTCTTCATAGCAGCCGGTAGCCAGCAAAATTTATAGTGGGTGAACCCCTCTGCTCAGTGAAAATTATTGTCAGGGAAATTAATTGTGACACTTAATTCTAATCCTAGTCAGTTGTGGAATATGAAACAAACAGGTTCCAATCTGGCAAACCCGATTACCTTAAGACAAGTCACACAAAGTTGGACTGAAGAGGTGGGGAGAGTGTTCAGTTTATATCTTAACTTCTTTAAAATGATATATCAATCATTAATCTTATACTAATGTTAATGTGCATACATTTTCATGCTCCCCGGTCGCCCAGAGGAGGATGGTGCTCCCTTCCGAGTCTAGGTTACTCTCAAGGTTTCTTCCTGCTAGAGGGAGTTTTTCCTTGCCACTGTCGCCTCCGGCTTGCTTGGTGGGGTTCAGGCCGGTTATATATGTAAAGTGCTTTATGACAATGACCGTTGTTAAAAGCGCTATATAAATAAAACTGAATTGAATTGAATTGATAGGCTTTGGTGGTACTATGGTAATAGTTTCAGTTTTCAATGGTATTTTCTTTCACCAAAATTTGCCAAGATACCAGAATAGCATTGCTTCTGAAAATATTCGATACTGTGGTATGATGTATAGATGAACAATTAGACACAAGTCTTGTGTGTAGATGCTAAATACTGCATCCCATTTGAAGTTGGACATTCTGAGTTCCTAGCTGGAAATTTCACCTGGAACGCCCCCTGAAGTCGAAATTCCAACTTGGAAATTTGGAGGAACCTCTGCAACTGCAGCCACAGAATTCAGATGGCGGCGCCCTTTATCAACAGAAGTGAAAGCTGTAGTTATATACTGTTTATTAGCACTTACATCTTATCTGTGTCTCATTAAATTGGTCGTACACACAGTACTGTCAAACCTCTCTCTGTGGACGTGTTGCCACAGTGTTTGTATGTGCAAAATTCCTCAGAATGTGTTGCCATCATCTGGTATTGCTGAAAATGGATAACAATGAACCTGGCATGACATGGGGCCTGTTTCAGAAAGCAGGATTTCTTGCTTAGCCGAATAACTTGGATATAAGGTAGTCTGGGCTAAATGTAAGTGAATGAAAATAAAGGCTGGGGTGCCTTAAATCTGACAAGCTGTCTGGCTCAGCAAGAAGTCCTGCTTTTTGAAACAGGTCCCTGGTATTGCTGAATGACTTTCTGACTTCGAGTACTGAGACGTGGTTAACTCGGGTGTTGACGACATTTCTAGTTCCAACTTCCAGGGTAACTGGAACGCAACATAACACTGCACTTGTCTGAGTGTTTTAGAGTGACGATGATGGAATTACACATGCTTTACATTTACATATTGAAGAGGAATTGGATACTGCGTGTAGTTAACCTTACTGCAAATGTTCATCAGTTGGAGGACTCTTTAGAGACTGGTTGTAATCTAGACTGAATGCAGAAGCAGTGAGATAGAGAGAATGGAGAATGAAAATCGTCCTTCATCAAGGATCATAATCATGGAAAGAATGAGCATTGTATACTTGGTTCTTTGTTGCCTCTGTTCTTCGGTCACTAATGCAGTACTAAGTGCACATGATCAAGAGGTCGGCAAGCATTGATACTGAACTAGATGAATTCAAACTAAAGTGAAAGTGAAATAGCCAAAATGTGACCAACGAATAAAACCATATATAGTAGGTACTGCCCGCTATCCATCCATCCATTTTCTGTAACTTTTTGTCCTATTCAGGGTCATGGGGGTCCGGAGCCTACCCCAGAGGCTACAGGCACAAGGGAGGGAACAACCTAGGGTGGGGTGCCAACCCATTGCAGGGCATACTCACACACCATTCACTCACACATGGAATTTGGTAACTCCAATTAACCCCTGTGGGGGGAAACCGGAGTACCTTGAGGAAACCCCACGACAACATGGGGAGAACATGCAAACTCCACACACATGGAACCCAGGCGGAGACTCGAACCCTGGTCCCAGAGCCAATAGTATTAACCATTGCACCACTGTGGTTCCCGTACTGCCCTCTAGAGGACATTAATCATACAGTAGCTGAAGAAATGATCTTAGAGCAGATGCAGTTCTTAATACAGCGGCATGGTGTCTCAGTGAGTAGCACTATTGCCTCACACCCAGGGATGTTGCTCGAAATTCTGCCCCCTGGGACAAAACATCACAACAGAATTTGCCCAGCTCACTGCTCCAGTGGAAGCAGTCTGAAACTCTGCCTGATTGAGTTTTACAGCTCTTGTCCAGAGTGCCTTGTGACTGGGATAGGACTGGGTGTGTATATGTGCACTGTGATGGGCAGGCATCCTGCCTTGAGTGAACCCACTAGATAACCCAAAATAACAGCCAGTATGTGTACAGTGGAACCATAGTTATCACTTATTTACAAGTGTTAATATTCATGCTCTTTATCCAGATTCTGAAGCTAGATTTTCAATATATTTGAATATAGCATAAGTATGGTATTGAGAAAGGTGTTGACAATGTTAATACTGCCCTCTTGTGGCTCCGTTAAAATGAATTGCATTCTGTTGACAGGCAATATTTTGACTTCTCAACAGCTGTGCATGCAGCTGAGTTGAGGTATGCACTTTTATACTGAAATGGCATGCTCTAAAATAGTACCACACTTGAAAATATTATTTGGAGACAGGAGAATAGCTTAGGGGATGAAGCAATGAGTAATCTGGCTACAAATCTCACATTTGGTAATAAAAATGAACATAAATTATATCACTTTGGACTACATTGTATGGGTTGTCTTTTGTAGTGATAACATTCTGAGTAAAAAGAATGACTACAGCCAATTATGAGATTATAGTAGTGCTATTTTAAAAATAATCTGTCTGAGAGAGCCATGGAGATTACTATACATTTTATATACAATTACTGGAATGTGGTTTTTCTGCACCCAGGAGCCAAGATTGTTTGAAAAGATGGTTATCCAGCATGGAAATGGTAGGAATTTTACTTTTCTCTGTCCATGTGTCTTCAATGTCAACATAAATACCAGTTGAAATGGTGAGTAAATTCGTATAGGATGCATGTGTGTGTCTCATTGATCCGAGCTGTTATACAGTGTAAAGAGGTACCAGTAGCCTGTGACTGTCCTCCTTGTGTGCACTGGCTGTCGTCAAATGCAGAAACGCAACATAAATGGCTGGATTTCATTTAGAGATCAATCAAATTTGATTGAACAATTCATGGCTTGTTCTCTTGTTTCCGAACTCACTGTATTCAACTAGCATTGTTCATGTATTAGACATGGAATATAAAATATAATGTCCGAAGTGATAGCTGAACAAGACAATGATTATACCCATCCATCCACCCACCTGGCTCAAGGTGACATTTTGTCAGTGGGCCTAGAATTTCCATCCATCCGCGCATCTTCTAACCACTTATCCTAAGCCATGGGCTGAGCTGGGGTAGGGTGGGAGAGCGGGTTAAAGACTACCAATGATCACTTTTCAACAACACAAATTTTACATCGCCAAACTTTCTTTCCTTGCAGAGAAAAAAATCACTTAAAATTGCCGTGTATATGACCTAAAGCGACTTTATGGCACAAGTGTTAATTCTTATTTAGTTTCAGTCATTATCCTAATTGGTAGAGTGGAAAGATAAAAATTAACAGCTTTTGTAAATAGGGACCTATTAATTTCATGATAACGGACAGAATAACCACATTGATACAACTTCTATATTAAATTACAGAACGAACTTGCCTAACTATCTAGACACCAAACACCTGGACAGCCTGACTGAAGTGTATGATCACAAACCATACCATGAGTCATTTCTATTGCTCTTTTGACCTCGTTAAAAACACCTTGTTCATCTAATCTCGATGCGATACAGCACATTTGATTCATTTTTTGTTCCTGAAAAACTGCTGTTGGGGTCATTCTGCAGAATAAAATATAGGCCCACCAACCCAATTTGCAAACAAATTTAGCAAGCAAACTGTGGAACGAGTATTATTAATAACTCACGGATGATATATTAGTTACATAATTGTTGGACATCTATAGGAGAAGTAAAGTAATGGTAATTTGCATACTGTCACTGAAAATAATGATTTTTGCGACTGCTGGGGAAAAATGGTTTTATAAATATATTTTAATCTAAAAAGTTAACTTTTATTGCAGCTGAATCATCATCTCTCATCGTAATGGTCATTCATTGATAATGAGCGGCGCACGGCCGTGTGCATATTAATTTAGTAGCTGGTATGTCTTATATTTCTGCTGGTTTTAAATGTTATTCGACATCTACTCGGTTTTATGGACTATTACCGATCTGCCCGTTATTGCCACTGATATATCTAACCTAGTACCTTCAGTAAAACATCCCAAAAGAAACACCGCGACTTAAAAGGTACGTGTGGTCTTTGCTTAGAATGAATTTAACCCGTAACAAAAAGGCATATTAAAAAAGTAATCTTATTTCAGTGTGAACTTAAATTAATCCTTCAGTATTTAAATAGAGAGGGGAAATCTCTTATCTCTAATAAAGAAGTCAGACAAAACTCTTCATAATTTCTTCTTTTTTTTTTTAAAAAAAAAAAAGAGAAGTAAAGTAATCTTATTGTAAGTAAGCTGTGTCCACTTATGTAAGAGGTATGTAGGTCTCTTTTTGCTTCAGTGACTCCCGCCACTAAAAGTAATTAAATTTATCTGTTCTTTTCATATTAGAAAAAAAGAAAAAAAAGAAATACTCTGCTCCCAGGATGCTGCTGGAAAAATCTTTTTCGTTCTCATTATTGTGACTTTAAAATTCGTGGTCAAAATAATAAAGAAACCGCTCGTCTTCCGGGGCTGAAGCCGCGCGTCTGAAACGGAGTTTTCGTCCGACTTCCGTCTTTTCTCCCGTTTAACTTCCTCCGCTACTAGCTTAGGCTTTATAATCGGACTGAGTGACTCAGTACCACCTGCGATGGGAAAAAAATCTGGGGGAAAAAATTACACTGATGTCGACGGCTTTATTGTTTGAAGTGTGGGGATTTTCAGGAAAGGAAGCCTTTTCCGGCAGACTAATTTCAAAGGTAGACTGTGGCTTCACAAGTGACAGACTGATTGCCTAAATGCCTCTGCTTTTAAAGAGGGATATACGCTGAATACATTTTTATCCCTCAATGTGAAGTCCATGCTTAATTTCACAGTGTTCTTGTCAAAATTTTTGACATAGATGTATGTGCATGTATATTTCTCTTTTGAATCACGTGCCACGGATTATATGCGGCTTTGATGTATTTTTTAGAAACACAGTTTTAGGAAATAGGAATGCGTGAAAGCCAATGTTTGTATGACTTACTTGCAAGGAGTCTTGACAACCTGGTACTGCAAATTTAGTGCTATATTCTTACGCTTTAATGGATTTTTTTTTATTTTAGGGGATCCATCAGTTCAGTGTAAAGTGTCGTGAAGATATGAGGAATTTCCACAATCTGAGCAAGGTTTGTGAAAATGCAAGACCGGTGAAACAGTAAGTTAGGGAGTTCTGTCCTGACCCTTGGAATTGTGTGTGTGTGTGTGTGTGTGTGTGTGTGAAGTTCTCCCTTTATTTGAATAGGTTTCCTCCCACAGTCCATGGACAGGCAGTTGGGTGCATTGGGGTCACTGTCGTGGCCGTAGTGTGAGTGTTTGACCCCTAAAATGGGTTGCCATCCCGTTCAGAGATTCTTCTACCTCACGCACCCTGAGTCAAACTCCAGACTGACCAGCATGTACTCGATGAATGGTTATTTAAGATCAGGGGCATTTCTAGCAATTTCAATGACCAGGGACAAGTTTACCTGAATCTTGACTTTTTTTTTTTTTCTCTGAAGGAAGATCGGCATCGGGGCTGAAATACTCAGAGCTACAGCCCCGATTGATCGGCTCTATCCACGTCCATAGTTAAGATGGAAGAATAACAATGTTTTTTTTTATTCACTGTTTCAGAGCCGGTTCAGTTATTATTCTGTCACTAATAATGTAAATTATGCAGTGGATTCAGTAATTAATATAAAGAGTGAAATGAACAGCCACTCAGGCTACCCTGAGACCCCCTTGTTAGGCTATAGCTAACAATTTAATGTCATGTGGAGTTTTACATACTCATTATGGACCATAAAACGGCAGTAAATTTAGCCAAAGACAAATTTAGATCCTGGTTTGTGTTAATTGGATGTAATTGATTATCCTACAGCCAACCTCACGTACCTAAGGTCACTCACAGTCGCCATGTGTCAAAGTGACGAGAATACATGGCCCAATTGGTCACTATTCCAAAGGGAGCCACAACTTCACCCCGTTGAAGAAAAAAGCACATACATTTCAATTTTATGTATTTAAATTTTTCAATTTTATATATTTTTAACTTTATACTATATCAAAAACACAGCCAAGGATTAATACCTTGTGGTATGATTAAGGGTCTCATAATAACAGAAACATCATTTAAATAAATGTGTGGAAAAAACGCAGATCAAGGCTCCAAATGAAACGTAACAGAAGCAGCCGCAGACTCCTGTGAAAATCATGGCCTGTATGGGAGCACCTGCTTTACTCCTGAAAAACAGCCTATTTAAGTGTCTAAGCTGTCAGTTCAGCTGCCATCTGGCAGCACTGAAAGACCACCTGGCTCATCGATGGGATTCTTTTACCCTCGTCCTACGCTATGTGCACAAAATGTAGGATGAAAGTGATAATCCTCTATCCCCATTATTGTGCCTTAATTATTACAGGAAGGGGATACCATAATTATTGTGGAAGGGATATTTGCCTACAAATTGAATGCAGTACGGGAGCTGGAGGGCAGGCTGGTGAGGCACCTGTCTGTTTTACCCACGGCTCCAGGTTTGTCATGGAGGGTAAAGTTGAGTTCCACCTCGTACGAGCTCTCCCGTGTTTCACACTTGAGCTGAAAAGGAAACAGATGTGCATGCGTGTGTGTGTGTGTGCTGCCTGTTTTTGGAAGGTCACCGGTTAAAATCCTGTGGCCAGCAATGTGGTTCTACCACTGGGTCCTTCAGCAAGGCCCTCAACCCCCAATTGCTCCAAGGATCGTCTGACCCTGTTTTCACAGAGGCATGTTCTCCCCGTGTCGTCGTCGGGTTTCCTCTGAGTAAACCACTTTCCCCTCACCATGCAAAAAAATGCTGAGGTTAATTGGAGTTACCAAATTGTCCATAGGTGTGCACATGCGGGTGAATGGTGTCTGAGTGAATGGTGTGTGAGTGTACCCTGTGATGGGTTGGCGCCCCATCCAGGGTTATTCCCTGCCTTGTGCCCGTAGCCTCTGGGATAGGCTCCGGACCCTAATGTATGTATATATGTATGTATGTATGTATGTGTGTGCGTGTGTGTGTGTGTGTGTGTGTGTGTGTGTGTGTGTGTGAATTTTTCATTGGACCACCTTTAGCTTTGTTTATGGCGCACATTTCTCATGACATTGTTTCCACAAGCTTATGCAACATCTCACCTTTTATCTTCATCCAGATTTGCATTAATTTCTCACCGAGATCCTGTATTGACAAGTGAGCTGAACCACTCCATAAAGCTCCTTCAGCACATCCCAAAGACCTTCAATGAGGTTAAGGTCACAACTCTGTGGTGACCAAGTCATG
>JAODLD010000101.1:24443439-24454815 GCA_026781065.1 Mormyrops boulengeri | reverse complement strand
TGTAAAGTAAGAAAATAAGTGTATCCAAGCAATGTGTAAAGTTAAAAAATAATTTTTCAATAATTTCTTTTTTAACTCAGCTGTGGTTCATAGAGTCTTGCGCTTTACCACTTTTTGTGCTGCTTTTTTTGGAGCCATGGCTACCGATAAAAGAATAACCTGAAAAAAAAAATTAGCAGTCAATTTTTCGCAAACACTGCGCCAACACTGTACGCCATGCATAACATTTTTTTCTTAATGGCTTCCAAAACGATACAGAATGTACCCCAACACTACCCCAAGCCATGTCCCAACACTGCACCAACACTAGACTATGCCATGCGGTCCATTGTTTATTTTTATTATTACTCTGTATTCGTTAATTAGTTCGTAAACTTTTAGGTTGTAACATTTGTTACCCTTTGTTTCCGCTGAGAGACGTGCCGCGTGACTAATTTCTCTGCGTGTACACGCAATCTTAGGTCGGCGTTCACGGTTCGACTTCTGAGATTCAGATCGAGTTCTAGGTCATTTTTTTTCGAACTGGTTGGTTCGACTTTTAAGAATTTTGAGTTCTAATGAGTTTGTGTACTGAGGTACCACTGTATATATAATGCAAACACACATAACTGTCCCATAGTCAAACATAAAATGCTCTGTCCCACCTTTGACCAGTATGGGATGCGATTCGTCCTGTATTTCTTCAGATTGAAAGTAGAAACCCTAATTTCTGTCACTGTAAGTGGCTGCATTCTGCATGTTGTACTGGATGGCAGTGCTTCGAGTGGTAAAATAGATTCGTAATCTCCAGTTTTAGTTTGCACAAGCTTTTTGCAGTGTACAGCACACAGCACCAGCCTGTTGCATGTCAGACTTTAAACTGCAAAAAATTCTGACACAAAACCCTTTTTATCCCCAATATCTTCTAAATAAAAGATGTTGCGTCTGCTGAGTTGCCGCCTTCTTCACCGACAATTAAAGCTTCCTCTGAGGGAGTGCGTCATTCTTCCATGATTTTATCTAAACCGTAGGACATGTGCTCCGCCAACTCAACCAACCTTTTTGGGGCGTAGGTTGTCCGTACTTTAAAGACTACCATATGATTGGTTGGAATTCCCTTTGTTTCTGTAATTTGATATGACGGCACACGTCAGCCTGCTTTGCTCCTTATCAACAGTTTATCGAAGTTTCGTTTCAATGTTATATGACAATAAGACGATATGTTTTATATCGCCCAGCCATATCCCCCCCGGTAGTTTTCAGCGACTGGGGAAATTTCCTGGGCTTGCTTCTGTACAACAGCCCATTACAGACCAAATCAAGTTTCCCCGCCACAGTTCCATGGCCCTCTACTGGCCCGCTGCCCACCAGTTGAGAAACCCTGGTATATAACATGGTAAAATAAGTACAATAAGTTTACTGAACCACAAAAAAGTTTGGTAATAACTTCAAAATCTAAGAGAATCGTCATTGAAAGAAGCCACACAATGTTTCAAAGTAACTTATTATATGAATCAGATTCTAGAAGTAACCAATTAGGTTAATAATATAACTCCTACAAAGTATCCAAGATGTTGCATAGAGACAATACATTTTCAGGGTCAGCTATTAGTAATTAAGCCTATTCCACATTAGAGATATACAAATTTAAGATTCAGATTATAATGGATTATTTGGTCAAGAAAAAAGTGAAACCCCCCCCCCATGTCTGCAGTGTGACGACACCAAGGCCATCTTCCCCATTCTGCATATATTCTGGTCAGCAATCACATTTTAATTTGCTGGCTGTGGCCCAGATCACCTTTCCTTTCAGCTTCTTTTCAAAGTCTTTTTTTTTTCTCACCGCTGATTATCCATCTGCTGTAAAGCAGGATATATAAAAGTACAATCTGGACTCGTCATGGTTCAGCTTAGGATTCCCATCAATTGCTCCACTGCCGGAGGTCGGGCTACAAATTGTCGTGAAAAGACTTTGGAGGACTGATCCCAAGGGCAAGCTCGGCTGCCGGAGCACACTCTGTGTCTGTCTCCTGTGGCTCATAAGGTTGTCCCACATTGCTGTACTAATTTGAACTCGAATGGATTATGTGGCTGCAGAGCCACTGGGCATTTACCTGAAATCAACACCCCCAGGCTTGGCCGCAGAAACGCATAGTAACGGGGACCTGTCCTTTCTCAGAAAGGCTCGTCGTTAGGGGAATCGTGTCTTTGTTTAGACCTCCATCCAAGACCTGTCGGCGTAGAAACCCCTTTCAGAAGCATTAGGCTCTGCATGAAATTGGACTTAGGATCAAAAACACCCTCTAAGACTGAATGTCAGAATATTCAGTTTAACCGTAAAGCTGAAATTTACTGATAAACTGAGGAGCACTCATTTAAAATTAAATAGCCCATGTTTCAAAATATCAATTCAGCTGTGATTTCATACATATTCATATACTACATATTAAGGGTTTTAACAAAAGGATGAAACATGTAGGATATTTATACTTAGCATTGATATATAATTTAAACCACAAAGGACTTCAAATTTCTACTGATCCAGAATGTATCCCAGAGTAATAAGACAGGGTACGTCCTGGACAAGGTGTCAGTCTGCTACAGGGCATACACATTCACGTACACATTTCCATAATAAAGGCCTTTTAAAGAATCACCTTAGGTATAAGGGCGTACTCACATTTGGCCCAGTTGCCTTGTACCATGCCTGAGCACGATTGTCCCCACTCCCAGGCTGGTCTTTCTCTCACATTGTGCTTAACGTTCCTGGCTTGAGCGCGATTTCGTCATCGCCGTGCGACTTTTTGTGTTGAAGAAAACACTACCGCACAGCACGGTGAACTCCATGATTAATGTCCTTATTTTGTGGCTTATTTGGAGTCGTTTTGGGGGCGATGACACATGGACCTCTTAGAGATTTATCGAGAATGTAACGCAGTGATTTTTGTTTAATCATGCTGCACGTAAAAGAAGATAGTCCCTTATTTTACAGAAAATCTCAAAGGTTTTGTGCTGCGTCCAGTTGTTCCTGGATAACCTTGTCTGCCCATATTTCCAGGCCAAAGTGATCCCTTTACTGCCATGTTTATTAAATGTTTGTTGCTACTCGATCTGTACATCTTACCCCATCTGTTCCTTCTGGGTCCAGTTCATATATACTGGGTTGCTAACTCTCACTCATCTGGCGTGACACTCGCGCTTTCAGACTCTCATGCTCACGGATGAAATCTTATGGCAAATCTATATTATTCCATTATAAACCTAAAATTAGCTACATCAAGAGCACTTAGGTCATTTGCAAACCCTAGGGACTGTTTACCAGGTAATAAAACTGCTACATACATGTAAATGAGTGTGCAGACTTGTTTCAAATTGAAGATATCACACCAGCCAGCTGACCAAAGTTGGTAACCCTGTGTAAAGTGCATATGTGCGCATACATGTGCTGGTCGCATCGCTGACGTCATGTCTGTGTTCCTTTCTCGCCCAAGGTAAATCAGCTCTTGCAACCATCATGCTTTCATTGGGAACACACAAAGAAAATCCATAAGTACAGATATCAAATAAAAACTCTCTAGAAGACATAATTAGGACAGAATCATGTATGGGATACATATATATATTTAATTTGCTGAAATTTATTCAGTAAATGCAGCCTCCCTAGCTAGTAGCTAGTATAAGTGAGCATGCTGGAAATTACAAGCAACAGCCACTCCCTAGAGCGACTGGGGTTAAGGGCCTTGCTTGGGGGGGATCAAATCATTGTGTTGATGCTGGAATTTGAACCAACAACCTTCTGTTCAGAGCACAGTGTGCTAACCCACCCAACTTAACCTTTAAGATCTGCAAGAATTAATTTAATCAATTGCAATAAAAAAGTTATCTCTATGACAACTGTGACAAATATGATAGTAAACCTCTGTGGTCTTTTGGCTTGTTTGGCTGGCTGCTTTTGAACAGATTATATAGATTTTGCACCCCACCAATAGGCGGGAGCTGTAGAAGGGATTCCAGCTGGCTACAGTGTACCCAGCTTATGGACAGCATGAAGAGGCCAGCCAAAAATGACCAACAGCAGTGGAGGTTCCAAAAACAAAGTTATCTGGGTTAATAATGCATCCACATTCATTTTTAACACAGCAAAAGCAGACTGCAAAATTTACTAGCAGATATTCAGCACCCTAGCATCATAGATGCTCTTGTAATTGGTTCAGGTATGGGTATTTATCACTGAGACATACAACAGTTAAACAATTAACTGTTGTTTGCAATATAATTGATAGATTAGTTTAGGATTACTGAATTTTCGTAAATAATGATTTTTATCTGATCCCTTGCAAAGTAAAATGCCAAAAAATGCGGAAAAATAAAAATGGCCAAATGTAGATGGGATGGGTAATCTCTCTCAGGCAGGATCACCTGAGCTCACCTGAGGAACACCAGCACCGTCCATCTGCTTAAAGGCACAGCTGGGCATTAGCAGTCTGGAGGAAACTGGGATGATGGATGCTTGTGCTGGGGCTCAGTCCTCCCAGTATACTGGGAAATGGTTGCAGTGGGTTGCTCAGTTACTGTAGCTGTAGGCATAGTTTGTAGACAAGCAAAAAGTGGTCCTGTATGGCATGTTGCTTCTTACCTGATAGAATATCTTCGATGATGCTGCTTACATCATTCCAGCTCTGGCGGCCCATATATTTGGCAAGTAAATTAGCGTTCAGTGCACCTAAGCACACAAACTTCAACCAGATGGTAAAACCACTAAGCATATAGATCACATTAATAGTTAGCAGAGCAGGTCACTATTGGTTATTAGAGCATAAAAAGATGCAGATGCCTACAGTGACCGAGAATGTGCTTCAAGTGGACGACAGCACTGCAACAGAACTTAAAAACCCAATCAGACCCATTAAATAAAAGCCAGAGTAATGAAGAGGGTGCAAGGAGACTGATGGTGAAAATCTGGCAACGAACTTAATTTTTTTAACAGTGAGTACATCTTAGCATCCTCACAATTAAGATTAAAATGATGCTCATGGACTTGATTGCTGTTGAACTGTCTGTCATTAAGCTACTGGACTTTCACATAGCCAGATAGCCCCATAAAAACAAACAATGGGGTACAAATTGACCACAGACTGGGAGAAGCTCAGGGTCCAGGGTCTGACGCGAGTTGGAAGCGCAGTGTAACTATTCTCTCTTCACGGTATGGGTCTGGCATGGCCTGGTTCCTGTATGCCAGTGGAAAAGCACCATTTGTCCCACATAGAAGTCATTAAAGGACCACCTTAAATTGACCCAGTGTTAAATCTGTCCCGTTGTACAGGACTGAGTGAGTCAACAATTCAATTCAATTCAATTTTATCTATATAGCGCTTTTAACAACAGTCATTGTCACAAAGCACTTTACATATAACCGGCCCGAACCCCACCAAGCAAGCCTGAGGCGACAGTGGCAAGGAGAAACTCCCTCTAGCAGGAAGAAACCTTGAGAGGAACCTAGACTCGGAAGGGGACACCATTAAAAATGCTGTGTATTTCCAAATAGGTCGTCTGTGTTATTTTCAGGTTAGCCAGCACAAGGATTGTGTAAACCCAGGAACTCCGAGATCTCTGAGCACGAGTCTAGTGAGCAAAATATCAGAAAACTTTAGTACTAGTAACTCAGAAGGCATTACTAGGCCTGTCCGACACATTACATCACAGGGTCCGCATTTCTGTGACAGCCATTAGCGAGAATACTGATGAGTTAGATTAGAGCTGAAGAAATCCACATTCTCTTTCAACACCTAACCCATCGAACCCTTGGGACACAAAACCAGGGTCCCATGGCACAGAGGTGTCATTAATAACTGCAAGTTTTGTTGAAATATACCAGAAATTATTCATATGAAAATGAAAATATGTAAGACCTCCCATACCACTTTGTCATGAGCAATTGCATCATCACTGTTTTAGTATACCTGCCAAAATAAACGATCTGAATTTTTTTAGTATAGTTGTAAAATCCGGCTTAATTTCTAGAGCATGGTTGGGTCAAATATTGATAGCCATGGATCCATTTGTGTGTTAGATATATCGATCGAATGGCATTATAATGAGCAGGAACAAGCTAATTAAAGACCTTTTAAAGATTTTTCTAAACAACCTGCCCTAACCTAGTGACAGGTAGCTGCTAAATTCAACTGGATAAATTAATGGAGATAAAGATTTCTGCAATCGTTGGATGCTACAATACACCTTGAAACACCAAAGCTACACTACTTGATATTTCTAATGAATAACGGCTTAAGATAAATTAACAGAGCAGCTGAAGGTGAAATTGTGGACTAGTAGCTTATTCCATCCTTTCCCTTGTACTTGTGTTCTGCTGACACTGTGACCTCACCAGGGCTCCAGACAGTAATAGGAGAAACACATGTGTTAAAGCAGGTTCTGAATCCTCTGAAGCCTTCAATGAGTGTGGCCTCATTTACTTCATGCTGTTTGGGCCAGTGTTAGGAGACCAGGTTCATAACCACCTATCAATCAATCAGGCACCACAGTATAATCTTTCTGACTAGACTCAGACACATGTTCTGAGTCTGGTTACTGTATATTGTATACAGTATTGTATATATGTATATATACTTTACAGATTTGAGTAGAAGGATGCAGCCAGAGGTATGATTCCTTCAGGAAATTCTGGAGCTGGTGCTGGAGCAGTTTCCCTTCAATATCCCGATGGAGACCTTGACTCTGCTCCAGTGCCACGAAACTTCCTCTCTGAATGCAGACATACATTCAGCATAGAAGCACTCAGAAGTCTTCCCTGAATTGGGGAAAATCCTGCAGCAGAATCCGTCTCTTCTCGTCCACCCCTCCATCTCCTTCCTTTGGCCCACACCATCGTCCTCCTACTTACAAAAAGATCACTTCCTGTCTTTTGTACCCTGACACCTACTCTTGTCCACCTCTCCGCTTCCCTTTGAGGAGGCCTCCTTCACCCCTGATAAGGATATGGCTGTGTGTGTGTGTGTGTGTGTGTGGAGGGGGGTCAACAGAAACCCACTTTGGGAGTGGACACCCTCTGATGGACAACAGGAGGTGCTGGTGAGATCTCTTTGTGATAATCACTGCAGATTATACAATGTGGTCCCTGGAAGTAGTTTCCTGTGCAATGTCAGCTTCTTCTGTTGATGAAACCTCAGAAGTTACAAGAGAGACCTCCTATGGACACAGCTGGATGTTTAAGGTCCAGAAAGTAAAGATCCAGACCAAGATTTAGTTTCACTCCCCTTGTCGATGGGCTTCTGTCAGCTATTCTATAGTCATGTTCTTATAGCAAGTGCAGTAGAAGCATAAACATCTGTTTCTAACCTCGAACACTAAATTCATTAAAACAGTTATATCCAGCAGAAGCAGATGTTTCAGGGAAGCTTTGTGTGAGGGTAATACAGTTAGATGTCACAAAGGTATCAGAAAATATCTGATCACACCAAACGGTTTTATAGGATTAAGAGATATTAACAGAGGAGTTTTCTGGAGAGCACCAGATGTGTAGACAAAGACAGGCAAATACACTTCAACAATCAACTAAGGATGCTGTCCACGGAGTGTGACCCAACCTGGGAGCTCAAATAGAACCTTCTGAGAAGCTGCATCCTGTTGTCCTGGACTTGATCCAAATTTTTACTCCTTGAGCCAGTGAACAGCAGGAAAACAAAAATATAAAACCGAAACCGCACAGAGGAGCTCTCAGAAAGGAATTATAACCCCATACATATTCGGCTGCATCAGCCACAGGTATGAATATAATTTGCAAATTCTAAACCCGAGTCTCTTATGCAGCAAAACTGAAGGCCGACCTCCTGACCCTCACCCTCCAGCTTCACAGTCAGCCAGCTCAACAGAAGAACTGAACCATCTGATATTGAACTTAAGTTATGTCAACATCTACACGGCTATTTCTGCATTCAGTGGCTATTGTCAAGTTGTTTAGATTGATCCTTCTTGTATAATTACCATCTGAGTTGTTTTCTCTCCTGCTGGCTTTTATTTCCACTCACATTTTTGCTGCTGTATAACATAAACTGTCATTTTGTCATCATCTATAATGCCTGTCTTGTTAGATCTTTGTTAAGTGTTTTGGGGCAGCCGTGTCAGGAATGACACTATAAAAGATAAACGGAGTTCTGAGTAGCTGTTTCAGTGCTTCTATGTCAGTAACACGCTGAAAGAGACATTGAGAAGTGCAGTAGTCATTCAGTAGTCATTACTATACAACATTACAATAATACTATTACACTAGTGCTCAAAGTTGTGGAAACACCTAGCATTTTTGGCGCTACACTTTAAAAATGACTACACAAATATTGGCAGTAATGTTTATAAACAATCAAAGAATGTTTACAAATATACACTGGATGATTAAGTAAGTAACTGGAATAAAGTTTTGCAACCTCTAAAAATTGGAAGTGTTTCCACTTTCCCACGTTATCGAGAAAATAAATTATGGCACATTAAGCTCTATACCACAGTAACTTTTGGACAGATATGCAATAATATGTACGTGATTACAGCATAAAATAGAGTATAAATCGTAGAACAACAGCTTGGCGGCTGTATCTAGCTTAGACATCCTTATATATCTTACAGGGGGCAAAATAAAAAAATCAGTGAAAACACACCAATAAACATCATATTAACATTGCTGTTTATAAGATTACAATAACAATACTGTATCTATATAGTGCAATTATACAATCACTGTGAAACAATGTGAAATATTTTTCTTTTCATCATATTCACCCACTGACTGGTTTTACATTTCTGTGTATGTATATTGTTTTGTATATTTAGTGTCTGACCTGTGCTGCCTTATGCTGTCTTACACAGTCTTACTTCTGTGTAAGAAGTGAAATTTTGTTTGTAATGTCCATATGTTGTCTATGTGCAATTGTCTTTTTATGTCTGCACATTGAGCCTGGAGACGTGCAATTTCGTTCAGCTATGCATCCGTTGTTGTACTGTTGTATGGTGTGAATGATAAAGTTCACTTAATTACTTACTTACTTATTAGTACATGCAGACAATGCTTCTACTAAGTGATTGCATAATTTGTTTTGATATTATGGGGGAAATGCAGAACCTACTGAGGGCCATTTTGGCTGAGGCCTGTCACTTGTTTTCTTTGTACTATCTAGCTTCTTAATCTTGTGGAATTAAAAAGGTTTTCACATTACTGTCATTCTCCCTGCCTGCCTTTCACCACTGACTCACAATGCGGCTTTGAAATTACAGCACTTGCAAAACCTAAAATTCACTGCATCACTACCGCTGCTTAATACATCAGTTTTCCGTGTTTTTTTCCCCCCCAGGTGAAATTTCTGAATAACCGATTTGTGTACATTAAACACAAGAGTGAAGTTAAAAAGGGGGATGGGGGTCAGAGGGCAGTGCTGTTACCTCACACCTCCAAAGGTGGGGGTTCAATGCCTGCCAAAGACAAGTGGGTAGGCCAGTGCCCTAGTATATATATATGTGTGTGTGTGTGTGTGTGTGTGTGTGTGTGTGTGGGTATGCGCCTGCCCTTTGATGGACAGGTATCCCAGCCTTATATCCTGTGTTGCTTGGGAAACTCTCCATGTCCCTCTGCCACCCTGACCAAGAAAAGCAGTGAAATGACATATAGATTCAACTTCCATGTTTACACAATCTGTCAAAAATGCTCTGACTGAAAGCAGTTTTAACATAAAGAGCCGTCCTCCTAAACTGTCACAATCACACACATCTTCTATACAATAACAGGTTAAGCATACAGCCCTCATGACTCAGAATATCTTATTAGCTTTCCAAGTGTAATGCTAGTGCTTTTTCCCCCATTATTTAACATATAAAAAAATAAATACAGGACTTCATATACTGATAAACAAAATGTCAACCTTTTGTAACAGCTCCTTTTGCAGACTTGTCTTTTTTTGCACACTGGATCACTGGATGTGGGTGAGTTTAAGCGGGAATAGTAAAACATCTTCTGTCACAGATTAGTCCCAGGTTCCAGTCTATAAGTGTTCATATCCTATTCCAAAGTCCTATTCTGTATAAACTCCCACGACCGTGAGTCGTGTAAGATGTATGGATGGCTATTCGAAAAAATAATTTCGACCTTACCTTGTGACCAGCTAATGCAGCCCCCTTCTCCTAGAGCCTGCAGTTCCAGTGCGCCCTTGACCTCAGCCGCTCTGCCAATGGGCGTGCTGCTCCCGCATGCCCCATAGCGTCTGCTGGCTACAAGCCCAATCTATTACAACCCTTATTCAATTTATGCATCCATCCAAGGCTAAGAGACACTTCTGTGATCTCCTAAAGAAGATTACTCACTGGCTATATGTATTAAATTAGCTAATAGTCCAGTCCAGAGACACGCATGTCTTACACATCTGTGTCAGACATACTTTTCCTTCGATTTTTTTCCCTACCAAAATCATTGTTTTACTGTGACAACTAAACCAGGTCTTTTTCAATATAAAGTCTACTTTAGTATGCTCTAGAGTGAGTAAAGCATGGTAATACACACTCACCCTAACATTCAGCTAATTCACAGGTGAAATGTGATAACCAAATCAAGGGAGTCTTTTCCCACACCTCTAAATTAAAAGGAAATGTCTTGAGAATCATTTTGGCCCTACACACACTGTAGCGGTGTAGCCGATGCCCGACGTTCCTCTCTGAATTGCAGTTTGTTATTTCTCATCCATATACCATGCAATCTTCATATGTACAGCTTCAGTTTCCACGTTTAACAGTTTAATTACTTCAAAGATAATAAGAGTATTATTAGTTTGTTTAACGGAAACTTGTTTAATGACATTTTTTTGTAAGCAGGGAAAGAGAAACAGCTTAGGAGCAGACATGACTTTTAAAATGCTAGTATCCGTAAGGGAGAGCGGACGCCCTACAACGCCGCAACTATTAAACAGTCTGAATCTGAACCGTAATTACGTTTCCGTTTGTTCCCGCCCTTTAATCCGTTTAAATGCCTTCAGCCTACCCTGCGATATATACATATGGTTAGAAGTGCAATTAGTTGAACAAAGTGGGAAGAAGAAATCGTTTTTGTGATAGTGCTCTACCTTTGTCAAGACTTTCTTTTATGCTTGATTGCAGTTTGATTGGCTATCTGAATGGTAATTGTACATAATAAACCATTTCATTATAAGGCAAGCAGTGCACACTTTTTAATTTACTATGATATGTGAGTACGGTTGACATTTTTAGACGGTGCCGATTCCCCGGAAAGTCACAATACGTGTGTAAAATTGAAGAATATATTGTGTGTGTTGTCCTTTAGTGTTCTTTAGAGTTTATTATTATTAATGATGTCCTTTAGTGTTTTGTAGAGTTTATTTTATATATATA
>JAODLD010000101.1:24430940-24440173 GCA_026781065.1 Mormyrops boulengeri | reverse complement strand
TTGATAATTTTCGGCATATTAAGCACGTTTTAGCAAAGGTGATAAGTCAGTTTTAATTGAAATGAAATTATTATTCTAATGGAAGTTTGGTTATTATTATTAAAAGGCTGTACTCATTTTAGATTCCGTTTTTATAAATGCGGCAAGAAAAAGATTTTTGAAGGGCATTAGGATGTCAGGATTGAATAAGGTAATTTGAAGGGAATTACTTTTTCTTTCTATCAGAAATGAAGTGAATTAAAACTCCAAATCAATCGCTTTCACTTCTTCCCTTTACTTTGGCAGCCGCACAATTACAGATAATTAGATGAAGGAAAGTTTTAATTGTAGGGATTAAGCAGGAGAGTGAATTTTCGGGATCAGGGGGAATTTAGAGGAATAGTTTTCTTCTATAAAATCAAATCAAAGGCTTCACTTGAACATCAACAAAAATCTCCCCTCTCTTTAATTGCAAGCGCATCTACTTTAGCTGTGGATCAAATCACCTCTAACAATTAATTTAGCTTTAATTCTGTAATTATCAGCAAATCGACTAATGTGCAACTTAATTTAGATAGTTAAAAATTAACTCGCGTGAAGTTAATTGAGTAATTAAAACCCTCAACTGGCGCCTATTAATTTGCTAATTAAAAATAAATGTGATTTTATGTAATTTAAAGTAATATTGACATCAGTGTTGGATGGGCGGTTTTATTAGTTTGTTTGGAAGGGGTGTTGAATTCGGACACCTGCTGTTAAACTCCGTCACCAGGCTGAGACTGTAATGAGTTTAATAAAGAAAATGCCCACCGGATATATCAAACAAAGGATATTGACACCCAAAGATACAGATAGTGATACTCCTGGAGGGATGAATATATTAGCCTGGTCTACACAGGCTAAGTTCATATGGGAGAATATTTGGATTATAGACCAAAGTTTATCCTTCAACAGCAGCTGCGCATTCAAGTGGATTCTTTATACTGACATGTAAACTTCACACTCTGATGACAATCAATAACTACGTCATAATGGGAATCCTGGCTGGGTGGAGGGCTGCCAGTAATTAAATCTCAATCTGATATTCATTTTACAAAGGTGGGAAAGAAAGAATGTTTTCCCATATTGACTGTTAATTGTTTTATTGTATTAAATGGGCAATTAACAAACATTAGATAGATACTGTAGATAGATAGATAGATCTGTTGGTCACTTCAAACTCAGTAGTAGAGGAGTTCTCTGTATCTGGTGTACAGGGTTTGCAGACAGCGGGGGTCTAAGCCTTTGTTCTGTTTTAATGCTGAAAACCGCTCAAAGAGACAGCAAATATTATTTTACCATTTTGGGTTTGTCTTAATTCATTTAATTTAATTAATTAAAATTATTAGGTCCTGTCAAGTTGATGTTGACTTCTGGCAGCCATATAGATGGCATCCATCCAGAACTTTCTGCCTTCTGTCCAAGTCATCCGGCTTCCCAAATGCACACTCATTGTTTTGGTGATTGAGTCTTAGTGCTGGTCATCTTCTTCCTTGTTTACCTCCAGCTCTTTCCAAGCATTATGGAGTTTCCCAGTGCACTGGGTCTTCTCACAATACATCCAAAAATAAGTTTCAAATTGCTCCTCTGTGTATCAAGTGAAAGTTCCGGCTTGATTTGACCAAAATCCACTTGCTTGTTTACTTAATTCCAATCACAGGAGAATGACATATCCTGTCAATTCTGATTTTTGCTCTTCATTATTTTTGAATATTTTTCATCTTGTCCATCCTTCACAGCTCTGCTAAGTCTCAGTCTGAGAAATATTTCTTGATTGCTAGATCTTTTTGTGTTGATAATTATTTTATGTTCCCTATAACCTCTCTGAGTTCACCATTAGCACTAAAGTTGTCTGCTTTTCCTATGGTCATAAACTTTGTTTTCTTCATGTTTTGCCTATACTCTCTCTCTTCACTCTGTCCTCTAACTTTCCTCATAGCTGTCTTTAGATCTTCGTAATTTTCCACTCTACGTGCCATCAGCATTTCAGTGATTGTTAATGTATCTTCCACTGATCTTCAGTGACAGTCTGCATTATATCTCACACATTTACCACCCTGGAACCGCCCAGTTTCTCCATATTCTGTCCTTACCGTAGCTTCTTTTAGATATTCTTCATAAGGACAATGAGAAGTCCTGGTGACTTCCTGAGAAACATGCAAAGGGACATGGCGATGTAAAGTTGAAATTATCTGTGACAGATAATATAAAGGGAAGGCATTCTAAATATAATGTAAAATAATCTTTATTAGAAATAAATTTATATTTTAACCTGATTAGATGCATGGCAAATTCTCCTTTGAACTACACCTTAACTGTGTGTCTAATCTATGACTTGTCCATATACAATGCTCACATGACTAAGCTGATCTGTACACTCACAAGGCTTCATTTGTGGTCTTCACCTGCCACAACATTAATCAGTTTCTATGAATATTGTTTTAAATGAGTGAATAAGCAAAATTCCTATCTCCTTAAAATGGTTTGGGTAGGCCTAGTGCCAAGAGTATCATACAGCAGCTCATGCTGGAGGGAGCCCAGTTCACACAGGTATCTGACAGAAGATAGGTACATGCCAAAGTTCATGGGCTTCACTCCATTATTAGGGTGCTTACAAAGAGTAATGTTTATCCTCGGTTTATAATCGCCATGAAGAATCGCCTCTCTGCTAGTTTATTCCCCATTTTAATCCCTGCCAGGAATCTCAGATCAGACGGCGAATTTCAATATGTAATGCGTATTAAATTCCCTTATGAGTTTGGCAGTTATAAAATAAATGTTCCCCATTTCTAATTTACTTTGCAATTATATGATACATTTAAAGTCACCTTCTGTACACATCGTCCATAACTTAAGCGGTAATAACGCTGTAGCTATGTGCATGCGATTTTGAGGGACAGTTTCCAAAGATGGGTATATTTTAGTTAAAATTGGAAACGAATGATATTAATATATTTAGAATTTGGAGTCATCATAATCTGCAGCACCTACCCCAGTAATTTATGTTACCGAATAGATTTTAGTCCCTGTACATATGAATGCACAGTTGTGTATCTCAGTTTTACGCACTTTATTAAACACTAAAAAGGACAGCTTGCTCGTGCGATTACTTTTGCCTGTTATTAGCTTAGTTATTATTACTTAGCTCATGTATTCGGCATTTAAACGCTTTTGCAGCTCGCCGTTGAAAAGGCCAGCGAAAGCTGCCGAAGATAAAACCCCAGAATTCAAATGAAAAGGGAAACAAGACGAGGCGAGCTAAGGCCCCGAATGCTAGCCGTGTACGTCTTATTATCAAGTTAATTAAAGCTAGCATCTGACAATGTCACTCGGCTGTAGAAAAACGGATTTAAATGCAATGTCTCCCAGGACTGCGTGTCAAGGGCTGCCTTTCATTGAGCCGCGTGTTTGGCTGGAGCTGTGCTCCGGACTGGAGGGGGGCTTTTAAGACGCTTCTTTTATGAGGAAATGACAAGAAGGCAATTATCGGATTTTGATGTTCAAATAAATATAAATATATATTTAAAAACTATTTCCATAATTTAGTATAGAATGAGCAAATATGAGAAAAAAGCGTCCACACACAAAGAAAGTCGCATCAAATGGCTACTCGTACCATTCAAGACAGATTTCGTACAGGAAAAGGTTTTGTCAAGCCAGACAAGGATCCTGAAACATTAAAAAGAGTTGATTCAAATGTACACATTGAAATGCAGAAAGCTGGTTGCTATGTGGACTCGAGGTCAAGTGACAAACGGATTATATGCTTCTTCATAATAATATTAATTAAACAATTTGCATGCTAATAAGGTAACAATTATCAGGGCTTCAGTTGAAAGATTCAGGTTATTACAACACGCCAATCCGGGTGCCAGGGGTCAGAGAGTGAGAGGCGAGAGAAATTTCAACTCAAATTAACATTCTGTCAGCTGCAGAAATGGGATAAATAAAGTCGAATTAATTCTCAGTAATGGAAGCGAGAGAAAGCCTGTACTCATACAGAGTAGATTGATTACCATTCAGTATTCAGAAACACGTTTTTCCTACATTTCACTTCACAAACTTAACACAAAGTGAAGCGATATCGCTACAGGCAAAATCTGGTCCAGTAGACACAGTTTATATTAAGTACACATAAAGAGGGTAATTATGAATAAAAGTCTAGACTTCAGCGAATTAGAAGTAAATGCAAGAGTTGTTATGTCAGATGCTACATTCACATGGAAGATACACATTGTGTATATGTCTGTATACGAATTGGATGAGCTTTTCTCGGCATTTTAATGTGCCATCATTCTCCCATCAGTGTCAGTTTTTAAATATAAAACGTTTATATTTCTGTACGCTAAAATATGCGTTAAAAATGACGTATGCAGTCATGTTAATGGTTACTAGCTAATTTTATGAGAAACACTGTCAGATACTGTTACCCATTTGGTTTTGCACGGACAATCGCACGCTGCCTTATTTGAGAATTACGTCGGAAGTGCTTTGATGCATTTATAATGAATACTTTATTTTGGCTTCCGTTGTAAAACACGTATACAAACTGATACATATTACATTTTACATCTGAGTGTGTACGCACGTGTGTATACGTCTCTGATAGTACGGAGAATTGGCCAATTAAGAGAGATCGTCTAATTAATAATTATAAGTCTTAAATATCCGCTGTTCAATGCACTGCAAAGGTGGATGTGAACGTAAAGATCGCTTTTTTTTCTCATTGCCTGCAACATATCAGGTTCAAAAATTGCGTTGAATTCGGGAAGCAGAGAAGATACGAAGGGGGTTGTACTTTTAAATTCAATGTGACAGCTCGGGAAGGGTTGGTGATGAATTCCCTATTATTGGATCAGTCTTCTTGACGCCCAGTGTCTCTCTGTAATTGGAAAACATCACTTTAAAGGTTCAGCGCGTAAAGCATTTCTTCTGAAATATCTGCACAACATGCTGTTGACTGATTTGGGGGGAAATCTATTATTGTTTTTAGAACGAGTGAGATGTAAATCTGTGCTCTGTCTATTTTGTATTTAACTGGATATCAATCACGTCGCTAGTTCTCAACAACGAAAAAAAAAAGAGAAAACGTGTAGTTGTGATGTAGCTCTTATCAAAACCCCTCTGTCCTGTTGTGACAGCTCTGATATTGTTTATTGAGGTGGATGTCAGGTATAATTAGCAATCGATATGGAAAACGCTTTCAAACCGCGTCTCTTACGTCATAGCCGATTAACGTTTCTTATTGGTCCCAAATTCCCAAAGCCTGGGCTAATTATTGGAAGGTTGATGTTGATAAAGTAAAGCTCATCCTCCACTCCACAGCATGTCTCCTCCTCGCTGCCCACTCTTACTGCATGCTTTCTAAATTCCCACAACCAGCCTCCAGCCTTTGGCTTCTTTTGCCCGGGAGATGATGGACAGCAGGATACTAGAGCACCCTCATGCCCAGTTTGGAGGCTCTCTTAGTGGGATGGTGGGATTTCCCTACCATTTAAGCCACCATCATGTATACGAATTAGCCGGGCACCAACTCCAGTCTGCGGCTGCTGTTCCTTTCTCTATAGACGGATTACTGAATGGTTCATGCACTGCTTCCGTGGTCAATTCGAACCCTCTACTGTCTTCTGGTTGCGGCATGAATGGAGATAACCAGCAGTACAAACTCACAGGTAAGGGAGTAAAAACGGAACGCGTTTTTATTTTATTTCGACGAACGGGGATTCAGTTGCCGACTTACTTAAAATGACAAGGAAGCTCCATCGCTTATCTTTCGTGCTGCAGAACGGCTGCTAACATTTCAGAGGTAAAATGAAAGCCATATCTTGTATGTTTTAATTTCCGTGTGTTTTAATGTGATCGAATAACACTCCTCCGTGTTGTAAGAATGCTGAATAAAACGTCAAGTACACGAAAAGAATAAACGATAATTTAGAAATAAAACAATTCGTTAGCATGAACTGAAGAAAGAAATAAAACTGTAAACATTAACATACCGAGGAGAACAAGATACACATTCAAGAAAAAAATATAGCTTATATTTTCTGCTTGAAATGGACGAGTGCAGGCGACAGGAATATGTAAGCCTCCGCTGTCTTATATTAATATTATTTACATTGGTCTGATGTGATGGCTTGGCGAAAAATTTGTACAGTTCACTTTAAAAATCCCATAACAAGGCAAAGTAACCTTGAGTTTCTGTATCTCTATACCCAAAAGCAAATTTAGAACTTTGTCTATATAAATTTAGACGAGGAAATTCAAATAATTCTACGTAGCATTAATTTCTGTGCTGACGAACTCTTTCTCCTTCACTGTAGATTCAGGAGATCCAGACAAGGATAGCCCTGGTTGTAAGAGGAGGAGAACTCGCACAAATTTCACTGGATGGCAACTGGAAGAATTAGAGAAAGCTTTTAATGAGAGCCATTATCCAGACGTGTTCATGCGGGAAGCACTTGCGCTGAGATTGGACTTGGTAGAGTCTAGAGTTCAGGTAAATGATATTTGCTATCTACTAACTCACTTGTATGGCCAAGAAGGTCTTAAATCAATATTATAATTTTGTTAGCTATTGCCTGTGCGTTTTTTGTTTTTTATTTAAAAGAATTAAGAAAATAGTTTTACTCCATTTCTACATCCTTAATGTACATGCAAGTGTATATGTGCGGAATGTGTCCAAATAAAACAGTTTACTCTGACACCTGGCATGAACATAATTAGGTTTGCGTGATTTTACTGCTATTAAAAATTATATATAGCAAAATAAGTGAACAGTAATATAAATTAACAGTTACGTTGCTCGTAATATCTGATATAACTGATGTATAAAGCAAATGTTTACTGGTACGGCTGGTATTTGAGCATTTTGTAGCCGTTGTAATAGTCTTGGTCATTTATTGTTTTTTTTACATAGTATTACGTTGGTTTTTTTTTATGTGAACTTAATTAATAATAATAGTGAAATGTGTTGCTACCGCTTGCATAATTAAGGATAGATTGTGTGATTATAGAATATTTCGGCCTTCTGTGCAAAAACTGGGCAAAATGTACATGAGCGGCCGTAATGCCACGGCTGTTTCTTAAATGATACCTGCATCATTTCCGGGCCGATATTGTCAAAAAAGGATTATACAACTAATGAAAACAATCACACGAAAAAATGTTTTTCGTTTATTTGTTGAGAAATAGGCCTACATTCGATGATGTCAATTTTTGCGTGTACAACAATGAGTAGTCATCATTAAGCAGGCCGTGTGGAGGTAGCACAAAGAGATGGAAGCGATGTTTAAAACAATCTTGTCTAGCTACACGTTTAAATAATTATAAGGCAGCCTACATCTAGGCCTATATTTTATATGGCGATATGCAATTATTTAAATATAATTTCGATACTCAAAGCAATCGAGCTTTGGTTAATTGATATAATATCATGGATACTAAACAAGTGAGTGTTTACAGTAGTAGAACCGCGAGTACAAGTGCTCGCGTGTATTTTCAGCTCTAATTTAAATTTCTGTGTGCATTGCTGATTTGGTATATTGCCTTACGGATATATTCTTCCTTGGTTCATGGTTGTGTTTCAAATAAAAATAATGTGGCTACGTTGTGTGTACAAAATGTGCATCGTAACAATGTTTTACAGCTCTTACGTTTGCACGGTAACTTTACACGTAATCGTGTTTAGCATAAAATAAGCCCTGGCTTTTGCCAAGGGCCTTGCAGTGGCGTTCGCTTGGCACCGAATCGTATGTGGTATACAGGCCTACTTGTTTACTCAAGTTTAATGTGAGTCAAATACACCGTGGAAGAATTAGACGGAGTATAATAGCCAGAGTTACTTTTTGCATTGATTCAGTTCGAGTGACAATTATCGCTACCGTGTTTGTTCAGGTGGACATCATCAATTGGCAGGTGTCATATTTATCACCATGGCGTGTGTTAAGTCACGAGTTCTGATAATGCTGTTGCTTTTAGGTTATCCAAACAAAACAGAAAGATAATTAGAAATCCTGCATGTCATAGAATAATTGTTGAATGTAGAGAGATTATTTTGAGAGCCGATGTTCAAAATATATACGATTTTATTATATTTGTTTACAGGATTACTTTATGTTTAAAGTATGCACATTTCCCTCATGCATTTTGTTGGCTTTGATTTTTAAAATCTAATTCAGGCCGATGCCTCGGAATATATTCCAAACAGATTTTACTTTTGTGACCCAGTTCACTTGTGACTGTTTTCCTGTTACTAGCCTATGTGAAGAAGAATCACACCGGTTTATGAGGAGTCTTAACACAAAACGTAGCCATGCATCGACGATCGAGTAGCATTCTGAATTTAATAAAAACAATTTTCATTCTTCGATGTGTAGGTGTGGTTCCAAAATCGCAGAGCTAAATGGAGGAAAAAAGAAAATACAAAGAAGGGACCGGGGAGACCGGCCCACAACTCCCACCCAACAACGTGCAGCGGAGAACCGATGGACCCCGAAGAAATCGCTCGGAGAGAACTTGAAAGGATGGAGAAGAAGAAGAGGAAGCAGGAAAGGAAGCTATTGAAGTCACAGAATAAAGTTTTATCGGCAGACCTGTTCCATACACCGGGATCAGATAGTGACAGTGCCCTGTCACAAATAACGGACAGTGAGCAACCAACAATTATGATCAATCCAGACTCAGCAGGCCGAAACCAAACCGAATCAAGCTGTGACCAAACACGACAAAAATACCAGAGCCAAAGAAACACGACCCAAGACGCCGGCGGATCGGAGCAGGACTCCACCGACAGCAGCCCCAACTCCAGCTTGTATTCTAACGGCAGAGCTTCCGCCCTTCAAAAATTAAACCCTTTCAGTGTGGAGAGTCTTCTTTCGGACTCAACACCAAGACGAAAACCCACTTTGGATTTCCCAGCTTTACCCTCCCCACGCCCTTTAATAGGGAAAGGGCATTTCTTACTCTATCCCATCACGCAGCCGCTCGGTTTTATTGTACCACAAACTGCTTTAAAAACAGCAGCGAGCCCCGAGACAGTTAACCCGGGACAAAGAGGCTTAAATACTGACAGCAGTCCTGTTCAGCCAAGCTTTGCAGTTTCTAATCCAGGACACATAAACAAAAGCAAGAATTATATTAGTAATAACACCAGCAGCAACAATGAGACGACAAACGGTGACCGAGCTATCTCTCCTGGAGGAAAACTCAGCCCTCCT
>JAODLD010000101.1:24423440-24425940 GCA_026781065.1 Mormyrops boulengeri | reverse complement strand
GAATGGATGGAAAGGACTGGCCTTAATATAATTTCCACGACGCGATTTTCCCACAGTTTTAAATCAAATAACTGTTTCATATCACAGATCTAGGATTATGTTAATATAATACCTAAGTAAATGCAGTACCATTACCTTATGCAGCAAATGCAACATATTCCTTAACAACATGAAATGTGCGTATAAAAGGTTTTCAGACACTGCCCATCTTTTCATTAGAATTGCTTTTGAATTTGTATGATCGTAGCTATCGCATGAACCCTCCTACTTTATATTTCATTCTCTAACACCCCCAGGATCCGGACTTGTTCGCCGTGATTATTAAATATCTAACCGGGAGCGTCTGCAGCCGTGCCATTCCCCGCTAATTATCACCTTATGAAAAGTGTTTCATTAAGACCCCTTGATTAATTATTGACAGGACACTGACCACAGAAAAAAATCGACTGATTGAAACAGGAACTAAATACCGATTTAAATACCGACTTAGGTCTAAATTAACTGAAATCTGCAGGATAATAAAAAAGTTTTGTTTACACACACACACACACACACACACACACACACACACACACACACACACACATATATATATATATATAATGCAAAACATCACATTCAAGATTCAGCATAATGACTCATACGAGCTAGATATTGACTGATGTGTGTTTTGTGTAGTAACGTTTTATTGTTATTTCACATTTCCCTGCCCACGTACACGGAAATAATATTAGGCAGGTTATCACGTAGCCAGCAGTGTGCAGTAAATCTGTTTCTGGTGTATATAACTCTTCTGCTTGGAAATGTAGTCCGATTTGCGTCTCTTTTGCTTAAGTCCATAATATCACTTTTTAATTAAAGCATTGAAATGGAAATATAAATATTGACAGAGAAAATGCCCAGGGTTCCCCCTTATAGATGTAAATGTTTTGAAACTACCGCTTTTATTAAGTCTGATTCTAAGCTGGTTTGGGCCACTTTATGGTAGTATACTTGAACACGTCTGTACACAACTTAATGTTAATGTTGTAAAATTTATGCTGCGCACCTAGATAAATGCTATTTTATCAGACAGTTCTATGGTTGATTGTTTTATGATAGCATATGTGGTCTGACATATTCGGTACTGAGACGTACAGTAGCGTCTTCTGAGATGTCTCGAATGAAAGAGCTGGCATGATCAGCTGGGGAAGCGCTTTGGATTACTGTGTCAGTATAATGAACAAGGTGGCCCAGAACATTCAGGAATTAAAACGTCCCCCTTTCTAAGTAACAACTTACTGAAGGTGCGTTATTGAAATTACGAATGAAATATCGGTGTCGGATCATTTTGATCTACTGAAGTGCTAAATCTATTCAGGCTTTGTTTGTACTTCGAAACTGCATGGGAAGGAACTTTACCATCTGCCCAATACATCAATGTGGGAAACAGTAACATCGACACCTAATGACAGATGAAGATTCGCGTTGAAAACATAGGCTAATATCGTGTATTTTCTTAGTTTTAATGGTGGCCAAAGAAGGATTTTCGGTAATATGATTTAATCTAAATGAACTTAGTTTCTTTATTGTCTTTTAAAGCATGAAGCATGTCTGATTTCTGAAGTAAAACATGACATAGGCCTGCTCTCTTTTGTATTTGTTGCAGTGTTTATTTGTCATAGTGGCTGCAAACCACATGACCATAATTTAGCAATACCGTGCAAACAGACCTTTTCTCTTTCTCTTTCCCAAGGAATCCGAGCCCCACAGGTTAATGAATCGTGAAGTGTGAAAACTTCCTAAGATGGGACGAGTTAAATAGTGTTTCCAGATGTGAGGGTACGCGGCCGAAACCTGCCAGCCTCTTAAAAGGTTCACGCCTGATGTTTTAAAGATGAAGAGACCTCACCGCGGCGACTTGCCAGTTCTGTTCATTATACGGGCTTACGACCGCTGTATTTATCTAAGTGCGATATTTCCAACCAGAAGAAGCCGTGTAATCTGAAAGGAAATTTCAGAAGCTGCGCTAATACTCACTCACACGAGGAAAAACGCATTTAGAAAAACACGCAGGGGGTTTTATTAGGAACTTATGGTCTATTTCTACAGTGATAAAGGTGTGTTTGCATTATTCTTATCCGAGATAATGGTTACAGAGATGATAATGTCATCGTTTGTAAATAAGGAACAAAATAATGAGATTATACTGCGGAGTGCAAACATGTTAAGATTATAGCTAATAATAAAGATGATGGGTGCATAATAATAGGCTACAAAATGAAAGCTGTAACATATATTTGCAAGTCAATGGATGTCCATAATTTTGTGATTCTGATACATCTTGCATTTTATGTGACTGTGTGATTCTGACTGGTATGGGCCTAACTAACTGCAGTAAATGGGAACATAATCATTGCAGCTTTGGATGCATGTTAAAGAACTGGCAGCGGGGGGGGGGGGGGGGGGGGGGGGGGGGGGGGGGGGGGGGGGGGGGGGGGGGGGGGGGGGGGGGGGGGGG
>JAODLD010000101.1:24407223-24423340 GCA_026781065.1 Mormyrops boulengeri | reverse complement strand
CCTCCCCTCAAAAGGTAAACACAACTCCTTTTGTATGTGCTATTATCTGTTTAAGAACTATGTAAATACGTTTTTATAAAACCCTACTCAGTAATATTTTCTTAGTCAAAGAGTGTTACCGACAACAATCAATGAGTCTCTGCCTCAAACCAGTGATGGCTTTAGTGATATACACAAACATGCACGTGAATGTCTGATAATTTCTTGAAGATCTCCAGATGCCTGTAGGATGTGCAGGGAGTTGAGCGTGTTAGTAGCAAGGCTTTGACTCAGTTCAAGGAATGAGAAGGAACATTAGAAACAATCAACGGGCTGGGGGTGTTGGTGGTCCAGTGGTTAGGATGCTTGCCTCTGGACCAAGTGATCATGGGTTGGAGTCCCACCTCTGGCACTGCTATCATTGGGTCCCTTAACCCCAACTTGTTCCAGGGGGACTATCCCTGAATTTAGAGGGGGGAGGGGGGGGAAATGTAAGTTGTTCAGGATAAGAACCTCTGCTAAATGCTGTAGATGCAATTCACTAGGGCTGGAACCTTTATATTTTTTTTTTATTTTTTGGAACAGAAACATATTTTAAATAATGGTAACCAGTAAATAATGTTATTTTTTCATTATTTTATTTATTATAACAAATGAAAATATTTTCTGTTTGCAATACCTTTGGTGTGGAGTTTACCTCTTGTCTTCCTCTGAACTGTCACTCACATCTTTGGATAGCAGACATGAATTTCTCGGCAGCGGGCGGTGATATGGCGTGAAGGTGAAATGTGGTCTGGTCTCTCTATTTGCAACCAGAAGAGGTAAATATTATGCTATGTACGTCATACATGTTGGTCTTAGTCGTAAACGTCATCAGTGTTAGATAGATAAGCTACCATGTTAAGAGAACTAATGTTGGAAATAGCTAGCTAGCTCAAGTTAGGCTAACCATAATGAGTCCAATATACCCTATTAGCAAGCTTGTTTTACTGTGGCATTAAAATGATGTAGTTTCACATTTTTCCCATATAAAAGTTTCTGTTAAAAATGGGACTGCACTGAAAAAACCCAATGCAGCAGAGTCAAATATCAACAGACATTTTTATACCGTCTGAAATACACATATTGTCATGTCACACAGCCGTACATGGGACGTTATTAACTGGTAGGCCTATTTAATTTGGTCCTAAACATTTTAGGATCGCCAAACCAGAAACAATTAAATGACCAGTTCTGCTCAGAACAAACCAACAAAAAAACATTCTGGTTTGAGGCCCTGGTTATATTATGTTGCTACTTAAAAAACTAAAATGTAACTAATGAGCTGAAAGCCAAGGTCGGGCAAAAACGAACATAAACGAAGAAACCATTTGCATGAATCTGTGCGTCGTGATGTGTCAAATTTCAGATCGTCATTGCATTATTAATTATTTGAAGTAAAGAAAACATTTGAAAAAGTCCAGAAGCAACAGATCTTGAGTTTATTACAAGGGCTAATAATGCAGCTATCAAACAATATTAATTTGGTAGTAAAAGATCTCTACAGACCAACAAGTTCATGTACAAGTTCATTGATTAATATTTGTGTCTTACATGTCTAAATTTTATCTTGATATGCTTGAATATTGAAATATTCACATGCTGCATGCTGCTTGCTTTTAAATTGTGTATGGCATATATAACCAATTTTTACAGTAAAGAAAAAATTATGAATAAAAAGAGAAAGAAAGAAAGACATAGAAAATATATGCATGAGTAGATCAATAAATAAAAACCATCAGGCTGCCATGGCTGAAGCTTAAACAAATGCTGTAGTTGTTCATCTGTGCATTTTGTGATTTCTACATTGAATTAATTATGTGGGCACAACTTCTGTCACTCGCAAGGTACGGTGCCTTGTACAGCGGTGAGGTTTCTGAGCAGTATAAATAACAGTCTAGACTTGCCTTTATAGATATGACCATAACTGCTCTGTATTTGAACTGGTCAGTCCTCATCTATTAATCAGTACCATTTTATAAAACACCGTCTCACTGGGTAGTTCCGTTGCCTTATACCTTCAGTGATAGGGGTTTGAATTCCACCTCTGTTCTGCATGTGTGCAGAGTTTGCATGTTCTTCTAGGGTCATACAGGTTTTGTATACAATAAGCTTATTTATTATTATTATTTTTAACATATGAGCCTCTTTATTTAAGATCCATCAAACTGAGGAACACTTGATGATGTTTCCTTTGTCATACAAAAGCAACTTCAGGCGACCTGCAAGCTTACAATGTCTCCCTGCTGTCAAGACTATAACACATGGTGTGTACGAGGCTCACTCGTCTCGTGTCACTTGTGAGCTTTCGCATTTATGTCTGACATACGGACGCAGCAAAGCCACAGAGTTACATAAGCTGAAATCCCAGCTAGGTTGTCATTGACTTTAATCCCAGAAATGTGTTACTTAGATGCAAGGTTCTCACCAGATAACATGTGGCAGTAAATACCGAAGACAGGCAAATGATGGTAGAGTGGGAGAAAGCGGATTGACAGACAATGCAGCCAATATGTGGAAAGCCATCTTGGATACTGAACTGCCAAATGCATGGTGCCTTGCTAAGCCTAAGGACTCCTCTTTCTCATGTTTCATGCTAAACCAGGACTTACGCCACTGGGAACAGGGTCTTGTAAAGTACCTTTTTCCATTAGTGATGTGACAACAAGGTGGAGCTCCAGGTTCCTGATGTTCTAGCAGTTGGCTGATGTTTCTGGGTTGTCAGGCTCTACCTGTCGGAGACAAATGGCACAGAGCACATTAATGAGAGGCAGTAGAGACTGATGGATGACATTCACAACATGCTGAAATCTTTTGAGGACCTAATCAGGGAGCTAAGCTCCACTAATGCATGTATGAGCTGTTCAGTCGGAGGAAACGACACCAAAACACTACGTGCTGAGTGACACAGTTGACTATGGCATTAGACAAAAAAGAACTCTGCTCTCTCTTGAGGATTATTTTTTGGGAAATTGGAAAAATGGCCTTCTGGTTGTTTTATGGTGAGGTATAAATTTCAGGTGCAGAAAACGCTGGTGCTCATGGTCACAGTGTTCAGGGCTAGTGGTCATGTGGGTAGGAGATCTGTACATCCAACTGCACTACAGAGGCACTGACCACTATTATTTAATCATATAACTAGAAGAGATTCATTTAAGCATAACAATACTGCCATTGGATAGTGGGTGTTTCTCAATACCAAGAACACAAAGTGTGTACTTGTGGTCTTTGCAAGACTGGTCTTGCTAACTTGCCTCCCAAGAATTAACTTGGGGAGCAATGAATCATGGGATTGGTCTCCTTTGGCGAGGATGCAACCTATGTATCTTTGATATTTTGGGGCGGGGCAAGAACAACATGCTGGGATTTTGACCATTCTCTGTACTTCTGTTCTTAGTATTGGAACTGGTCTTCGGCAATGGAACATAGCATAAATTAACAAGAAGCAGGAGGTGATACAGCCAAACAAGTACACAAGTACAGTCAAGTAACACCCAGTGATTTCCTTTTGACATTTGTATTGACTATTGACATTTACTAGAGTGTGGTTTACGTTTGTATTCGAAATTTATTCTTTTTATTCTTGTATATACCATTCACACCTAGCTGGATTTTATATTTTGTTTGGAAATGGACCGAATCTGAAGCTCCGATTTCCTTATTCTACAGAAAAATAAAAACCTTGCATGCTGAACTTGTTTTTCAGCATCTGCGTGGTTAAAATAAGGCCTTGGAGAATAAACCAATATTTACATTCATAGTTGGTAGTAACAGCATCCAGGAAGCACTGGGCACAAGGTGGGAGAACATCCTGGATGTGATGCCTAGCTATATTAAAATGAAAAAAGCAACTTTAAACCAAACTATCAGTTATTATGTAATAGACACTACAGTACGATAAAGCTACACATGCTGAATGTGTGAGAAAAAAGGCCTTCAGTCAGAGCTACCTTTGTGTCGATGAAGGATTATGTTGCCTTTCCATTTATGTTACAACTATTTATTGCATCACAATGGAATTAGTTAGATATAAAACATCTAGGCGGCTAAACAATGAAACCCAGGGGACATATTTTTACATTGCAGTTCATGTCTAGAGCATTAGCTATAAAGTTTCCTGATTCACTGTCCAACAAACCGACATATTCACTGACTGTTTTTGATAAAACATCAGGTTCTGACCAAGCAACTTGCACTAAAACATTTGAAAGAGGAATAGAATGGCTTGATTACGGACAACGTGAGAACTGGGTTTATTTCTCAGTAGCGGTATGGTTCAGTTTGCCCTTAGAGTGCAAAGTAGAAAAAGGAAACCACATACCGCTAACAAGTCAATAATAATGATGGTAATTAAATTCTACTATCATCCACACTGCGATGTAATGTATACATGTACTACCAATAGAACAATAATGTGTAGTATTGTGTTATACATTAATAGCAATGCCTTGACTTTGTTAAGGTAAGCATAATATTATGCTGAAGCCTTCAGATAGAATTATTTTCAGGGGAGAGTCTAAATCTTCATTTCCTCCTGTAGCTGTGCGGTTGTTAAGGGTTGGGGTCAGTCAGAGGTGCAGCTTTGCTAAGAGATTTAATAGAAGAAATGATTTCATTGATTTGGGTCTAGCCAAACACAGCAGAACATGGGGGAAATGGCCAAAGGGTATAGTTAACCTCAAGATAATTAGCTATTATTTCAAATTTCAATCTACATTAACCTTTACGTTTTACACAGAAACTACTCCTGATCATGAGCAGACTTACTTCCCTGGCTACAGTCACCTTAATGAATCAATATACCATTTCAGAAGATATTCCACCATTTTATTGTAGTTTATACGATTATTTCCAGAATGTTCTAATGTTTTATTTTATTTTCCCTTTTTAACAAGGCATATCATCAAAATCAATAGTTTCTTTTATTTATTCCACAGGGAGCCTATTACTGAAATTCATTGATATAAAAAGTATACAAGAAACACATCTGTTCACTTGTTACATAACTGAGCCTTCATACTGAAAAATTATATATCTGCAAAACTGATTTTTCACAGTGTTGCTCACAAATGGCAAAATGTAAAATGTGGCCTTTTCAGCTCAGAAACGTAGAGATGGCTTTGGAGGAATGAAGGGCAGAGTAAAGTACGTTAATGCAGTGGCAGATGGATCCAACAATGAGTGACGCTTTACATTTACTGCACCTTGATAATGTTTTTATAATGCATTCGTAGAACATTCAGTGCACCTTCATAATGCATTCATAGAAGATTCATAAGCAGCATCCAAGTACACCTTAACACCTTAACATCTTAACATACCTTAACGATTTTAATATATACTAATAACCAACATTATATGATAATAACAAGCATTATAATCATACAATTATATAAATTTTGTTATTTATATATATTAAGTAAATTATACTTAAATGCTGCTTATGAATCATCTATAAATGCATTATGAAGGTGCAGTTAATGTAAAGTGTTACCCAACAATGCAATGAAAAGCAGAGAATGTGGGACATTACTCTCCTTAATAACACAGGAAGTTTAGCCAAGGTAACCAATCAGAGTGCATTTGAGTGCACCATATTGATAATAGTGGTATTGATACTACGTCAACAACAACAACAATTATTAATTAACAGCTGACATAGCATATTAGTTTGTATATGAGTTTCGTAACATTATGCTCAGGCAAATGAATGTATAAAAGTGAATTATGTATTACAATGTTTTGAGAAAACTAATAATTTATCATAGCCAAAATATTTCCATTGACAGCATTACTCTCAATTATTTACCAAGAATTGTGAAGTAGAATTTTTGTCTTACACCTAAATTGGTATAGCTTCTCATCAATGTTGCCCCTCTGACATGCTAGAGTGGTTGCAAATGCGCAATTTGCATTTCTTTAATGATCTGGCGACACACGGAGTCGCAGCTCTGTGACTTTGACTTTTAAATTTAGAGCACCGAATTTTGACGCGTCAGGAAAATTAACGGTCAGCGGCATCTCGGTTTGACTCAGGGGACAATTAAGTATCTTTTACTATTATTATAATTAATATTTAAAATATCAATTAAGTTTTATTGAGATTATGTAGACACCACACCACTGGAGCAACCAAAATCACATAGTAGATAATTAATTACATTTAATTATTGACTGGTTGCACAGTTCAAGAGTAATTCATTAAAGGTTATTAAAGTAAAAGTAACAATAATAAAATTTGCACTGGGTCTCAGTGGGACAGGCAAGCGTGATGTTGCTCAGCAGCCCTAATCTGGCGTAAATAATAACATCTCTTGTTGCTCTCCTTTCTCCACACAATTTAATAATTATTTATTCTGTATTCACATGGCTGAGCTTCATAACACATATCAGCACGTGCCAGTTACCCAGTGATTGGCATTTCTGCATGTCTACTGTAATCTCTAAATGTATAAGCACGCTTGAAAAGGCGAAGTTGCCATTGCGATGTTATGGTAATGTGGAATCCTGCTGGAAAATGAATGCTCCACATTCCCTGAGTTGTTTTTGCGACCGCCTGCCACGTTTGTATTTAGCCACGCAAACAGCAGTTACCTGCCTCAAGAAATATACATTTTAAATGCCTGTAAAGCTTTGTTTATTTATATTGACGCTCCTGATTTGCTTAAGAGGTAGTCTGACATATGGGGTGAAACACTAAAGCTCTCCTGTTTGGCGTGTAAACACAAATGTCAGGCATATTTTCAAATATTTCAAAACACTGAGAACTGATGTTATAGTACATGGAAATAAGCCAAGTAAACAGAGAAGCTTGTAATTAGGTTTTGTGATGAGGGAAGACTTTGGTGTTGAGCTGAAAGGCAATGAACTTCCTTTCTTTTTAAAGGGAATTAAAGTTGCATTTTCGCAACTTTAGCTGAGCATGTTCTCAATTGGACTTGCTTGGCTATCATTAACCCAGGCTGCTGCTTGTAACATGAGTGCTTTATGAAAAACAAGCAAAGACACAAACAGAAAGTGATGGGAATGAAACGGCGGTTAGCAAAGTGTAGCTTTGCTGTTCAGAGTTGCTGGTGGCTCGTTTGACTTTTTTCGCCCGAGTAATTTATCACGGACTATTGAGCGGAGACACGGGAGCTTTGCTGAGTTGTTGGAAGCGCGGTGAGAGACGACTCAATGCTGGAGAATGGCGTCAATAAATCTTTGCACCAGAAAAAATAACACCTGCCCAATTTACCTTAGCCAATAACTGTTTGACACAGCAATGTAGAGACAAACAGCCAGAGATAATGCTCCACACGTACTTCCAGGGCTAAAACGAGGAAGGAAAATAATATGAACATTATGCTGTGACACACTGGCACTCCCCGCCCCCCCAAAAAACCTGTCCACAATAAAGAGTTGGAAGATGGTTTTATGTATGGATAACACACACACATTTATATCTGTATCTTTGTGGGGAACATCCATTAATTTCTATGGGAAAAACCCTAATCCCAACAATGACAAGCATAACCCCTACGCAGCACTGACCTTAACCATAAGTTACCAAACAAAATACAAGACTGTTGGCATTTTTAGGTCTTTGATTTTCAGTCACAGATTTTTATAGAATTGACTTTCCCCTTGTGGGGACCAAAAAGATGGTCCCCACAACATCAAAATGACAAGTTTTATTACATTGTGGGGACATTTGCTCCCCACAACATAATATATACATAACCTGTACACACAGACATGCACATTGAAACAAATAGCCAGACTGATGGGCGATAAATGTGTCACACATAATCATCTTTAGCCGTGGGTATCTAACACAGCCTCATTAAAAGAATTGGCATACATAGTGCAAAAACTGTGCTTTTTTTAAAATTAATTTTCACCTGATTTGTTTCACTTCACACCTTCACTGAGGACATAGACCTTGCTTGCCTCAGATAGATGATTTTGTTCACCGAGCACCTTTGAAAATGAAAATGCATGTTTGTGGATGTCATTTAGAATCCCGCTGTAGAAACAGCACAGTGAATGGAGGTTAGTTTTCGTTCTGTACAGCAGCAATTCTCATTCAAGCCAATATCTGTTATTACTGTACTTTATTGCCCAAGTCACATTTTAGTCTGTTTTTTGGCCTCTTCTCATCAGACTGCAACAAGCATCTCTTCACACTGCTTCACTGGTTGTATTGAGAGAAACGTCATGATGTTAAACATTGAATAGATCCATATATTTCTTCTGGTTCTGAAGAGTTCAGTAACTGACAGCAATATGCTACCATGGACAGTGGCTTAGCCTGCTATAAAACTGCAAACTTGACACAACTCTCTCTTTTCTAAACTAAAAAAATAAATAAATAGGATGCTAATTCTTTGATTTGATATCTTGACCTTTGAAAATAATGGGTCACAATTAAAGAACAACCATTACATATTGATTTTGTTATCCAAAAAAACTGTGTCTG
This sequence comes from Mormyrops boulengeri, assembly GCA_026781065.1. Classification (NCBI taxonomy): domain Eukaryota; kingdom Metazoa; phylum Chordata; class Actinopteri; order Osteoglossiformes; family Mormyridae; genus Mormyrops; species Mormyrops boulengeri. The sequence continues at coordinate 24,414,861 of JAODLD010000101.1, read as the reverse complement.
CTGAATTTGTGTGGTATTTTAGACATAGACCCTGACTGTGACTGCTTGATATTTAACAGTGAAGAATACTTCTTTGGTGATCCTGTTTGGTGTGGTTTGTGGTTGTGAATGAAGCACTTCTCTATGTTGTGTTAAAATGTGACCAGTTCATCTTCTCAATACTTATTCATACTTTGTCAATACAGTAAATCAATCAATCCATCCATCCATCCATCCATCCATCCATCGTCTATATCTGCCCTATGCATGGTTGCAGGGGTCCGGAGCCTATCCCGGAAGCAACAGGCACGACGTAGGGAATAAAATGGGATGGAGCATAAACCCATCACAGCGCACACTCACACACCATTGACTTGCACACCATTCACTCACACACCATTTACTCGCACATCATTCACTCGCACATCATTCACTCACACCTCATTCACTCGCACTCCATTCACTCACATGCCATTCACTCGCACATCATTCACTCACACCCCATTCACTCGCACGACATTCACTCGCACGCCCTTCACTCGCACACCATTCACTCGCACACCATTCACTCGCACACCATTCACTCACACCTCATTCACTCGCACGCCATTCACTCACATGCCATTCACTCACACGCCATTCACTCGCACATCATTCACTCGCACACCATTCACTCGCACGACATTCACTCGCACACCATTCACTCGCACATCATTCACTCGCACTCCATTCACTCGCACACCATTCACTCGCACACCTTTCACTCGCACTTCATTCACTCGCACATCATTCACTCGCACGCCATTCACTCGCACGCCATTCACTCGCACGTCATTCACTCGCACGCCATTCACTCGCACTCCATTCACTCGCACGCCATTCACTCGCACACCATTCACACTTATGGGCTATTTCGTAACTCCAATTAGCCTCAGCATGTTTTTGGACTGTGGGGGGGGAAACCGGAGTACCTGGAGGAAACCCCATGACGACACAGGGAGAACATGCAAACACCAAACACACAGAGCCGTGGCAGAGGCTCAAACCCTGATCCCAGAGGTGTGAGGCAACGGTGAAAAGGACTGTACCATGCATTACCATCAGATACAATATATACAGTAGTAAATCTATAGTGATTAGACACAATCTGAAAATTCCATTAGTCTAACAGGTATTTGAAGAAGTTTTGTCAATATAGTTTTAATTTTTTGCATCTTGTACATGGGGGGACCCTTTAACTGAAAAGCAAAAGATGTATTTACTAAACCCTTTAAACCATTTTCATATTTTTATTATCATCTTCTTTCTAGTAAAAGTTCTAGTAAAAACAGACTTTCTGTAAATTGCACTAATATGGCAAATGTTAATCGGAGTATTTAGTTAAACAAAACTTTATTTCACTGAAAGTTTCACTGTCACGGGTCCGCTAGTTCTATTAAGTTTGAGCAGGCATTAATCATAACCCAAATTAAATAGCGGCCTGTGTCTCATTTCAGGAACCTTATTCTAGGTGTCATTTGCTCTGTTGCAAACTAATAGGCGGCTTCTGTTTGCAATTCGCACGAAGCATCTGACATTCTGCCTAAATATGCAGGCTGGCTTTCAGGCCTCTCACCACGTCTCCCCTTCATCCTCACCCTGTGTTGCGAAATCACCTCCCTGCACGCGAAGGTCGGGGGGAATGAAACTTCAGCATCAGAAAACTGTTTCTGGCACATTGTAAGAATTAAACCTGCCAGCTACAGGGAAGTCTAGCTGGATGGGCGTGAGTGGATTGTCGTTAATTTGGGATTTTGAGAGAAGTTGACCTGGGGCACAGATTTGTTAGTGTCTAGCTTCCTACAGTGCCCTTTAAAAATTTCCCCATATGTGTGGAAAACATGTGACACATCTCGGTCATTAATCTGTCAATCAATTGAAGCAAAAATCAGTTACAGAAAGGAGAGAGGAGGTGGGGGTGGAGATTATTGACCAAGGAACATTTCAATACATCCGTGCTCCGCCTTAATGTTTCAGGCACAGTACATAAAATCTTGTTCTTTCACTGCTGGTAGGTGTGATTAGTCATGAAGGATCCTACTGTGGAGAGGCTGATGGAAAATTAGAGGTGATAGGAGGACTCAATCGATACTATTTACCCCTCTGAAGTGAGCCCATATTAATCGTCAGCAGAGGGAAGACAACTGATCGCTTTTTCCAAACACATTATTGATAGCCAGGGCAGAAGCTGAGGATGGAACGTTTTTGGAAATTACGCTTATTTACAGCACAATCTTCGACAGCCGTGCATTTCGACGTGAAGGATGGAAGAGGAGGAGAAGCGATTAAAGGTAGCCGTGGCATTTTAGGAATTGTTTCCAGAAAGATGACGTCTCAGTGAAAGCAATACTTACGAAATCAGCTTGAATTTGGCTACATCTTCAGTGGTTCAACAAAAAAATCTACTTGCCACAACTTAACCCATAAACAAGCAAACACATATACACAAAGTATAGAAAATAAATGTGCATCCTATTTGATGTTTAATTACATCTTCATTGTTCTCACAATGACAAAAATGGGCTACAATTAGCTCCCTAAATCCTGTCCGGACAGTAAGAACTAAATATAATTGCAATGCTTATAATTATGAATGTTTAAACAGGGAGGGAGTGGGCAAAAGCAAACGGCTTCATGCCCTCTCACATTTCCACAATATTGTGTCATAATCAGATGTCTCCTCATTAGTGATTTTCGTTCAGCAACCCTGCAGCTTGACACTCTAATCCCATCTGTTTACCAGCTTTGGGACGCCCTCTGTACAGAAGTCATGTGTTAATCCTCGAAACCACTGATTGAGCGCACTGACAGTGCCGTGGCATCCAATCGGAACATTTCGACTGTAATAATGTCTGGCCCACTCGCTGATGCCTGTGAAAAATGTTTATTCAACAAACAGAACTGCATAAATCAACTATCAGAGTGGCCCGCAGTCCCTTTCGGTGAGGGGCTGCTCTGTTCATCCTGACAAATGGTATACGTATAAAATGCCTCATAATATTTTCTTGTTTTTTTGTCAGTGACTTGACAGTTCATTCTGTACTTGCAAGGAAAAACATATTGGGGAATTAGGCCTGTCTTTAGCCGCTAATACATTTTTTGTGGCCTGGGCTTATTATGGATTCTGTAATGTTTCACACGTACATTCAGATAAACTTTGAGCGACTGGCTGTGGTGCGTGACCACATTCACAGCATTTCTTCATAGCTGAATTGCCACGGCATTCTATCTGTGATGTCTGAAGACATCATTTCAATATTTTTTTCCCCAAAAATTATTTTCTCTCCCATTTCCCTGGTTTGTCAGTCATTCTAAACTATTTTTCCTTAGAGTATTAACAACCCTCACCCACCAGAAAAGAGGTCAAATATGTGTCGCATAATTACTATTTGGTGCAGCCTGTTCAGCCACAACTGTAAAACTACAAAGCAGAACAACAAAACTTCACAAAAAGAGATGTTCTTGTCATGGTTTTTGAATATGTTGTTTAAAGTTTTCTCATCATGTTCACTCTTCCGTTATTTTAAACGTGCTTTCGGAAAATATTTCCAGTACAAGCTAATGAGTAAAGTGTTAAGTTACATGGAAATATCTGCATATTTGCTTCGTATGGGGAACAGCTGAGTGGCAAAAAACACTTGCTGGCATGCATGTTCAGTGTTGGCCGGTGGATGGGGCGTCTATCATAAAGTGATTCATGCTCCGCTCATCATCAGTAATCAGATCAAATTGTTTTGTTTTTAGGGGATTTTTTTCATTAATATAATATATTCAAATCTGAATGGCAAAGCAACATTTCCTCAGTATCATGCTATGTATGAGAGGACAATTTTTGGAGTTTAGGTGATGCACTGTTACGGCAATGAGGAGAAACAACTTGATTAGATAGTATTAAATATATTAGACTGATAGGTTGTGTGAATCATAAATTATATAATTGTATAATATGTCATGTGATGTTTAATGAAAAGAATACTTTACAGCATGTGGTTTTAAAGAAACTTCTGTTGTTTAGCCCTGTTCAGTGCATCATTACCCTAAAAGTGAGTCCGAGCCGCAGCCTTTGCTGTACCCGTAATGACTTTGGCTGCTATAGGGCAGGTTCATAAGTGTGACTGTCTCAGTCGGCTCCTACATAACCTGTCAGGTACCAGCAAGTCTGCGAGGTCCAGTGCTGGGAGATACACACTTCCAGCTAGCTCTCCAGCATGGAGTGCAAACTGTAATTTGTAGAGAAAGCAAGCAGTTTTAAAGATAGTTCACTGAAGTAGGGAACACCCCACCTCCGCAGCATATGGGCAGTTTGTGGGGGGGTTAGCATTGGGTGTGCTGGTCAGACAGAGTAAAAATGAAAATTAGAGAAAGAGAGAAAAAAACGTAATAATACAAAATTATAGGCATATACAAGATTAAATTTGAAAAAGCTTCAGTCTGAGATGACATGTAGGACGTAGTTTTTGGGCTGAGGCACCACTCTGAGCCTTTATGAATATCATACAATTTCTGAAACGTCTTCTCTGCTCTAAATGCAAGAAATAAAGATTTGGTTTAGGTTAAATTTCAGTTTGCCTCACTTCTGACTTTGTTAACACCACACAGTCTTAAAGGTCATAAGACAAATGTCACACTTGGCTATGATTTCTCCAGTGTAGGTACAGGCAGTCCTTGGGATAAGACCGTCCAACTGGCGGACAGCTCCTACTTACTAACACTGTCATCAAGCCTATTATATTAAAAATTCAAGATAAATACAATGATTTGTAATAATGAACGCACACGCTACTTTGTGACGCTTGCAAAAACATTACGAGGATTTTGCAGTTAGTTGGCTTGAGGTGCAGTACAGTTCCATATATAGTTACTTTTATTACTACTGTATTATTATTATTATCATTATTATTACTGTATTATTATTGTTATTACTGGATTATTATGATTCCGACTTTCCTACAAATTCGATTTAAAGACATACTTAGGAGCAAATTTCGGGTGTAACCTCTGGACTTCCTGTAAATAAATCATTCTGTTTAACCGAACAAAATATTCACAAATATGGTAACTTCATGGTGAAGTTAATATCCATAAATATATCAACTTCACAGTGAAGTTAAATGTATTGCAGAATCATGTAATTTGAATATATACCGTAAAGGTCAAATTATTCAAATTAAATCAAATGAACGGAATTCATTAATATTGTTGTTGTTGTGAATTCGATGCCTCCCAGTTTTCCCAGATGCATGTTCATTCTTGTTAATGGTAGTTCTCTTTCTCTTTTACCCCTAATATTTCCAGCCATTAGGATCATTTCTGAAGATAACTTCTTTCTGGTCATTTGCGCTGCAAGTGAAATTTCAGAATGTATTTGATGGAGAATCCACTTGTTTGTTTGCCTTGTCAATACTGGTAAGCAGGCAACAAAGTTCAAAGGTGTCAATACTCATCCTGTTCTGTTTCTCCATTGGCCAGTGTCTCATGCATGAAGAGTTTCAGGAAAGGACAAGAACATTCTGAACAATTCTAACCTCTGGTGTTAAAGATGCATCAGTAACTTTGCATAATCTTTACATGATTCTTCATCACAGGCCTTTCAAGTGCCAGATTTAGAATTACAAATAAATTAAATGCTATTCTTTTACAATTAAATGAACAGTGAATTTGAATGGTCTTACTGCACAATATTACATTGACAATCTGACCAGTTGTTTGCACAGTAATCTTTACCTATTAAAATCACTATAGAACTGAGCCTTTTACAGAATTCTCATAAAGCACAGAGCAATAGTTACTTTAGTCTTGGTTTAATCTGGATAGTGATTCAATCTCATTTTAGATTGCTAAATGATGCAATCAAGTGTTTAATTTTTTCAAATGTTTTGCATTCGGAGGAAATTCTTAGCAGTTATCATTAGCATTATCAAAACAGAGAAATAGAAAGATACACAGTGAGTCATATATAATCATATATAAAGTAGGCAAATGCATGGCAGTGAGCTGCAAATTCTATATATGTGGTGGTGCTGAAGATGACCTCATAGGAAAAAGAGCTTATTTCTGTTTATGGACAGGCAAGATAGCATTTTTCCCACCTGTCTACATGAGTCCGGCATAAGTGGAAATAATGTAATACTGGGCCTGCAGTCATACTATCCACACGATTTTTTTTTTCACAGTGCATTTTGGGAACCACATAGTGTTCACCTGAAACAACCATGTCAGTCTTGTCGAGGTCTTAGGGGCCTGACTTAGCTTGATACTGGCCTTCTGTATCTTCAAGAGTGCCCCAGTTTCATGATAACACCCCTGATTCAGACAACAGATGAGCTCATCTGAGGGAGTGATTTCCTTTTTTATTTATTACATATGGTTCACTTGAGAATCTGTTGCCTGGCACATTCTGTTGTCTCTATTGCTGCACATTTACTGGGCACCAAACAAGTTAAATAAAGACATTCTATTTATTATCCGAGTTACAGGTCTTGATGTATTGTTACAAAACAGTCAGTGTAGTGTATTTAACAGTATAATTGCTGTATAATTAAGCAGGTGTACGCACTAATTTATTTGGAAGTGTTACTGTAATGAATCATTTTTTCTAACTGACTTGACGTGAGGATAAATGTCTTTAGAAAATGTTTTCCAAACATTTGCGGACACCCACGCAGACCGCAGACATGAACACCACCTCCACTTAACATGACTCCCCCTGCTCTCTGCACGACACCAAAGACATTTAAATATCAACAGAGACAAGGCTCAGAGTATAAACAGTCTGATCGTCATGCACAGAAACACGTTTAATTGCTTTAGCTCCGCAAATAAACATGCATTTGGCACTTCCGTCGTCCGTTCTCACTATAGTCACGTGACACTGGCTGCTGCGTTCTTTTCCTCCCCTTCAAAATGAGTGGGAATATAAGTGCCAGGGTTTCAACTAGGGAAACGTTTTTTTTTCTCTCTTTTCTCACCAAATACGGTCGGCTGCTGCTGAGGCATATTTGTAGATGTTGCATGAATATGCATACAAGCATGTGCCGTGTGATGGACTGACGTCCCATCCAGGGTGGCCCCTGCCTCGTGCCCTGTGATGGGCTGATGGCCAATCACAGGTGGTCTCTGCTTCGTGCCCTGTGATGGACTGATGTCCAAACCTGGGTGTCCCCTGTCATGTGCTCTGCAATGGACCGATGTCCAACCCAGAGTGATCCCTGCCTTGTGCCCTGCAACAGACTGATGTCCAATCCAGGATGGGCCCCTGCCTCATGCCCTGTTCTTCTGGTAGAAGGCTCCATGCTTAGCATGCTTAGCTTAGCATAGATAGGTGAGTAGAAAACTTGGATGAATGGATAGAAGAAAATTGTCCAACTCTGATATACTGCAGAGGGGGCAGACATTTTATAGAAGGGAGGTTAACTGTGAGGACACAAATCAGCATGATGCTAGCACCAGAAGATGTCATGCTACCATTTTGTAGAGCTTGGTCATCAAGTCAGACACTTTTGTGTCACAAAGTAGACCATAGAAAAGGAAAACATGAAGGGTGGGGTAAGACGATATGAGGAGAGGCGGTGGGGATAATCACAGGCTATTCACAATCTCCTAATTAGCTTTTATTTGATA
>JAODLD010000101.1:24388305-24404623 GCA_026781065.1 Mormyrops boulengeri | reverse complement strand
ATATAAAAATCCATTTTTATATATATATATATATATATATATAACAACAAAACACATGACAGCCTCTAAATAATGTATGATTTGTTTATAATTATAACATATTAAAATATGTGTTGCTGTTCATTACCCATTTCTGTCTGTTGTATGTGGAAGTTTGAAAAACTACATAAGTTCTTATTTGGAACCCTGTGGCCAGTTAAATCTGGGCAATATTTAAATAATTCCATTGATAAAACCCGCCTGAGTGTTTCAGTATTTTCATCTTTCCATCTCATGAAACACGCCAAGAAAATCACGTTATCATATTTTATAAGTGGCTGCTGTTTCATCAGCGTTCAAAGACAAAGGCGAAGAAACACTATTAACCAGAGTCCACTTGTCCGCATTCATATTCCGTAGTTTGCTTATCATTTTAAATTAGATTTTAAACGAAAATGTCCTTTATTCCAGCAGCCACCCTTTAATTCCCCTTGTAATGAGCTATCTTTAAAGCTTTCAGCATTGCCTGTTTGAACTTTAAAGTGTGAACTCTGATGTATCATATAAGTCAACTGTTTGATGTAATAAACAGTCAGAATGCTGCTCAAATGCAGTGTGTTAAAATAAATTGATGAAGCGCATTAAAAACAGATACGAAGAGGACGCATTAAATATTTAAATTTAAGCTGTAATCCTGTGATCTACATCAAGCAAATCTGCCTCATATTACACATTTCATAAACATCTACCCCAACAGCACAAGATCAGCTAATATTATTAAATGTCTCGGGAGAATTACTTAAATAATTTGGATTAGAATATTAACTTACAGGTCTGTGATGGACTGGTATCCGGTGCAGGGTGCACCCCAGCCTTGAGCCCTGTGTTTCCTGGGAGATAGATGGACGGATGGGTGGATGGATCGATGGATGGATGTTGGGAGAAATGCTGAAATGGTTGACATCGTTTTTTAAAATGCTTTCCTCAATGAGAATAACAAAACTGAAGCGGATTCTAGTTCTTTGTTGAGATGCAACCATCACGCAGGGAAAGTAAAATATATTTTGTGGTAAGGTTTTATTGTAGAAAATACTATACTAGATCAATAGGGCAATTCACAGTGCTGTGGATGCTGGAGCAGAGAAGAATAGACTTAATGTAATTTCTCTACTGTTGCCAGGATTTTTAACTATTAACTCCTGTCAACAATATCGAACTGCTGTGCCTGTGTCCAAAATCAAGATTTTCACTATAAAATGTGAAGAGAAAAAAATAAGCGTGTATTCATTTTTGCAAAGATGACCTGTGCAGACTGCGATGAGAAAATGTGGCTGCATTTGTTATATGAGTAATATTCCATGGCACAGTGTGAGAGATGCGGACGCTGTTAAATGTGTTAGTAACATCTACGGGCAACCCCTCAATTAGCAGTGACAGTATAGAAGAGCTGACAGGAGGTGACAAAGTCATAATAAGCGGTGACACAAAAATCCATTGCTTCATTTAGTCAAAACTGGGTGACAATTTTACCATTTGGCTTCAGCCAGTCTGCACTTTCAAAAACCACACAAGTACAAACAAAAGATGGACAAACAAGGCGGAAGCCACAAACACTAACGTCTTCATTAATACGAACATTTTCTCTCCTGTGGCTAAATGTATATAGCTAGACATGTATAATGGTAACTTATATCCAAACAGGAAATACTTGGGGCAGTAAAGAGGTCATGGTGTTCACATGAAACAAAGTTATTTGAGCCTCTATTGGAAAACCTCATGAGGGTGTATAATGTAAAACCAGAACATATGTGAATCAGTGGAGTCTACGATGAAGTAACAGGATGCCAGGATGAAAATCAACATACGAAACAATATGATCGGGAGATGATCGCATGACGGCAAGTGAATTGTACAGAAACATCTCCTTCAAAAAAGATACATTTCAGTGTTTTTTGTTATAAAACCAGAATACAAAATGCTTCACCGCTGCAAGTACTTAGAAATAGAGTAAAACCACACAAAACTGCAGACTGTGGGAGAAATGAAAATATCAAGCTATTCATTAAGATGCTAACAGTTTATTTATGTTCATGGTGACGTCCTGCAGGAAAATGAGATAATCTGGGGTTACCCCATTCCAGCTAGTGAGGTAATAGCAAAGAACCGTCCAGAGAAGGATTGTCAGCTGACTGCAGAGTATTTAAAGAGGCTTCACGACTCCAAAGCAAACTGATGCGGTAAAAATGCTATGAGCATCCATCCACATGTGTCACTCTGGTTGGCAGGAAGCAGAATCCCGCCTTTATGAAATCGGGGTGACCACAACAGATTTAAAAATGGAAACACTCGAACAGAAAAACTGATGCAGTGCGACACTCAAACACATGCTGCTGTAAACCAGCTTTGAAGGCCCAGCCTACAGAACGCGACTGTTCATTTGATTCTGACATACAAAACCAAGAGTTTTTCTCAAGCATGAAGAGTCTCGCAGCAGCTGCCTGCTCTGCTCACACTGTATTTTTCATAGGAAACTTGCCGTACGTGAGGTTTGTCCTGCCCTTATGCGCTGGCTGTGAACATGCATCAGCACAACAAATTACAGATCACAACGAAGCATGTAGCTAATTCAATTTCCCTAAACATCCATAAAACATTCCTATATGCCTATATTTTGATGAAAATGTATGTCTATGTGTATGTATAGTACATTTATACGGTTACAAAAAATTGCCACAAGAAAGCAGTTAATTCAACAAATTAGCCAGGATCTTTAATATGTGGCTATAGTTAGTTTTAATTCATCATGCTGGCTTTGGGCGTTACTTTATGGCCACCGCATTATACTGTTCTACTGATTTCTTTTCTCGCATCAATATCCACATCAGCTCTTCGAAAACTGTACCTGAAGGCGTCACGTCTTCACATGTTTATCAGCTCTTTACTCTCTTGAGCACGACTTCAATTCCATTGAGGATAGGCGGACGGAAAATATTCTCAAGTGGAGCATGTTACACAAACACACCAATCAACATGGATATTAAGATAAAATATTTTAAACATTCGTAAATATCCATAAATAAGTGCTGCTTTGTACTGGATAATGAATAAGAAAATGCACTGAAATTAACAATAAATCGTAATAAAAAGATTCCTAAAAACATAATACATGTTTTTGTGTGAAATGCTTGTGTTTTCTATGCTGCACATTTTTCCTTCCCTCTGAGAAGGGAAAAAAAAAATCAGCCAGGACAGAAATGAAGATGACAAGAGGTTGAAAGGATTCAAGAAAGTGGCGAAGGCCTACTGGATTGTGGGGAGATGGGGAAAAGATATGGCCTTCCAGGCGATCAGCTGGCTGGCCTGCTTGGGGGGTAAATTAACAGAAAAGCACCACATCCATTTAGGACAAAAACTCCAGCATACGCCCTACCTACTATGGGAGTGTGCTAACAGTCTGGAGCAATTACAAGAATGCATATAGTAAACAGTCCAATATGTGTCCAATAGCAAGATTTTATGAGCCCATTTGTGGGAATTTGAGATTAGATGTGTACTAAGTCTTCAAGCATCGATGCCTTAATTTGTCTGTGATATTGAAGATATGGGTAAATTAATAATGCTTGTTTGATTCTGCATCATCCATAAAAAGACATAAGTGAACGTTTCTGAACCCAAAGACTGTAATACCTACCAATAGTCTGTGTTTATCAACAAATGTATATTTATGTGCCTGCACCTTACATACCACGGTCATATTTAATTAAAAACCGACTTGTGGTGGATTTTTGTGATAAATCAGCAAAAGGGAATTATTTTCCAATAATGACATGTATATAATAATATTACGGAGACGTGCAGATTCACTTTTCGCAGCATGTCTGCAGATTGGACGTCCCCAGGGGAAAATAGATGGCATGTCATTTGGCTTTTGAAATGAGCCTCATCGACTTTGGCAAAATCCATTGACTCATGTGCCAAGTTGCGAGACCAATCACCAGCGAGCTCTGCAAACACAACTCACATCCGTTACTCTTATTCATTCCTATTAAAGCTGACATCTTTCTGGAGGGAGTGAAAAGTGATGGATGGGCTTCAGAACCAATAACCTAACAAAGAGCCCAATTAGGCTGTAAGAAGATGCGTTTATACACATACATATATGGTCATTTATGCCTCTGTCTGTAACTGAACAGCAAAGGAAAAAAGATGCCTTATTGATAGTAAACCCAGACAACACAAACACACAATCTTGTACAGCACGAAGCATGCCCTAAATGCTGAATGTACTTGACTCATCTTAGGGTAATAATTTTCATAATGTACTTAACTTTAATTTAGTCAAATCATCTTTGGGGATGCTAACACAGGGAATGTTTATTTAAGTTCTGTCAAAAGATTTTACTCAGCTTCTATAAACAGTTTCTGAGAAAGTTATTCCAGAAATAATAATAAAAAAAAGATCTATTATGTCACAGATAAGCTGAGAAGTTACTTCCAGTGCACTGCAATATGTTTGTAGATTACTCGCCCATAAATCTGAAGGCACAGCAACTCCGACACTAGACTAACACACTGAACTGCAATAGTGTACACCAAAATGACATCAGTTCCTTCTGCACTGAATCTTGGTCCAATGGGAATATTCTTGGTCACCACAAAATGTATCTCGTTACTACAGTAACACTGATCTGGGATGGTACTAGGTATTAGTTCCTTAGACACCAATGTAATGCTACCGTTTATGAACCAAAGTGATTGAATTGTACTAAAAATTGCATTTTGAAAAGAAAATAAAATCTCTTCAACTCTGATTCCAAAGCAACAGTGAAAAGTTTGTTACATTTTTACCACAGGATTCCACTCATATCATCATGTGACTAAGAACCTACCATTCTGTCCACTTTTCCACATCCCAGACGACCTACCATTCTGTCCACTTTTCCACATCCCAGACGACCTACCATTCTGTCCACTTTTCCACATCCCAGACGACCACGGAGGGCAGGGTAGATCCACATTAAAAACCAAGACGTCATGCTTACATCATCTCTCATTAGATTGACTTTTGTCAATGTTTTGTCAATTTTGTTGTCCTGGCAAGAAATGCATACATTTGCTCACAAAAACATGACAAAATAGGCAAGTAAACATAATACATTTATATCTAAAATACAGCACTCTATAATTACACGAGAAAAAAAGGTGCCAGTTTACCCGCAGACAGACATGTTACTTTGTTTGAGCACTGGGGTTTAAATGAAGAGATAAGGTCACTGTCTGCAAATGAAGCCGTTTCTTTGCCTCTTACTGGTGGCGGGCCAAGTCAAGCAGCTCTCTTACAATATGTTGCCCGGTTTCATGTTGACTTAACACTGAAATATGGAGACACAGAATTAAGTAAGATATCTACAGTGGGGAGATCAAGGGGCGTTCGAAAGCAGTCGAGTCATCTCAGTATTACTTACACTTGGAGCACAGAATCATGGGGCGCTTGTTTTGTTTTTGTTTACTCATGAAAGCTCTGCAATCTGTTGGCTCGCTTCATCCTGAAACGACGATTGTTCCACCCCTCTGACACTAATTATTATTAAGAATAGCACGCAGATATAACACTGAAATATTTTAGTACTACTATAATAGCTTTGTTAACATCCCTTTTTGCGAGAAATGGATGGTGTAAAAGGGGAAAGGGGGATTAAAAATTTACATATCTTAATAGACAAACATGTACTCAGTCTCTCATCAAAAGTGCCATGTTGCATCTTGGGAATTGTAGCATGTGGGCTTGGAACCCGCTCACTCCCATTGTCTCTTGCCCTGGTAGGGCACAGCATGCTACAATAAACATGAATAGATTTCCTTTGCCCCATGGGACAATTACCATAGATTATTCAGCAGGCTAGGAGTCTGCTTTATTGTACCAAAGGATAAGAAAAGAACCTCAGCACAGCACTGGTTTTGATGCTTTTAGATACCTTATGAAAATTCTGTTTCATTCTGTTCCCCAATTAGTTGTGAACTGAACGGGATTTGCAGGCAAAAATGTGTCAGACACTTTGAGATAGCCGGCGCCCGCCTTTCCGAATGAGATCACTCCTAGCGCTAATGACGAGGTCAAGTAGAAAGAGCTAGCAGCGCATCGCAGCCCGTCTGCAGACTGAGACATATTAGTACACGTCGGGCGCTGCCTTTACGCGCGCGGCGACGGATATAAGTCGTTAGTTGCTACTTTATTTGCTTCGGTTGCGAGAGCGCTTGCCATCGCTGCCAATAAAGCCCCTTCCGCTAAACAGCTCCGTGCGTGTTTCATTTGCTTTCGCAGTGTGAGGGAGCCGGCTCTCGCCGCACGCCTAAACCGCGGCTTGTGTTTAACCAAAGCTTTTTAATATCCCGTGTAGGCATGAGGCCCGGTCCGCCAGGTGAGTGCGGAAGACAGATCTTTTTCCCGCAAGATTATCTATGTTGCATCGCGACGCAAAGCTTCGCTGACCCAGATTCCGTGTTTCTGCGTAGCGCAGCACCCGCGCTTCCTTTTCCTCCGGAGCGAAGACCCCCCCCCCCCGCGATCTTCGTGCTGCGGATCCCCCCTCCCCCGTGGTTTAGCCCCAGACATATGGGGGTGTGATTGGTGACCAGCACACTTCGTGTGCATTCATAAGCGCGGATATCAGAGCGCTTACTGAGTGGTACCGCTCCAGACTAACCGTCTGTGTGCGCGCCTGTGTGTAAACAGCAGGTCCGGGGCAGGGAGGTACTACCCTGCTGCGATCGGGGGTCTCTGCTGGGGCCCAGGATCAGGTGGGGGTGGCGCGGACAAATCTGTCATCGGCAGTGGCGGCGGCAGCAGCGCCCGGCGTGCAGACGTCACGTGACGCGTGTCTTCAAGGAGGCTGTTTCTGAACGCTGCAATGCAATATTAATTAAATACAATAATGAAATTACCAAACAGGGAAAGATGTGCAGCACAGTTCATATTACTAAATTTGACGAGCAAACTCCAAACAGTAAAACGTTAATCACCTGCTTTATTTCTCCACGTTTTCAAATTTGCTGCAATGGCTGTAAATTGTCGGGGAGTCTTTTGCTAATTAAGATAATCGGTTTTTATTTATCTCGATGTAAATGTGTTATTGAGTGATTAGTACGGAGGCTGTTCTGCTTCTTTCTGTGATGCACAAAATGTTATGTGTAATGCCACTTTGCCGTGTATGTCACTCCGGATAAACGTCAGCTAATTTAATTAAATTTAACAAGCACGGCCATTTATTTACAGATGACAGGTTTGCGAAGTTGATGAGGCTACTGTTTTTTTCCCCCTCTATATCAGTGATTCTCTTTAATTCTTAAACTAAGCTTTTAATGTAATTGTTATGGTGTTACAAACTGGAAGCTGAATAATATGCTTAAAGAAAATGTTTTCTTAAAAGTTCCATACTCAGGACAACAAATGTCTGTTTTTACTTTTGTGTCCAAGAAAGTGTAATTTTAATTAACAAAAATGTTATTGTAATTAAAAACTAAAATTATGTTATTCAAAATTCAAATGGTGTTTTAAGTGTGTTTTTGATCACTTTATTCCATAATTACATAGTATGTTAAATACAGTTGCTTGGTTCTTGCATTTAATGCGTACCCAAAAACACCGTCAAAGAGGTGCCTCTTTGGCTCACATCCCTGGGCACCAAAAAACCTGCTTCAAGTTGAGAATCAATTATCTGCCATCTGTCAAGCATCTGAAGAGATTGTACAACTGTATTCAAATGCGGCTCGTCACTCTTCATACTCACGAGAACATCTTCTGAAGCAGCCTGTGCCGGCATAGAGAGGACTTGAACTCACATCCTCCTCTCACATTCTGATCACGACTTTCATTCCTTTCTGGTAAAATCACGCTTTCTATCAGGACTTCTCCTTTTCTCTGCTTCCCAGAGCCCTCCAATTCTGTTCCATTATGCATCATGCAAAATTATTTGAATAAACTAATTTTAATTTAAATAGATGTAAAAAATATGTATTATCCTTAGCAAGAAATAAAACTGGGATGTGGTGTATTCTGTATCCCAGCTCAATAAAACAGAATTATTTTTCTTCCAACAATGCATGGTTGTGATCTTCATGATTTTACATTTCTGAAGGATAGCAAAAGATGGACCACATTAAGTACTCACAGACGCACACACCACACATACGTCGCTTTACTTGCCATATATATATATATATATATGTGTTTGCATATACTGTATGCATGGATTATCCAGACTGTGATAATTTTGTCAGGAATTTCATGATTTTTCCACAGGATCTTTGGTACATTACAGATTCAAAGGATTATACTGCTGTATAAGAGGTCATCTGACAACTTTAAACCAACGCTTCAGAAGTTTGCCAGCTGCCTCTCATTCCATAATCTCATTATTAACCTCAAGATTTGTCAGGAATCTTAGACGTCTGGTGCATCCATTGCTATTTTAGGGTAGTGCGGTTTTACTACGCAAATGCAATGAACGTGGAACTCATCAAAAGTTTTAAATAATAAATATGGTCAGTATAAATATTCAAACTCAAAGTTGTATTTCAGTTATGTAAATATTTAGCGATAATTAAATACACATACTCCATGAATCACTCGAGTGACAAGAGTTTAATGTACTTTACGATATTTCTGACTTCTGATGTCACTGTGATCTGTCTGCTCTCCGAACCGCTAATGTGAACGTGACCCTGCTTTCTGCTGGCTCACACTAACTATTGGCTGCCCTACAGATAATTATGTTCATTCTGAGTGAGTTTCTGTTTAGCACAAACACAATAATTGTGCATATAGAAGCCAAGGCCACAGACTGAAACATTTCATTTCACAAATAGGATCATTTCCAAAGGAAAGTAAGTTTTTTTTGTTGAATCTAACGTACAGTAGACTTACGACAAATATAATGAAGGTGTGACTAAAAAACACTCTTAATGAGATATGGTACATTTCGGGAGAAATTTCTGAAAGGGACCGTCAGATGTTTGATTTGCCAAGAAAATAAAGAAGGAAAAAAAACACCGTTCTACACTTTCATTGCAAAAGAAATGAGAGGGATTTATACCCATGGTATAGCAGTAGGTTTATAGCAAAACCTGGTGTAAACAAACACCTTTACCTGTGTAACTTATTTCTGTTGATCTGAGAAATGTGCAAATTTCCATAGCAACCAACTCTCAGATATCTTGAAAAGATCAATAAATGCATGAATGGCGGAGTTGTTTAAACATAATACAGAACTTCAAGCCTGTTGAAAACACCATCTGAAGAGTAAATAGTAGAAGTATATCCGCCCCACTTGGTGACAGGTCATCTTTCCCACGCACACCCTCCACTCAGTGCAAACATGAGAGAACGTTTACTAGCACTGTGATGTAAGTAGCAATTGGAAATTAAAATACATTTTTTATTGATCCTGTTAACATTGTCTGTATAAAACTTATAGTTAAATACATGTTACTCAGAGGTACTGCAGTTTGTTCAGCTCTGTCCTAACACTAATTTGTACCCTTAGTAGAAGAGTTTTTTCTTGCCTGTTCCGCCTGTTATATAAGCATATAATTATATTTGCCCACCTCCCGGCCCGATACATTAATGATATTCCTGTAGTAGGTATTGGGCAAGCTGGGGGCACGTGTGTGTATTGTGAAATCAAGACCCCTCCCATCATTACCGCCCATTTTCCTCCTTCCTCCTGCACTTGCACGGCGCAGTGGACTCTGAAACGAGGGGAACCGGGAGCGATCAGATCCGGGTCCCCTAAATAAACCTGACGCCTGCTGATTTGGGGCCGTTCATTAGCCTGTAGTTCGGGCCCAAATGTGGCAGCGAGATCGATAGGGCACTCCGGCGCCTTTTATTTACAAACTAACCACTTTTTTAGCCCCTGAGTTTTTAAACCGGTGGCTGTTTAACCGCTTTATTCGCGTCCGGCATGAAACCATCTGGTCCCATTTGATGTAAGTCTCCGCTAAAGCCCCAGTCTGACAAGCAGGAGATATGTCAATGCAGTTATCAGCATAAAGCAACATCTGCCACGCCTGACACTCACTATTGTACGACCGTTTAATCTGTCCCTCTCCTCCCCTTAACTGCAGAAAACAGCCCCCTATATTATATTTTGCCACTCAATTAGCAGTATCATCCTGCTGAAATAGAGGCCGATTTACCTTTAATGACATCATTGTTAGACCGGTGCTGGTGGTTGGTGTTAGGCCTGTCACTAGATAACAGAAGGCCGGCTCCGCTTCCCCCACTGGCCGCGAGCGGGCTGCCAAAGCCGGCACCGGCCTATCACGGGCCGGCCTTCATCCCTCCGCTGCCGACATTGTTTCCGACAGCTCACAGAAGCAGCGTGGCGGAAAATTGAGTCCAGATTCATTAGGTTTTCAGTGTGCTGCTCAAGTCAGTTAAATTGATACATTTCCTAACAAAATTGAAGTGCTTTTGTGCTGCCAGTGGATGGCTGGTGACCCTACCCGGCCCGCTGAGCAGCCGAAACGAGTTGATGGATCCATTAGGACGCTTAGACTGCTTTTCCTCTCCCTCCATTTCTGAGTGACACTGTAAATCTGAACCAATTTCAGACTCTAATCATCATTACAAACCCCTCCACTGTTCATTTATTACTCTACAATTCTAATACACAGCACAGATGGGTCAGCGCGCACAGGGAGAACTCCAGAAATCCAAGTTTAACGGACCGGCTTTCCTGTTTCCTCCGGTTAAATGGTTCATGACTGGTGGGAAATGCTTCATCCAGTGAGAGGCTGAGGCGAGGCCTGCTTGGGCACTCAGTCTCTTTTTTCTCTCCCTCTTTTTCCTGTTTTGTTTTTTTTTTAAGCTACTCACGCTGGATGATATACGAACAAGTCTGTCGATGTTGAAATGCCCCCGCTTCCCCGCACACCGTCACACGGCCCTGAAACAAGTTTTTAAAAATTAGTGTTATATGATAAAAAAAAGACCCCAAGGTGATTTCTCAAGCTCCTAAAAAAGCCATTAAATGAACCAACCTGATTGGCAGGCCCCTCGGCCTGGCCAGCAGCAATATTTGATGGGTCACTATTGTAAGGTAATTACTGTAAGCCTTCTGAAGTTTCTGAACACGGTGCCATCTCTGAAGCAGAGCTTCGGGTCCCCACTCAAGTTTACTGTTAAGCTAGGAGATATTATTTCCCTATGAGCCACATTCTGGTGAATGCGCAATGTTACAAACGAAGAAACTGCAGAATTAAAGTAACCAAAATGCTTTTTTCCCTGACCTTTAAATCTAACTTTTTAATGATTTGCTTTGCAAGAACTGGCTAAATGTATGAAATGTACGAAGAAGTAGCACAAACACAGCAAGCAGCTTTAACATCTACTATAATTAATGTTACACTTCATATCCTTTCATTGTAGAGAAACAAATACACCACTTACCCAAGTATACTATTATAGTGTACTCAGATATCCACCAATTACTCTCTAAGGCTTCAAAAATATTAAAGCATATCAATTACTTTGCATTCATTAACAGCTCCTTAAAGGCCTTGACAGCATTTTTTTTCGATTTAGCACAAGTCAAAGAAGCCAAACAATGCAAGCTAAACAGATCGGTCCAGGACTCTTTTTAACTAAAAGCCCTTTAGACATGTCAATACTCTCCCAAGCAAAAGAACGACTCCAGCTGGAGCTACTGGAGTCATAAAATTAAAGAATTTGCAAACATTCTTACATAAAGGTGCAAAGCAAGGCTCTTAAAGATCAATAATACCTTTGGGATCAATTAAAAGACCCATAAAAAATAATACTAGAAATCCTTTCCCTTAGCTGGAAATTCCAGTTTAAACATTATGACATATATAAAGCCTAGTATATTCTCCTGCTTTACTGGATTGGAAAAACGTAGGTAGGAATCACCAACAGACTCTGCAATGCTGCGGTAATACGTGAAGTTCAAAGCCAAGCCTGCCTTTCACATGGTAACAGAATGAGTAGTAGCCTTTACATCCACCTTTTTAACACGTTTTGAAAGAAAGCCAGATTTATTTTTACTCTGCGGCCTGATATTTTTCCTGCCGACAAACAGCAATGTATGTCACCATAAAATGGAACCGCCCGGGATACGGGAATATGTCTCTTCCAAAGCTACAGTGATCAGTCTTGCCATCCATTGCTGTTTTACTTATATACAGAATTACCTGCCCATCCCAGCAACAATATTACCGCTGGGGGGATTACGGTGACATAATCTTTGGAATGGCTCATGAGAGGGGACTGAATAGGGTGGACACTCTATGTCACGCGGCGATAACAGTTTGTCACGGGCCTCTCCGGCTCGTCGTCCACAATCTTGCAGATTAGCGGCCTGTGCCTTTCAGGGCATTCTGCGGCGCCAAAGCAGCTACATGTTTATTTTCAAACCCTCGGGCTCCCGAAGATGGACAGAGAATCTCGTCCCCCCCAACCCCGCCTTTTTTTTTCCAGAAGACTGTCCTTGTGTCCGTTCATCCCCTACATGCTGCTCAGCGCTTCCCCTTGTCTGCTGCCTCTGTTGAAGGCAAGTGAACGGCACAATGTTTTTCAGGAAGAGCCCTGAATGAGCCGCCTCATTGGGTCACATGGGTCTTGCCTTGAAGGCCGCATCGCCCCATGGAGTTCCACATAGGACCAGCATCACGTGTTCAAGATGTGTAGAGACTATGGCTCCAAATTTTACTCTCTTATAGTATCTCTTATATGAAACAAAAGCAAATGAAACAACAATAACTCAAGGAATCCAATGCGAGCAAAGACATTAAAGAAGAATGTATAAAAGAAGATGCTTTGAAGATTGGTTGGATACATTTTTTACATTATTTTCAATCATATAGGAGTCTGTAGTTTTCACTAAAAGTCGGTTCCTTAGACGTATATAAGGTAAAAAAATAAGGGCTACGTGTATATCAAAATGCTGCTATCCTAAATCTCATGCTAGCACATTCTCAGGCTGCATTATTTGTTTACGTTTCATATTAATTTTTCTCCTGTATTCTCAGAAGCCACAGTATGCTTCTGGCGTGCTAACAGCTTTCAATAGAACTTTAATCAGACCTATCTGATTCCCAGATCATAATTTAAAAGGATCCCCTGCATCTCACAATGAGTGTGCAAATGAGATGTGACATTTCATTTGTGTTGTGAGGAAAGGCGTTGCAAATAAATAAATACGCGCCCCTGACAGGCAGGGCCTTCTGTGGGGACCTCTCTACATGACAGTCTCTGGTAAACTGTCACACTGCTAAATTGTCTCTTGCAAATAACCCGCTTTCTGATTGGCTGCCTCGTGCAAACGGATGGCGTGCTCCTCTAAACGGCTTCTAAAAGCATGAAATTGACATTGTGAATCGCATTTGACACTGGCTTCTCCACCTTGTAATTGATCTACATTTAGTCCGGGCCCATGAACCTATGGTCAGCGGAACAGCAATGTGCAATGCCACGGCTCCAGCGCCCAATTCCTCCGTGCTGGATATTCATTTCATATCATTGGCTTCAAATTAATCTCAAATTTTGAAACCTTAGGCCTTTACATACAATATATAGAAGGGTTCAAAATACTAGATTGACAGGAAGGAATACGGCGATGCAATGCACCCCATAGTTACATCTATTGGCGGCATTGTGCATTTTTTTACATTTCTGTGTAACGTTGTGTAATATCTGTACATGCCAAGTTTATGTTTCTTACATGAAATGTAAAAAAATGCTTGTATTATCCTGACCTGACACAATCACTTCTCACTGTTGACTTTTTAAGGACAGATGCAAAGCCACCGTTTTAGGGTAATACCGCAGCTGGTTCCTATGATGTTTCCCCACTGATGGGGATATTATCCAGTACAGTGTTTAAGACCCGGATTGTTGCTGTAAATAAGGGCTGCTGGATAAGTCCTGTTCTAGCTGGGTCGCCAGAGATAGAGGTCTTACCTGTGAGTCATTTTTAGCGTAATCTCTCTTATCAGCGCCCAACTGGACTCCACTGGGTACTCGGCTTCTGTGTTTAATTCCTGCCTGACACTCCTTTAGTTATAAATATACCACCACTCAAAGGCAAAGGTACATATTTGAGGAGGATCAGGGTTGTCTCTCCTTGCTGGCCTGTACATGTACGCCAGTGACACACTCCAGCCATGAAGTCAAATAAGACTGTGAACCAAGGCAAATTAGCACAGATTGGCAGGCCCAAAGCTTCACTCCTTGGAGAGCGAAAGGTGAAGATACAGGATGAAATTAAATGCACTGCACAATTAAAAACATGTTAGAAAGAGACAGTGTAGAGCAGGGCACGGTCTTGCATTGTTCTGTTAGCTGAATACACCATGGATGATGGGGAAGGCTGCAGGTAATTACCTTTAAGCAATAATTGCTCTAGTTAATGTTTTACTGGATTGCAGTGAGAGTATCATATTTTATTAAGAACTTAGACTAAAATAATCCACAGTGCAAAAATAAGGACGGAAAACTATTGGTCCCCTAATGGATATTTTGATTGTTAACAGTAGTATTTTTCTCAAATAAAGGGAGACTGTGTGGCAGTTTTTGCTAGACGTTTTTGTTTTAAAAAAGAAGATCATTAAACTGCATGCATGTTTAATTTTCCTCATTTACAAAATAAATCTGTAAAAGTAGTGACTTAAATCCACAGCAAAATGTTTCCGTACAGTTGAAGAATATTCAGTCATTTCAGAATACTCACAAAGTCGTGGTTTAAAGGGATATTTCCAATGACTCACTTAAACTGGAATTAGCACAGCATAAACAAGGAATTATATGACATCCAGAGCACCAGAAACAGGAAAGGGATTCATCAATCAACATGAGTGAAGACTGCCTGTCTAGTCCGCTAAATATGGAACCAATTCGGGAAATAAGCAGTTTAATGAACAAGGGTTAGATATTTCACTCAGTTGCCATGGCTGTTGGCTGGAGAGTTATTTTCTATGGGCTTTGCCCATGGTGCTAAGGTAGATTATTAAGGTGTTGGAGACTCAATAAGGATCAGTCTGTAGAGAACAGTTTCTATGGTAACAATTTGTAATGACACATTTAGATGGTATATTTACATTCCCCTCTCCTGGGACTAAGCACAACTAGGGAGCTCTGCTGGGATACATCCTGAATCTTTATTGCACACGCATTCTGACTTAAACATTCACTCGCCAAAAACGGCAGTCTCACCGCATTTACTAAATCACTGAATCATTACTGAGCTGTAATATATATTTTATATGCAGCTGAATACATACAGCATACAGGCTGGGCCAAGAGGTCCACTTACTGCTCGGATAAGCATTAGCCAGCACAGATGCCTTATCCAAGAGGTTTTGAAAGTGGTGAAGCTTGTTGGTGTCAGACAGGAGTGCCGGGAAAGCGTCCCCACCCATTATCGGCAGCCCCCCCCCCCAAAGAATCAATAAATAATTAACAGCATGTTTCTTATCTTTTGTTGTGAATCATCACATTACTGAAGCCAATTTGTTATGCGTGTAGCACATGTGGACAAAACGCATACCTAACGATTGTAGTCCTGTATCAGAAAAACTCATCTCATCATATGGATCAGTTTGTTTTTTAGTTACGTTTAGTAGTGAAATTGTATCCTAAACAGTGTTAGTCTTATAAATGATTAAATCTTTACTATTTTAAAATTATTTTGAAATACATTGCATCCTTTCACGATGTGACTACTCCATGTATGACAATTGCGATGTCACAATATACATTGCAACCCCCCAGCCCCTCTGCCTGGACAAATTCGGTTACCCCCAATGTCAAACTCTTTTCAGCACCACTGGAACCACATGTAGTGCTTCCTAGGATTTTCACTACAGTGCCTAGAGTTTAAAGAGAATAGGTGTGATGGACAAAAGACATCCAATCAGAGGTATTTTGGTGGTTGAAAACACCTCGATAATAGACAGGTCAGAGGAGAAAAGTCCGACTTTGTACAGCTAACAGGAAGACCACAAGTGCAAAAGTAACAGCTCGGTACAGCAGTAGTGTGAAGAAAGGCTTCAACTTTGAAGAGCTTCTGGAGGCAAAAGTGGGTCCTACCTGGTACTAGTTAGGTCAGTGTTTCTCAGCCCGGTCCCCAGTGACCCCCTGATGGTCCATGTTTTTGCTCCCTCCCAGCTCCTTAACAGACAGTCCACATTTCTGCTCCCTGGAGCTGGGAGGGAGCAAAGCATGATCTGTGTGGGGGGTCCCTGAAGACCAGGTTGAGAAACACTGAGTTAGGTATTCCCAATTTGGCCACTAAGTGTGTGTGTGTATATATATATATAT
>JAODLD010000101.1:24354279-24374798 GCA_026781065.1 Mormyrops boulengeri | reverse complement strand
CTTTGGAGAGCAACATTTGTTGATATTACCAACCAGAAAAGGGTATCTCATTGCATGTTCCTTAGGCCTATTAAACCCCCTACCATTGATAAAAAGCAGTAACAGGTGTTTAAGCATCACCGGGAGAAAGCAAGCAAAAAAAAAGAAAAGATTGTCGGGCTTTATAAATCATAGACTTACTCTTTCACTGTCGCGTACATGCCCCCTGCCCCACATTGATAAATCGTCTGACAACTGCTGCAGAATCGTTCAGAACAGGAGACAAAAACCTAAATCTGACATTATGGAGTGTTGAAAGGAAAAATGTCTGTTTTCATAACCTACCACAGTTACAATAAACACCAGGATTCACATTAACCTCCCCTTCCAGGCACAATAACTGCCTTTGTGTTGCATCAGGCAGGTCGTGTGCAATTAGTGCACAAAAAAATGGTTTCTCCTTCTCCTTACACAGTACAATACATTTAGCAGAGGTTTGCAAGCTTTTTATGCTCTTAGTGGGAGAATTGAAACATCAAATGGAATTTGCTCTCAAAATCAAGCAAAAAATAGTCTGAGCCAAGTCTGAAGGACCTGCTTTCAGGAAACTGTCTCCAGGAGTTCCAGGTCCATGAATGTTCACATTCCTCTGCCAGTGACAGGTGGGATCTCAAATATTTGGCGGTGTATTTTGTACACTTCGAAGCTGGATGTGATACAGAAAATCCTTCAAGGCAAATTACAATAGGAATGTGAAAAATAAAAGAATGGGAAAAATTCAACAGATTATTTTATTTATTACCTTTTTGTCACCATGAAAAGGATTTTAAGGTGGCTTTTTTTCCAGAATAAAGCCTATTTTTCTGCAGAATGTAAAAACTTCACATAGGTGGACAACAAAAAAAAAAGTAGTTAAATATTTATTTTCATTCAAAGGCCATTTTTTTTCTTAGGTTGACTACACACCTATAAGTGTATACTGTTAAAAAGTAATATTTCAAAGACATTCATGGGGAGCATATATTATCCCACTTTTTAAAAAGTCTAACAATTTAGTGGGTTAGTGCTGGTTTGCTGTACATATGCACAGTGAGAATTTCAGGAAAATTTTTAAGAAGCTTAACCTAAAATAGGTGTGTAGAAAGACCTCTACGGACTGTGAGGGATTTTGTTTCAGGACAAAGCCCAAGGATGAAATGAGGACCAACCACATCGGCATAATTCATGCACGGCAGTCAAGAAACTGTCTGATTGATAGTAATTGCCTCTAGGATTTAATTACAGTTAAGTATGGGCTGGAGAGTTGGCTACCACTCAGGTTACATATGGTACAAAGAAAATTCGGGGGCTGGGGTGGATCTTAAAGTAATTATACACAAGACCATGTGAATATTGTTTTTCATTTGACTTTTAATGAACGAATAAGTGTGGCGGCCCATCAATCCTGCCCTCTGCTAGGAATTCCTGGGGGCTGCAGGCACAGTCACTGCAAACGCGGGCGACTCGGCCACAGCGGGGGCCTAACATGCTCCGTCATTAATCACGCCGTTGACAACGACGACAACGACGCAGACTTCCTTCCCCGCGTCCCGCCCGACTAGGGGCAGCCGTCCCGTCACCGCGCTCGTCCTGCCAGTCACCTGGAACTGCTCCCGGCTCCCCCAAACAGCATGAATGGCCATTAAGTGGCACGGATCGCCGGGAAAGGTCTGTAAACTCCGGATGCGGGGCGAGAGGCTCGCCGTCTGTCCGTCACACCTCCGTGCTGCCACGCCGACCGAGAGGAGTCTTCCAGTGCAAAACGCAAACAAAAAGCCTCTCACAAGAAAGATAGATCTTCCAGACTTCCTAGCAGGTCTCAGACCAGACCTCCTCACCATAGAAATTATCAAAACATCACAGTCCAATGACTCAAAGCACCATCTTTGTTATTACTGCACAAATCACCAGGAGGGGCCCAATCTTAAATTATTGCCTTCCTTTAATTACCAAAAAGTGCAAACAGCTCAAGAGAAAATATATCTCACTAAAAGAAATGTTATTTGGTAAAAGACACAAGAAGCCTATTTAACTACCGGTATTATCGAAGCTGTTTCCTTTATCCATCGTCTAAACAGATTAACAGAAACAAGAATCTGCAGAAGCCTTACAAGCCCTGAATTCAGATTTAATTGTTTTATATTCTCTATCTTTGGTAAGGGGTGCGAGTTTGAACATATTACTTTGTCCTGGTGTGTAAGTGTCCTAATTTTTTGGGGCATTTTAGTCCAACCTTCACAGAGGTGAACTTGTTCATAGCGAATATAAAATATTTTATTAGCCGAGCACGACTTAAT
This sequence comes from Mormyrops boulengeri, assembly GCA_026781065.1. NCBI lineage: Eukaryota > Metazoa > Chordata > Actinopteri > Osteoglossiformes > Mormyridae > Mormyrops > Mormyrops boulengeri. The sequence goes on along the minus strand of JAODLD010000101.1, from coordinate 24,372,483 downwards.
TTCATTCCTCGCATGCAGAACGTTTGTGAAGAGGAATGAAATGTTTTGATGAGAGTGAAATACACCATTTAAAAGGTTTATCCTGAACTTACCTCGAACAACAAGCCAACACATTAAAAAATTATTTACAACAGATAGAAGCCAATAAGCACATTTGTCTTTATTGAAAGGAGAAAGTGTTCATGTCATCTTAAATGTCAGGTAGGTTGATGGTCCTGACTAATGTGTTTTTACACATTCCAGAGGAAATAGTTTTCTATATTTCACTCAAATCCCTCTGCCATGAGAAGTGTTCTTTCCATTTCTTTAAAAAAAATACATATATGCTCTGATTTGCATAATAGAGTACAACCAAGAAAACAGACAACTGGCGCATTAAGTCATCATACAATTTGCGCCCAGAGCCAGATAAAACAGTCTTGTTTTGTCATTTATCTCAGACGCTTGCTTTGCCTTTTCCACCCGGAAAGGAGCTGAAAGCTTAAAGGCAGCTGACTGCGTCATGCACGCGTGGGATTTTACAGTGAAGGCAGACAGGCATCTATCACAGTTTTAGTGAGAGATTAATAGGAGACATGTGAGGGCAGCGCATCAGACCCAGCACAAGGAATCAGGCATCAGGACGATCTGGTGGTGAGAAATGGGACGTTAAGAGGAGGCTGGAAACATCCCGCAATAAGCCAATAAGTACAGTGCAGTCATCTGAATGTAGCCTGGAGCATTTTGGTCACATTTTCTCCTGCTTGTTTCATTAATATGGAATAACCGCTAAATATCGTATGTGGTTTCCAAACATTTTGTTATTATGGGAACTTTAGAAAGAGACAGCTCGTGTTGATATCCAGATTTGAATGAATTAGTCCCATTTAGGTTTGGGAAAGAAGTGGTGTTTTAGCTGAAGGGCAGTTACCAAACACGTAATAATGCTTTTGCATCCCTGACGTTTTTAGAGAAGGAGTTAACGTACATTGAACAGCGTCACAAAGTGATGAACCGGAAGCTTAGGACTACACTGCAACGGTCTAAAGAGCGCTGCATTTTTCACTATGGGTGCCACTGCCTTTTCGGAGGAATTTAATTCAATATCTTAGAATTATCGCTCCCGAGTAGAGACTGGAATGCTTTAATGAAAGCGGGATTATGCCAGATAAATAAATGCAGACTTTCATGCTTAAATTCAAAATTTACCACTAAACCACAACGAGGAATAATTATACAGTCATAGTTTAAGAAACAAAATGTGAATACAATTAAAGACCGCCCATTTTATTAATAGCTATTGCAAGATTACAAGTTACATTTTGTCATAAAAACAATTAAAAAGTGAACAGACAGATTTAACCGGAGAAAAATGATTCTAGCATTAGCAATTAATGGTAATTATTGATACAGAATCGCTCTGGTCACACTGAGGGTATTAAAGGTGATTGTTATGGCTAGAGTTGTCAGCATCATAAGGCAGCTATCTTGGCGTGTATAATAGATATGAAAGCATGTCCCTACACAATAGTCTCCTGCCTCTTTATTTAACCACATTTCCACCCCATATTCTTACTTTCCCCCTGATAACACGCCATTAACATCACAATGGGACATGAATAATGGGTCAGCCCATCTGGCAATAAGTCAGTGCGAGTACAGACAATGCTATCGACAGAAACAAGCCATCAACAACCAGGAGGAACAATACGACGCCCCAAATCCTTTACCTCTGCTTGAATAATGCATCCAGGGTTTAAAAAAATGACATGCTACATGCAAGCAGGACATCCCTGGCATCGTAATCACGCAGCCCAGTTTTAGAATTATTCACTGGCGTCAATTGAAAATTACTCACACTTAACCTTTTCATCTGTTTACTGCCTGCCGACCCGATTTAATAAAAAGGGGATTCCCAGCTGTCCCTACAACAGTCTGGCACCACCAATATGTGTGTGTGTGTGTGTGTGTGTATATATATATATGTATATATATACATATATATATAAACGATAGTATGCCACACCTTCATATCACATCTTATTTCCACTCCCTGACTTCTTTTCACCTAACACTACTGAGGAGTCTGCAAATACTTGACAGTTCATGTATCAAGGGAGACTCTCAAAGCGTTCCTCTCCCTTTTTGAAGCATGGGGTAAGTATTTAATTAGTTGACTAATTGTCTGAGTAATTGGTAGACAACGTAGCTCAAGGAGTAATCAATCTCAACAGGGCTGTGTTCTATCACATCAAAGAATCAGTAATTAATGTTGTTGACAGTGGGATGTTCGAGAGCCTTGGGCCCATTGGACTGCCTGGTTACTCAGATTTCTTTCATAGCAGACTCTCTGGGAGGGGGGGCTGCTAAGGAGCACTGAGGTTGATGGGAAAAAAGGCCAATGTTACAGAGTGTTAAGGTTTGAGAACTAATATATTTGTAGCTCTTGATCCTTTCCTTGGTATTCTGTTGCCTTGTGCCCTGTGCTTTCTGGGAGAGACTCAGCACATGAATGATAAAATCACGTCCAAGAGAGACATGGGCCAATGATGCACAGTGGCTCTCAACGGGGGGCATACAGGAATGCACTGAGGGACCCAGAATATATCACAATGCATCTGTCTCTGGAATTCTGGGAAAGGGGTCTCCCCACAGAAGCATATTTTTTGCGTTTTATCCAAAGCAACTTGCAACAGAAGAGTTACAAGTCATATATGCTCCCTGGGATTTGAACCCACAACCTTCTCACTATCAGCACACAGCTTAACAAATTGAGGTACAGAAACCAAGGAGCCGCTAGTACTCAGGGTCAGGCAAGCAAGTACCAGATTATGCCATACCTGACTCGCCCTGTCATTCAGAAAAACCGGCCCACCGTTGATTTGTGCACAACGGAAGCGTTCGGGTCTCTTGAGTGGGACTCCCAGGCTTCAGACTCACATGCTCACAATCAGAAGACACACACACACCTTCCCATGTGGGTGACACTGTAAAGCAGCCTTCCAGTGCTCTCCACAGGTGAGATCATTCATCAGTAATGGCAGATGTATGAGTAATTCACACTTAAAATGAGAGCCTCGTGGCAGATGATTCACAGTAATGAACTGGTGTTAAAAAGAAAAGTTCCTAGTCAAGCAATTAGTTCTCTGAATGTATCATCATGCCGCCCTAATTAAAGTGAATATTCTAAGCTGAATATTACATTATTACTTCAAAGAACTAGCCATGTCGTATTTACATACGTCTCTATAATATTTAAAGTCTTCTATAATCCTCATACTTTTCTTAATGTAAGGCACAATCAACAAACTGTTTATGTTGAATTGTGTGAAATCAAATTTCTAGACTTTTTCTAAATGATGACTTTCTTGAAAATCTATTGTCCTTTTTGGTTTGTCCAGTAAAATTCTTAAATTCCGAAAGCATATTACGGCAAGTTCATCTGACTAGTACATTTCATACATGGAGGTGACTCAAACTGTTTTACATGAACATCACAAAATACAGGTCAATTTAAAACCACAATTTAAAGAACAGATTAAAAGATCATTAAAAGACAATTAACATACTTTTTTAAAGTATTAAATGTAGTGCAGATAAGGAAAATAGCCTGCTGCCATGGTAGTGGATTTTGCTCATTTTTTAGACTATTTATTTATATACCAGTTTTCAAACCCAACTGGATTTCACAGGAATCCTAATTCCTCCAAGGGTCACCGTCTGATTCAGCAGGGAAAGGCTGCAACATTATTAGCAGCCGTTAGATAAGTTCCTTTAAAAAAGCAGGTGCATCAATAGTATGTCCTCATGGATAATTACCTCCTGGCCTTTGACATCCGTCAATGCTTCCCCTCTCCCTCGGAGCCCCATGTTATTCCGCACCCACATAATTGCACAATCATCGGTGCTTGTTTTCAGCGCTGTAACAGGTATTGGTAAGGGCTCTGTTTTAGTCATTAATTGTGCATCAATGTGATTATTGTCTCCTCCGGTGGGCTCTTTGCCTGCGTGTCTCATTAGCAGCGGCCTGGATGCGTCCCGGTGCTGAGCCGCTGGGAATCACGGCACTCAACCTCCCTTCTTAGTCAACCGTCACACCTCAGAAGAGCTGGAACGGGATGTCGGTGAAGCTGAGCAGGAGCCGAAAGCCACCTTGGAAGACGTGCAGGGGACCTCTCAGGGTCTAGGCCAGGGCCCCTGCCTTGGGAGCCACAAATCAGATGTGATTACTCCCCGTCTGCAGAAAGCACCGGAGAGGTTCGAGCAGAAGCAGAACGGGGCCGGGGAGGCGGTTCACCAGCTGACCTCCACACAATCCCAACACGTGCTCCTTATCATCGACTGTCCATTGACTCTGAGTGAATCAGCATCAAAATGATTATATTTCACTTCAGCCGGCCCCCCCAACCCCCACCCTCAGACATCTGAAAATGCATTGAAATAGCCATCAGATCTTTTTATTCAGCATTCTGCTGTGTTAGCTTTGAAAAACCAATCCATTCGGTATTTTCAGTAGGAGTTTTTTCTTTTCTTTATATATAACATCAGCATGTCCCATTGTGGGCCTTTTTCTGAAGTTTTTTTTGCTTGGAATTGTCCAAATGTCAGGTGACAGCAGACCAATTAAAACTAGCGACTTACACCTTGACTACAATCATCAGTTCAAATAGAAAAATACAATTAAACACTAGCTATCCTTATCTATGTATAAGGCTATACCCTTACGTGATAACATCAAGCGACCGATACTTTCTTAAGTAAAAAAATAACATATAGTATTTCCTCTCTATAATTTTTTGATTCTATATTACAAAATATAGATTTTATTAGTTCCATGGCCAAACAATCTGCAAACATGGTGAAATAAACTCGGTTTTTGTATGAATAAATATACTTGATAGAGAGTTTCAGCAGCATAACATGATTGATGCATAGATATGTCATGTGTTCGTCTTAAATAGCAAAAGTTCCACTAAAAATACAAATATAAAAGTTTAATCATTTTGTTGATTCTCAAAAGGACTTTCTGTAAAAATGATCACAGACTCAAGGACTGCAAATAAATCCTGACTGTCAGTTTTTGTCCCACTACCCAGACACATTTGTGGTATCTCTGCCTCCTTGGCAGCGTGATTGACAGACTCAGGATAACGCCATTCGCTCGCTCTGTGTGTCTGTAAAGGTGTCATTGTGGAGACTTTTGTCCGATCTGATTAAGCAGATATTTTTCAAAAAGTCCGATATTTTTTTATTCCTCAGCAGCTGGTGATAAGTATCTTCTCCAGCAGATTAAAATGTCTTTCATTGCGCGCATGGATTCTGAATATTGATTAAATGTACACCAAATGTGGAACTGCCCAAAGAATGGAGTGTTTTGCATTGACTTTATACACTCAGGGGGAAAAAAAAACAAAATAAAACGGCTTTCTATTTTGCTAGGAAATCCCATTAGTGATACTAAATGTCTTTGCTGACTACAATGACACATACCTTAACAGCCTGAAATTGCATCCTTTCAATTAACAAATCATCATCTTGTCTTACTTCAGGGACATGAACTGTGCATGTATTACTATGCTGCCCCAGAAAATAAAATGAGAACAAAAACTTTAAAAGGTCATGTAAGATCAGCCGGAACAAATAAGCGAGCAGCTTGTTTTATTAGACAAACATATAAACACAGTACGAAGGGGCCACCTTTAGGACAAGCCCTTTTTATAACACCGTAATCTGTCTTTCTGCACTGTCCAGTGGTGAACCTTGTCTTGACAGATTGACAGATAAGGTTAATAAGTGCCTTCCCTTTCTCCTCCAGGCTAATTAAATATTAATCCGTGAGTTGGGGTCAGCAAAAAATAACAAACAATCGGCAGGATGAAATTCATTTAATTAATTCTCCTGTGCAGCTTTGGAAACCAATTAAATTCGCCATTGTAGGTCTGCACAGTGCAGAGAAATGAGATCCCTTTTGTTTTTAAGATTTCCTTTTCCCCTCTCCCCCATCCCCCCATTCTTCCCCATATTAAGTTCTGAACATTACCTTTGACCAGTATATCAAATGTTCAAGAAACTCATATCTGTATAGGAAATCAGAATATTCATAGAGTAATCTCAAGTCTGACCAGGAGTCAATTAAATCATAAGCACCAGATTTCTGCCGCTGACTTAGCTTTAATTTACAACACTGATGAAGAGTTATACAGAACAATATGAATATTTATTATAATTAAGTTCTTTCAGTCTTACTTATTATTCAATATATTCACATTTCCTAGCAAGGCGTAGTACACTATTCTGCCGGAAATTGGATTCAAGATTATAGTTTAAGCCAAAACTTACAGGATTTAGTATTAACCTGTATTATTTATTATTTTCATTTATATAGTCATAAACTGATATCGTGTTAGCATAACATCATCTTAGTTTTGTGTGGGAAGCAATAACTATAAGCTATAAAACATTTTATTGCATAATACAAATGTTTGCCTCAGCTTTTAAAAAGAAACTGTTACGTTTTTGTTTTAAACATTATTGCCAATTTTCAGTGAAACGTATGATGTGAAATTGTGTTGACTGTAATTACCGTAATATTTACCATCTGGCAGAAAGACCTGCAGAAAGTATGCGTGTCATTCAGTGAGAGAGAAGCATATAAAATATGCAGCCTTTTTGTAAATTCTATTTTCATTTGGCTAGAGAACTATAGCGTGAACAAAATATCTGAATACAGTATAAGGTATTTCACCATTATGGGAATAAGTTCAACTTTAAACTATTTGCAGAAGTATCAATTATAAGTGAATACTATTAATAAAAACAGTCTTGGAATAGGCAGATTGTAAACTAATTTTGTGTCCCTTCAGCTAATTTGCTCTCGGCGTCCAGCTGCTGCTGTTGTTATCGTTTTAGGAAAATCTTAAATGGTGTTTCCATCCAGGACGCAATCCCAAAGGGGGGCCACTCTGACATAAGTAGTGCTGTTTTATCATCAAATAACATGGATGTCGATGCAGCTGAGAAAGAATCACTTGTCAGACGCACAAAAACATTCTACAGAATACAGGTCATCAGGCCATGCAACGCATGTCAAATTAATTAAATTAATTATTAAATTAATTAATTCTGGCTTTACCATTATAGTGTGTGAGTGCATGTAAAAAACAAGCAAATCTGTTTAAAAACGAATTATTCTCATATTATACAAAGTATTCTTCAGGCCACCAAAATATTAAACAGTGCAACTATACATTGGACATACAGTGTTTTGGGATTGAATTTTGGGAAACTTAACTCAAAACTAAAAGAATCGCACAAGGCCCAGTTAAAGGGAAAACATTGATTTTATAAATCATGTTGGAAGTGAAGGAAGTTAACCAGCCGGTGAACTGTATTTGTCATCAGCATACTGACTTGTCTCGTTGTAATTCAACCCTCTAAGCCAGAGTTTCCCAGTCTGGTCTTCAGGGACCAGCAGCTGGTCCATGCTTTTGCTCCCTCCAAGCCCCCTGCTAGACAGTCCATGTTTTTGCTCCCTCCAAGCCCCTACTAGACAGTCCATGTTTTTGCTCCCTCCAAGCCCCCTGCTAGACAGTCCATGTTTTTGCTCCCTCCAAGCCCCTACTAGACAGTCCATGTTTTTGTTCCCTCCAAGCCACCTACTAGACAGTCCATGTTTATGTTCCCTCCAAGCCCCCTACTAGACAGTCCATGTTTTTGCTCCCTCCCAGCTCCAAGTAGGGTCTGTGGGTCCCCGAGGACTGGATTGGGAAACATTGCTCTAACCAAAGACATTTTTGCACACCGCTTTCTTTAATCTCAGGCAACTTGGACGTCTCTGAGCCCAGTGGGCTATATCCAGTGCCTATCCCTTCCGTATGCATGGCAGTAATTGGATTTGTGGTGTATGCACTGAGGACGTATCATACAGTATACTCATTTGCACCATTTAGATAGCAGCCAGCTCTGCTATCCTGGTGCATGTCAGTAACTTTTAACTGATGTGTCCTGGGAAAAACAAGAAAGCCTCTAGCAGAAAGTGCATAGGAGGAAAATAAGAACTAAACAGAGAGTATAGGACACAAGGCAGGAAGCACCCTGGGTAGGAGGCCAGGCCATTCTGTGGCTGCTGCTACGACAACAACAAAAACAACAACAATAACAACAATAAGAAAAAAAAAGGGGAATAAACATTATTTATGAGAACGAATATCTATATACCCTTATAATACAGCTATTCAAAATTCCTGTTTATTTTTATGCTGTTGGGTTACTTTTAAGTTCTTGGGCATGGATATTCCATAACAGCTTAAAAAGTATTTATGAGCTTAAACTTTTCATGTTTTTCGATCAATTCTTTTTATAGCATAAGAGGGAAACCATGAACATGAGATTATACCACAAGTTAGAAGAAGTCAACGCAGCTTTAATATACCATTGGTTCGAGGGGGGAGAAAAGGCAAACTATGCACGAGTAACATGTATGTTTCACTTAATTTCAGGAGAAAGTTACGTTTTAGCCACTACTGTTTTGTGTTGCTTGTTATTTTTACTACACATTGTATAACCCTGAATTACTTCTCTAAATGAACAAAACTCCGCGTTTGGTACCTCATAAGAGCATTGTTAGGACCCCAGGTCATAGGGCCTTGTTTAGACAAACTTTTCACGTGGCCTTTGAAGAGATGTTCTGATCTGCCCAATGGAAAGAAGTCCCGCCTCACTCAAGGAAATGATTGGCTACTTATTAAAATGAAAGCGTTAAACAAAACTCCTCGTTCTACATTTTTAAAAATATATGCATTAAAATATAAACATAAGCAGCTAGAAAATAATTGGATGGGTGACATAGGATTGCTCATGAAACCACCCTAAGAGATAACGGAAAAAAACTGAAAATGCAACCTTTCATGGTTATCACTAATTCGTATTATTTGCACATTTGGTGATACACCTACACAGATGTACCTTGATAATTACTCATCTTAACAAGGCATTGATGGAAGCCCGATTTTTCCCTACAAAAATGTCCTGTGTTCGTGTGCTTGGTCACACTCTGGAAGCCTTATCATGTTCTGTCTTTCATATATGTATTTCTTATTTATGTGAACAAGGCTGTTTCACTGCGGCGTTCTGTTTTTCGTTCGTCTTTTTGTCCTACCCAGTCTTCACATTGGTGCGCAGTTTTCTAATTTCAGCTTCTGAAATCGCCGTGTAACAGTGGCTGCCCGTGTGCGCCGCTTTCCGAGTGCCGTTATCTCCTTCTAAGTGCATTTATCAAATCCCACTTCACCTCACTATATATATACATTAAATATTGACTAAGTAGCACTTGCACAGTGTGATGAACATTTCCACACTCCCTGGGCCTAAATGCATTTCTCGGGGAATCACAGGGAAACTGTGTAATTGACTTTACCTCTAATAGTATGGAACAAATTCAGCTAAGGAAAAGAAGTCCACAAACTTCTCTCAAAAGCAGGAAGTCAATTTGCCTTAGATTGGATATGAGCACATGTCTCTCTCTATCCCCTTAACGGCTTGAAAAGTTTAATCTGCAGAACCTGCCGCTACACCAACAGCCCTACACATGCCCTGCATATATATGTATGCTACCTATACACACAAAATATATATTCAAGGCTGATACATATAGTCATGTGGACAAATCAAATAAAAATGTAATAATTTGTGTTATTTAAGCACTATGTACTGTATAGTGATTTTTTATTCAATCATTCACCGACTAAGAAAAAATGAGCCCCATGTGTTGCCCGCCAGCCTAACAGAAGCTTATTATCACTGGAAATCAATGCTTCAGTCAGCATAACATGCAAATGTCTGGCGCACGGCTAAACTGATTTCAACACGTATTAAAGTGGATATTTTTACATGTAAATAGGTTTCGATCTGAGCCAGGCGAAACTGTGTGAAATACGCCGGAAATGCAGGACAAATGTGAACATATATCTGCCAAGTTACAGTTCCTAGTTATTTGCCTTATTCTCTTTGGAAAGCAGGCCTTTGGCGGCTAATCCTGTTTTTAGCCTCACCCTTCTTGTATCAGACTTTCAATTTCACTCACTACTTCTTTTGTGCATGTTACATTTGATCTAGGTTTAAAATTCAGAATCTATTCAAGGATGTTTAGTTCGCTTCATGCTGTTGTGGCAAGACCTTATTTATATACCAGATTTAGTATTGCTGAGCGCTCATTTCCTCCAAAAAGGAATGTAGATTCAACTGTTCTCAGTTCTCCCCCTTTATGATAATATAGGTTTAAAATGTAAACAGGAAGGCTTTAGCGATTTGATTAGGCAAAGTTTCGGCGTAGTACTTTGTTAAGGTCTTCCCAGAGCTTCTGGCTCTTTAGACCCAAAATCTATTTTGTTGTGCCAAATTATAATTTAAATGGGGCTACAACCGACACAGATGGTTTAATTGTTTTAGAGCACTAATTAAAGACTGCAGTAGAAAGTACAAGAGCATTTGGAGTATTGTACTGTTGTGAGGCGGGATCTTATTTTGTCCCATGTTTTGAAACTTTTCAAAAAAAATTTTAGTTTTTAAAGAAATGGTAAACCGCTTGTACAATACATTAAAATTATAAAACCTAATGATGTCTTACCACTGTATCGATGGATTTTATGTGAATGTATGTGATAACTGTCTACTTAACTGGTCAAGTTCGGAATTCGGTCAGTCCTAGAAAAATATGAGGATGCAGTATGTGAGAAACAGTAAATGGAGGGAGCAAGAATGATCCGTAAAGGTGTGAGTGGTGCGTCCTGGTGTCGAGTCACCCCTGACTCTGTCTTTCTCACCGACACGCATCCTCGGAGGACCTCCCTGGGAAATCACTTCAAAGTTCAGAGTACAAGTATTTGTTTGAACTCTGACTCGGCCCACGGACCACATAGACTGTTAACGAGATTAATGGCAGAGTGGGCAGGGCAGAAGGGAAGGGGAACAGCTGCGAGCGCGGCCGAGCATGGGATAATCGATTGTTTTCACCAGGTAGCTTAAGATGGGAGAATACATGAAGAAAAACAATGAAGCAAGACGCCAGGTGAACGGAAAAGGAAGTGTGAGCGATAATCGGCAGTGTGGAGAAGCGACGCAGTTCGTTTCATTCCCAGACAGTTACGCAAAACGTGAAGTCAGCATCCATTGGATTATGATTCCGTGCTCCCGCAGGCTGCAAGGAAGATGTAAAACAAAAGGGATGCATATGTGCACCGTGCGCATTCCGAAACGTCCGCAGTAGTTGCGTGCAGGCCCAACCAAAATGCGACAACTAATTTCAGTCGATTTAAAAAATATTTTTTATTTGTATCATGAGTATGAAAAACAGATGCAAATTATCCAAGAATTGCGTAGCTGAGTATTAACTGTACGCAGGTTTCCTATAGTTCTACTGTACCTTACATCATGTTAGTAGAAGTAATAAAAACAAACAAGAATGGGAAAACAGTACATGAATGTATCTAAGCCAAAGATGTTAACAAGGGACAAATTATTGTGATTTGTTTTAATTATTGTACGAGAAAAAAATCACATGATCCTGTAACAGAACAACAATAGCCAATTATGTATAGTTATATATACAGTAAATAAACCTTGATTTTTTTATAATAAATATGAATTTCACCATGGGAGTTTATTTTCATGTCCCTAATTTACTGCTTATATGTCAGAAGCTGTGCCCTTATCATTTTCAAGTAAAACTATTCCATATGTCTAGTGCTTTTCATTATACACACCTCTCGTCACGCATTAAGTCATATATTAACTCGGCAGTAGAAGCAGCTACTGGATTTATTTTCCCAGCAGATGTTTGAGTGCCGGTGTTGAGAATCTCTGAAAACTTATAGCTAGTGGATAATGTGCATCTTTATCTATGACCGTATCACCATTATCTGCTATTGTCATAACATCAAAAAACAATCTAACAATAAAGTCAGAAAATAAGTATAACACATGAATGCTGAGTACCAATCGATGCCCAATTAAGAGGAAACACCGTGTAAATAAACATATATAAATAATAATTAAAAACACACTTTTTACAGGGTTGCATACGTAACCAAATCTATTTTTGACAGTTGTAATTACATAAAAATAAAGGAATAATTAGAAAAAGCTACATTGGGAAACCCTAATTAAGAAGTGTGATTTAATTGAAAACCTTATTTCCTTTGCATATTCGATGAATCATATTATCATATGCTTACCACATTAAGGATAGTTAACTTGTTAATTCAATAGGTGTTACCCTCTTAATACATACAAACTCAGAAATGCATTATAGCACACTGTTCTTCTGAATTGAGTAATTTGATTCTGTCTTGATATAGTTTAAATAATTCCAGTCAATAAGGATTTGAAAAGGAATGAAGACCATTAGTTGGAAATCTAAATAAGCACTGGAATAATACAAGCCAACTGGTCTGTTTTTTCAGTACACCAGGTGTTGGGAAGCCTAATCCCCAGCACTAGCACTGTAATCTCACTTGTTAATTTCAGTTATGTCAAGTGGGAAAAAGAGCAGTGATGTTTCTTAGCTGCGCTGCTGTGAATGCTGGGTAGTGTATGTTTGTGTAAGTACACTCTGTGATGTTCTCGCAGTGATGAAACTGGCTAATGATGCATTTATCAGAATGTATCCCTGTCATTAAGCGACACATGACTGTATTGATTCTGGTACATGAAACTGCTTTGTATGTACACACATTATGTGTACTTCATATAGCAGGGTTGCCAACTGTCGCGCTCACGCAAGAAATCTTACGGCAAATCTATAACATTCCATTATAAACCTAAAATTAGCTACATCTAAAGCGTTGGGGTAGTTTGCAAACCCTGCAGACTATTTACAAGGTAATAAAACTGTTACATGTAAATGTGCGTTCATCAGTGTGCCGACCTGTCTTGAACTGAAAATCTCACGCCAACCAGCTAACCAAAGTTGGCAACCCTGATATAGGATTCATCACCTTTTCATGGCCCTTGAGATGCTATCTACAATTCTAACCTTTTTTTCTATATCCTAAATTGATAAAGAAACGACTGCTTCTGCATTCTTACCTCAATTTGTGCTGATGAATTCAACTGGCCATCACTCAGACACCCATCAAATCAGTTTTGTCAGACAGGAGCAGATGGAAGAGAACCATGGCACAACCCTCACTGTATATCAACAGAAGTGGGCCTGATTTAATTAGAGGTCATTAGCATCCGTTTTTTTGACAAATAGATGGAGATAAGAATCTGAGTTGCCATTCAGGGTGTTAACTTTGCAATGAGCAGGTAAATGGTTAATCGTCAGCTCCTTTTATTCTTTTGGCCTTTGGGAGTGTTGTTGTCAGTCGTGGTTCAAAGTTACGCTGCGATGGGATTGGAAAGGGAGTTTCATTTTATTAGCATTACCATATGCTTTTTTATATTTCATGTCCAGAAATAAGGAATTAAAACGACAGTCTGATAATGACTAATTATTTATTTTTTTCCACTTTGTCCACTAGAAATGCCTGAATAGGTGGATAAGCTGAAATGGTGGTTACCACCTTGAAATACCAAGAAGACAGAAAAATCAGGGTTGCCAACGCATCTGGTGTGACACGCATTTAGACTCTCATGCTCACGCAAGAAATCTTACAACAAATCTATAGTATTCCATAATAAACAAAAATTAGCTGCATCAAAAGCGTTGGGGTAGTGTGCAAACCCTACAGACTATTTTCAAGGTAATAAAACTGTTACATACATCTAAATGTGTGTGTAGACTTGTCTCGAATTGAAAATCTCATGCCAGCCAGCTGACCAAAGTTGGTAACCCTGAAAAATCGGAAAGTGAAAAACACCCTCAAAATAACGTTAAATATTAGGACTTACAATTGTTCATCAAGGGTCATCTTGGGCAATCATCAGACCTGGGACTATTACTGATGGAGATCATGCTGGAGAGTCTTATTGGCTGTTTGTGACCTGCTTGGGTTCTTGCAGCCCAGTTCAGACTTGCTTTCCACAGAAATCCCATCTGTATCCCAGTCTCAGGTCATCTTTCCCACCAGATGTCTTCGCTGCCCTCTCTATGGCAGTCGCACAGAGGTCAGGGGAGGGCACCAAGTTCACAACCCCCCAAGTCTCCCCCAGCCTGTGAAGGTTGCCCTTCGCATGGATAGGGCCTGTTTGGGAATGCAGCGTTCAGCGGGATCATATCCGCCAGCCCTGGCCGGGCTGTGTGTGCGTGCCCCATTTGCTGTGCTAATTGTTTTTGGACAAGGCAACCTGAGACGGTTCCCGGAAAAACAGAAAGCGGAGAGCATAGAGGCAAGCGGAGTCCAATAAATTTTCGGGGTGGCAGATATTCAGTTTCCGTCTGGGGTCTGTCGGTCTGTAAAAAACCAGGTGAACTGGAAAGACAAACATCCCAGTGTCCTGCCCTCCCAGCAGGGGAGGGGGACCCCTGCACTTTCACGTGAAGGGAGAATCAACCTATCAAAACAAGCCGTTGGCAAACAAACGCCGCGGCTTGCCTGACTAGCTAGTCGGCTTAGGAAATTCAGAGCGGCTCACTTACACGCACAGCAGGGCCCCAAATAAGGCCTTGTATACGGCTGTGAGTCTCTTTAAGCCTCGCTTCACGACATTTCAGTGGCAATGGCGTTACCGTTTGGCCCTGCTTTGTTTCGTTTTGTTTTGGTTGTGTCTTTTCACAGCTTGTGAAGCTATCAGAGGCACAGTGATGGTTTTGCGTTTGGTTCTCACGGACCATTGGAAACGCGCGGATGGTCTTCCCTCCCCAGTGTTCCCTCTTCGTCCGGCTGACTGTTAACAAAGCGCTAAGTGGGGGGTGGGGGGGGTCTGCCTGGAGTATGTTTAAAACCTAGTGCTGACCCGTGGATTGCATTTAAGTCGCCTGTCCTAATTTAGCCTAAGTGCAACTTGAGGCAGCGCTCTGAAAAACAGACATTAGGGACGGCACAAGTGTAATTATGCACCGGGTCAGATGGAATATTTTAGCAATATCATTACTGCAGTGTGCTTTCTATGACAGTTACCACTCTCATTGTGAGGCAGACTTTTGCAAAAAATATTTTCATTAGGTGCACTTGGTAAGCTGGATGCTAACAGGCTGGGCCGTGAAGCTTAGGTGACCCTAATTAAAGGCTTTATGCCATTAAAATCATGCATGTTAAGAAACATCAATCTGCATTTGAATGTGTTTTACGTTAATGGCTTTCCAGGGTGTGCTGCGGAATATTAACTCTATTCTGTGTAAAGGTTTGCCCATAAATAGGTAATTAAAACGACAGTCTGATAATGACTAGTATAGGTTACTTATTTATCCACTTTGCCCGGTAGAAATGCCTGAATAGGTGAATATGCAGAATGCAAATGGAAGCAGTTTTTGACTGTCATCTCTAGAAGCGTTACTGAACCCATCAGTATGAATTTAAAGGCTGCTAATACATTTTATTTCAACTATGCTTTTGTTTCAAGTGTGTCTTTTTTTACAGATTTATAAAAGGAACGGTCTTCATAAAAGGAACTATCCTGGGAACGCTGCTTTTCATACCGGATTTTCCTGTGACATTACGAGGTTAATTTGTATTGGTTCACAGTTAAAGATTGATGGCTTGGTTGGGAATTTGCATTCATCACACCCTTTGCAGACAAAAATGATTGATATAGCACCCCATTAAAAAAGATGGGAGATCAGGAATGAACAGTTTAACCTCATCACGGCAGCATCCACGGTAACGAGAAGCTTAGCAGCTACGTCGAATCGCTTGAGAGAGTTTTCGTTCGAAGCATCGCAGGGGTGCTCATGGTGAAACGGTCAGCCCGCAAATGTATAACCAGGATTCGAAAGAATATCATGACGATGAATATTTAGGAAAATGGCACTTTCCAAATGGCACAAGAAAAGATTAAAACTCTATGCCTGTCACTAACCAATGGCATTAAGTGCACAGAGGCATTCTGTAATAAGTAAATAGTTGACTTCATGAGAATCAGTTAATAAAGTAATAGAGGGGAGATCCATCGCCCATGAGCCAGACTTTTGGACTGTGTATGAAAAGTAAAGAAAGATCCTAAGTGAACAATAATGATAAATTAACATTATAAATCATAGATTAAAGTTAACTTGTTGTATATATCTGGACTGTTATAACTAGGACCAGTTATTGAAATTCTGCAAAATTATATTGAAAAATACAGAAGTTTGGTTACATTAAAATAAGATGCATAATGTGTCCTTAAAAGGTCAATTAAATTCCCCACTTTGCTAGCCAATGTGTTTGTCATTGCTCTGTTTAAAGGACATTTCCGCAGCTTATGTGCTAATGGACTCCCCCACAGTTAACATACGCCTTTTCCTGGTAGCTTTCACAAGCCAGTAAATGTGTAACTGCAGTTTAAAAGCACTGGGGTGTGTTTTACAATGAGTGATTTAACACACCATGTTTTTCTGCCCAAAACTCCGAAAGGCTGTTTTTTTGTGTGTGTCTGTGTTGTTGTTAATGGGTTAGCACCCCACCGGCTCGTAAATCGCGTGCGTGGGGTAACTCTGGCATCACTCTTTGATCCCACTTCGCTGCCTTGCTAGGAAGAGGAAAAGGAAGGGGAGATTTTTCATGGATTAGTATTTGCTCCTGTCTGGAGTTTTTCTTTTCCACTCTGCTGACATCCCCAGATCTCTGAATAATCAATCACAGCGCCTCCCCCTCTTGCACTCTCTTTTTTTATGGAGTTTTTTTCCCGAATGGAGATTCTCCCCCCAATGTTTCAGAGGCCACACCCTGTCCTGCGTCCTTTAAACTGTAGTTACAGATTTCGAGCTGAAATTCAGTCTATAAGCCTTCACTTCTGGTGAGAAGTGCATTTATGCCCTGGCAAAAGAGAATTCGACTTTACACTGCAGCAAATTCTCTGTCTTTGGCCATCAGACTCATGCTAAACATGTGTGAGAAAACTGGAATTTTTCGATTTTAACCTACAATAAGTCAAAACTTTTTATAGATTGTATTGCCTGAATGTGTTGCAGTTTGGCGCAGAAGAAAAGAAAATGTAAACATAACAGAAATGGAAAGTTTACTAAACTAAGAAACGAATGTAGTAACAAATCCATCCTTTCCGTATTTTTTAAATTAAATTTAAAATATAATTACATTCCTGAGGAACTGAAATGATCATTACCTTGGAAATACTGTGGCCAGTTAAAAACAAGGATGAGCTTTTTCTAGCTGCATTGGGCCCGGAGTTTATTTACTTACCATTACATCAAAAAGCAAGCAATAATGGAAAAACACTTTAGTAGATGAGCTATTAATGAACAATTATGCCACAATGGTTAGAGATTCATAATACCCCAATTAGAATAATTATATTGCTTTAACATGTATAAATCTAGAACTACAATCTGTAACACTTGAAATCATTACGGCTGTTGAAAGACTGATGTTATTTAAATACTAATGTAAGATGTGTTTATTTGGTAACAGTGATAGTCTGGCAATACCTTGTTAATTAGCTTATTAATTAAAACATCCAGGAATGTCACGTAATACCCAGCGAAATTAATTTATTCCTTAATGGTTGTATTTTCATTGTGTGAAACGTTTCTTCCTGGTGCATATGAAATAATTTGGAATTTTCATTAGATTGTTTATGCTGAGTAATCCCAGTCGCTTCAGGTAATGTTATGGAAAACTATGCATTTAATTTAAATACATTGAAAACACGAATCATATATGCTTCCATTTATTAAAGTTTTAAATAGAAGATTAATTTTTGTTTTATTGCCCTTTTTCTGATGAGTTAGAAATAGATTTGCCTCACTGTATCTTTATGCAAAAGACACACAGACCTGCATTTAGGATTTTATTTGAATATAAAATAGCTATAAAGTAAAAAAATGTAAAATAAAAATTCTTGAAAAATAAAGTACACCTGGAACCATGTTACTGAAAAGGAAACATTTGCCGGAAAGGCTAGAGCCATAGGTATAGCAGGGTCTGCTAGCCGGTACGCATCAACAGCAATATCCATTCAGCTGCACAATCTCCTGCTGAAACGAGCCGATGTGTTTTTCCATTCTGCGCACTGAGCCAGAGGTTAGCTCTCCGCATCAGCTGTAAATGTGTTAAACTGCCGGTTTACCCATTTGTGCAAACAAATCATGTGGGGGCGCGGGCGCCCGCCGCGGGCGGCGGGGGCGGG
>JAODLD010000101.1:24333732-24345454 GCA_026781065.1 Mormyrops boulengeri | reverse complement strand
TGCCGAAGGATAATTAGGGGGGAACTTGGACCCAATCTGTCCGCATCCACCCCCCCCCCCACCCCCCCTCCTTAAAGGGGAGTTTCCCTTGATTAGGCACACTCTTGCTCAGGGCGCAGTCCCCACTGCGGATGGCAGTTTTAAGTCCATCAGAAGGGCCTCAGCTGCCAATGTGTAGCGATGAATTACATGCTATAAGAAAGTGTTGACAGGAGCAGCTGGACATCAGAGAGTGATGAAAAGAGAAGGAAATTCATTGAGAACTCCAACAGACTGACCAGGGCAGAGAGGGAACCTGCCATCTGCTGGAGGCAGGCAGAAGTTCAGCGTGGCCTGGCGGAGGGGAAGCGGCCTCCGTGGGCAGCTGCACTATGTCTTTTGTTTACTTAGCTCTACATTTCTACGCTATATTACAGCACTGGCTGGCTCCTTTATGTAATTTTCCGTCCCTTGTGATGGTATTAATTAGGGGTTGGCTGTGGCCCGTCAGCGAGTACATTTCATTGGCTAATTCTTTAAAAATAAATCAATAAGAGAAGAATGTACACAAGACACAGATTAGTGCTTCAAAATATCTTCTTGTCCCAAATGTAATGCTTTGTAAATACATGTTATTTGAGAAATTATTTACTGATCCAGCCATGTCGAGTTGGTCAGTGTCATTAATGTTTTATAAATTGTTCATTTTTATGCAATAAGTAAATGTATAGTTGAGTAATTCAACTGCGCCACCATTCGAGAGTTTTTACATATTCAAAAACAAAATAAGGAAAATGTAATCAGTGCAGATAGATTGATAGATAGAAAGCATTTAAATATAACATGCAATTTAAATGTGGAAGCATGTCATGATTTTTTTGTGTATTGTGTTTACATTTTGTCCTGTAAAATAAAAGTAATGTAATTCACTGAAAGACCCAGGTGCCAGAGTTGGTCTGTTCCAGAGCTGAAATTGAATAACAAAAAAGGTTTAACACGCGCTGTTCCATCATCTCTATATGGTAAAATATGCTAATTGTTCCTGTAAGAGTTTTTACAGGGATGGTGGAAGAATATCAGAACAAAACTAGTTTTAGATTATGCGACCATTATATTGAATCAAAAGGAGAATTACAGTAATAGCGTGCACACACATTATTACTGTATGTTATTCCAACTGAAAATGATTTGTGGAAGAGGCACATTAGTGAATTTAATGGTGAAGTGAGCCGTTGATTCCACCAGTGCCCCGAGGTCAGCGGAAGTTCTATTGGTGTGATTTCACTATCCACTATATTAATGAGTTGCCTCAAGGTGCAAATGATATTTTAATAGGTGTTACTTAACTAGAGTGGCTCGAGCACACACAAAAGCTTCCATATCTTCAAAAATAATTCTCCTGCTTGTTAGAAAAAGTAATTAGATTGCATGAATACTCATACTAACATGCTGAAAATGTGCAAGGAGTTGTCAGTTTGGATTTTGTTACAAATAAATAAAATAATTTATTGTTTTAATATTAAATGTTTTATTTTATTTCAGAGAATGAGTTAACGTACATATTTTCCTTCTAAGACTGCTTGCTCTGCTTTCATGAAGTATATTATTTTTTTGAAATTTCATGAATCATGGGAAACCAAACAGGCTTAAACCGGTTTTAACTTCTTGGATTTTTCCAGCAGTTTGAGCCTCCGTGTGCTTAATTTACAGCGATTAAATATGGCACACTCTCTCTTTATTATAATCTGTTTTTTATTTTCTGTCCCTGCTAACAAAAAAAATGCAATAAATTTGTCTGAATCTTTCTGTAAAAACACGTCAGGTTGAACACCAGACTCGTCAGAGACATCGTGTTATTTGAAAAAGCAAAGATGTAAACGCTTACACAAAAAAGTGTATGCCACAAATGTGAATGCTTAAGAACAGGACTGCTGTCACACCAAGCAGAACTCGTGGGTCAGGAATAGCTACTCTAGAAATTACGAAAATATACTCAGTGACTGCGTTTGAGAATGAGCCTCATTTACGCATAAGAGAAGGCCTCTTTCAGGATCCTTGACATCAGCCAGTACTTAATTAGCTGTCATCAGCTGAGCTCCGCTGAGGAAAGAGACTGACTAATAATTAATGATAAAACTCTGTTCAAGTACAACCGTGGACAAAAAGGAATTGTGTCGCAAGGTGCACCCCTCTTAAATATGACTGTTCTGTTCCTCTTCTTACATGTGACCTGGGAATCCAGCTTTCTGTGCAGAAGGGAGATAGAGGGACAATTTGCACTCCACTCCATCTGTTTCTCTGCTGGTCTGTGCTGAGAAGAGAATATGAGTCTACAGTCATGAGAATCAGTGGAGAGTTATGCTAACAAAATTAAAAAAACGATTTGAGAGCAACTCCCTGGGACAGCTGGACATCCTGTGGGTCTGCTAATGCACTGCTGCCCTCTGCATCCGTCGTCTGAAAAGATCCGACGGTATGGAGGAAAAAAACGGAAATTATATAAACTCATGCATCGCTCTGCTACAGGAAATAACTGTGTTTTCAGTTTTTTTTTAAGTAGTATGCAGTTTTACATGGAGAATGCACTCTTTAATCATGCATTAGGGACTATCTGGAAGTAGCAAAATGATGGTGGACAATGAGTAATCATCCTGAGCTTCTAATGGGTAAATTAACCAGCCCTCTTTATGACATGTGAAGTATGACTGTGCACCTAAACTGAGTGTATATTGTAAAATCAATTGCTTTATTGATCAGCAACTAATTAGAGGTAGACAAACAATCTAAATGCACATATGCTGGCCCTCTTCGTTGCGCCAATACTCCATGGGGTGGATAAATTTGGTGACAGATGATGTGGGGCAGATAGGGGATGAGATGGAGGTATGTTATACTCTCACCGCCACTTGCAATCGGCAGGAATTCCAGGCCTCGTTTTATGTGGCACTAGGAGCCAGTTAGAAAACAAACAGTCTGCTCTATAGCCCAAGTGGTCTGCTTGCATTTTTCTACTGGGCTACAGTTTATGGAGAAGGACTCTTTTTATCACATGCCGCATACATATATAAAGGTGTGCATTAAAGGAGGCCCAACCAGCACCCTGAAAATGATCATCACGCTAAATCACTCCGCCCAGTGAAACTGTAATGACGACGGTGGGCGAGCATACAAGTCAGGCCATTTGCTACTCTGATTCCAGTTAATTCAATATAAGTCGTACTAAAACATGGCCACAAGACGGGCGAAACAGTGTAGTCGTAAGGACAACAGGGCCGTGGCCGAGAGCAGTTTGAAAACGAGACCTAACATCTGAGCATGTGCCAACTGAGGTCAAAGTTCAAGACCCCTGGCCATGGAGATCAGGGCAGGTCCCAAGGGGGGCGTGTGGAGAAAAGGTCACAACAATATGCTCATTATAGAGGACGTGCACCCCTTTAACAAATCACTGACCGCCTTCATTCAATTACTTTGGTCCTAATAAGGTGGAAGTAGATCATTTAAACAGCCTGAGCCTAAAAAAAATAGGGTGTATCTCTGGGAGTTATTTGTTTTTTTTATCCTCTTCTCCCTTCCCATCAGCCACTGGGCAAATGGGAGCATAGAAAATCCCACCTGAAGTAGGATGTAGGCAGGGTCTCCCCTGGGGATTAGGGAGCTTGGTGTGTATGGGAAAGTAGGCCTCTGTACTGTTCATTTATCGACATGGGTGGGATTATCGGTTCAGAGCTTCGTTTTACAGTCAGTCAGAAGCAAGTCGCGTGAGAGGGATACTCTGAAGTAGAAAAGAAATTAATAACCTTCCCCACAAAAGTCCCATAGTTCTTAAGCTGCTCCAAGTGCCCGTCCTAACTTAATTGGATTAGCTCTAATAAGTAAACAGAGGAAGTAAGGAAGGCATTGCACTGATTTAAAAAAACGGAAAATACTGGAGGAAAAAAGACAGGAAACGATTGTGCTCTAGTGTATGTCTCAGGCAGATGTTAGCAGCCAATTAATGTACATTCACTGGCAGGTGTAAGGCGAAATTTGGACGGGGTGGGGGGGGAATGCACTTCCTGAATGTATGTTTTGCCCTTTTAATAATGATGTGATTAAGTGTTAAACTTGGGTGGATGGTAGGAATCGAACCTCTGGAGGCGCGAGCCAGAGGCTTGTTAATTATTAAAACGCTTACATCAGCCAATCACTAGCAGTTACTACCATTAATTCTGTTGTAATTTTAAGTGCCCAAACACAGCCACTCATTCCCATTAATCAAAATGATTTTATTGTTCTTGATCTGCTCGCTGGGACTCGTTTAATGCATCACCCTGCTTCAGGATCTGCTTTGCTGTTATAAAGATCTGCATTTTCTCATTACCTGCTTCTCTTATTGTCAGAAAAAAATTAAAAACACATGTAAGTAATGTGAAAATGGTGTAAAAGAAAGACACTATAAAATGATCTGTTTTACCTGCAGGCAAACTCCATGTATAACATAAACTGATAAATACCCAAAACCATAAAAAAGGCAATATACTTTATGATATATGCTATTACCGTACGTACCCAGCTCTTCATCTGCGTCTCTTGATATTGATTTGTTGTCAATTCGAAAAGTTTGGACAGATTTGAAAACTATTCAGTAATGATTGTTTTTATCATTAAAAAAATTTTGTTATTTTTTCCTTCTCGAATATTTAGCCTAATTGAAATGTAGCATAAAAACTTGCTCCGTCCATTTATAGAGAGGCACTGACTAGGTCATATACTGCAGATTAAACATGAATCCAGCTGGGAAGAAAAAAAATCCTTAAATGAGATAATTGGCAAGACTGTGGGCAGGGAGATTGGGGCGAATCTCAAAAGCAAGAACACAAAGTGTGTACTTGTGGTCTAGGCAAGACCTAGGCTTCCAAGAACAAAACTTGGGGCACAAGGAATCATGGGATGGTTCTCGTTTGGCAAGGATGCAACTGACGCATCCTTGATATTTGAGACAGAGCAAGACTAACATCCAGAGATTTTTACCATCCTCTGTACTTATGTTCTTAATATTGGAAGTGGCCTTCGGCAATGGAAGATGATGTAAAACGGGTACATGGGAGCACAAGTATGGTAAAATGGTACGCATGCTGAGACTCACCCTGGGAGTGGATTGTGTGTGTGACAAAACACAACTGTTGGTATGTTACCATGCAGTGTGTCACATGCAGCTCCAAAAATAAACCCAATTGCCACCCATCCATCCATTTTCCATACCCGCCTGTCCTATGCAGGGTCACAGGGGTGAGGAGCAATGCTGAGGGCGCAAGACAAGGAATAACCCAGGATGGGAGGGGGGTAACTCAAAGCTGATAAACCCAATGATATTGATTAAATTAATTTAATATATTTATAAAGTTAACGTTTCACTGGAAATTTTGAGCCAGTTTCTTCAACCTGATTTATTTAAATGAATGCTACATTTATATAGCACTTCTTCAAACATCCAAAGTGCTTTACAGAAGCAATGTGAAGCCACTTTAACCACCACCACTGTGCAGGCACCCAACTGGATGATCCATTCGGCACCAGCACACTCACCACACAGTAGCTAAAGTGGTGAAGGGGCAGGCGATGATTCACCCATTAGATACAACAGATGATTAGGAAGCCAGATTTGATAGGGCCACATTGGGCACTTCTGCCAGGGCATTGGGGTACCACTCCTACTCTTTGAAAGGATGCCCATGGATCTTTTATGACCTCAGAGAGCCAGAACCTCAGTTTTATGTCTCACCTGAAGGACAGCACCATTTTTACAACATAGCATCCCTGTCGTTGCACTGGGATCCACACACACCACAGGATGGGCTCCCCTATTGCCCACATCAACACCTTTCCCTGCAACAACACAGCTTTCCTAGTTGGCGTCCCATCCAAGTGCTGGCCAGGCCCAAACCCACTTAGCTTCGAGTGGATTACCAAGTCTGAACTGCAGGTGGTCTGGCTGCTGACTATAATTGAATATATTTATATATTAACACACAAAAGCAATGAGCACTGACTGCAAAAATCACAGATACATTGATAGCTCAAGCTACACTATGAATTTATGAATGTGATAAGGCATACTGGTGGAGACAATGTATGCCATATGGTTATATGGCCAAGTCATTATGCTAGTCATTATGTATCAATTTTCAGTCTGGAGTTTTGTTCATTTAGGTCATGAGCATCGACCATCAAGGAAAGAGGTAAAAATGAAACATATCTATTTTGTCATGGTTTCAGCAAAAGTATAGTGGCACACGTTATTACCAGGACCTGAACACTCTAGAATGTTCTGATGGTTCTATAACACTGTGGGGTGTTTTTTCTTCAGCACGGTGTCCATCAGAAGCTTAGACCAGTGACCGCCATACAGTCCTGATTACCATGATGCTGCGTTTCTCCCCTGCTGAGGGAAGCTATCTTTCCGGAAAGCAATGTTCCAGTCCATGGGGCAAAGACTGTAAATAGAAGTGATAAGACACCAGATACCAAGCAGACACGGTTCTCTCAAGCGTCACAGCATTGTAGGCCTTTTACAGGACCATCCGCGAAGATCCTCACAACCGCGGCATCAACCTCCATCAGATTAATACGAATTTTGCCAAATTCCTGCAGACCAATTCCATGGCCACCCTAACTTCATCGCACATGTTCTCCATGCTATTCCACCAGCACGCTCTGACAGCCTACTTAATGTCATTCTGCAGGTGCTTCCATTTTTACCTACTACCATTGCATACAAATTTACACCATTAATATCCACAAGCCTGTGTTGACTAAATTACAGGCAGGTGGAGCAACACTTCAGCCTTCATGTGTTCCTGTTTCCTTTGTATTTCCACCGCCGATTGAACCGAATAGTACAAAATCTATAGAAACACAAATAATGCAACGTATTGGTTACTCACTATTTCAAGTCTAATTGCAGCCATATGCAATTTTAAAGGGTGTTCTACCTTCTAATGGTTCCCTGGAGAGAAAGAGGTTAATTGATGCAGCTGTTGATAGCTTTTACACATGATGCGGGAAACAGATCTCCCCAGTGGCTGTTATTAAAGTAAGTGTTTAATGAAGTGATAAACAGAAGCCTCTTTTGCTTTTCAGACTAAAAAAATGCCTGAACAAACATGCTTCTCAAAAAAAAAAAAAAAACGGCTCCAGGTTTGAACGCTAATCCATCTGTCAGACACATAGAGCTGCTTCTTTGCTGTAATGGATTTCCTGTTTGTAAGGTCGTCTGCTGGTCGGTGTCTTTGAAAGTATCCTCAATCACAGTACCTTCGATATATAATCGTTTAACTGCTCCAATTCTATGAAAAAAGAAAATCATTCATATATCTAAAAGATGCACACGGTAGATAGTCAATAATATCTGACTAGCTCACAATAGGCACTGGTAGAAGATTCTAGGTGATTTTAACTTTCTTAACATGGTGAACTGAGCATGTGTGCCTATCTTTATTACAAAAATTCTGAGTTTTTTTACGACTTTGTTTCATATATGCCCATGGCGCTTTTTTCTCATTTTTCCTCATTTAGGCATTCTGTAATTGCTTTGTGTGTATTGGGAAAGAGGGGTGACCACCTCAGCTTTTCATAATTTCTGCGTATCCATCTTAATTATGTATTCAATTACAATAAAATGGATTGTTCTGCCCTCACTTGTCCTATTTAAGGTCCACTTAAGAGATTCTGTATCCCCATTGACTGGGTTCCTTTGTAATGCTCAATACAATGCCAATGTCTATCAATGGCTTCCTACAAAGCCCTGGAAAACACAAAACTGTGTTTGTTGTGGTGCTCGACCTCATTGAAGAAGTTGTCTAAAGGGTTTTGCAGTCAAAAACACAAATAGACAGAACAGGAACTACAAGCCGATTGGAATGGTTGAAAAGGAAAGATCATCTTCGAAAATAGCTGCAAAACGTGGAACTGATCCAGAAGGCTTAGTTTGATTTTATTTTCCACAGCCAGGTTCTGCCGATTGACCTAAATAAAATGCATATTTGTAGCGTGAATTTCTTTGAAGATTGCATCAAAAAGTAAGCATAACTCTCATTGGGATTCTAAACATTTGTGATGCCATAAACCAAAACCATGAATGTGCAAGTATCCTTTTACTGATTCATATTATAAAATGTTAGGCATTGCAGATAATGTGTAGTTACAGACGACAGATAATTCAGCAATGGTACCAGTATGTGAGTTATGTAGCTCCTGCACGAACATTTGTCTAAGTTCTGCCAATAACCCAAAATAAAAAAGGCTTATCCTCTTCAGCAACCATGACATTGCAGACTGCATCAAAAATGTCGCATTGCATGCGTATGCTTATTGCATATTAAAAACATATCATATGGGTTTGTTTTGGTTCGGTTACTGACAGCCAGTCAGAGACAAGCAGCTGAATATTCATGAATGACATCACACGCCCAGACAGGCCTGGTGGTACAACTGACACAGAAATTCAGACTTAAAAGAAAGCTTTTTTCTTAAGAATTATTGAAGCAAGGCGATTTCTTTTTACATTAGATGATTTGAACTTAAAATTAAAATCAACAGAGTATTACTTTTGGTAGATCATGCTATGCGCTCATAACTCTCCACAGGCAAAATGTAAGGCGGAGCAAGATGTGAAAGGTGTGGCCATTAAACATGGTAATGCCTTTGATTGGGTGTACAAATAACATATCTGGTACTTTTCACTGTTATCATAAATCCTCAATTTTAGCAATTAGGAGATTTAGAGAGAATAGCTAACTTTGATGGCTATCTCCAGGAAGAAAAGGGCTAATGCATCTGACCACGATATTTGTAGCAGAATCAAAATCTGTGGGCCCAGAGGACACGGAGGCCGGGTTATGAAAGTCGATGAAAGTCACGCTCCCGGGAGCGGAATGACAAGCGTCCGGTCCCCCTTACCCAGCCTCAGTGCCACGCCATCCCTGTGCTGTGCCCAGTTAGGTGACAAATCCAGGCACACAGCAAGCTGGGCACCTGTTCCCATATCAGCAAACTCCTGCTAATTTGGCCTCAGCCACATTTAAAGTACAAATAAAATATGTTTTTATTTATACTTCCAGTGTCTTTTGGCAGGCCCAGAGCCTCAGCAAAATGCCGGGAGCAAATGACAGTCGAGGACAGTAAACATCCCGCTCCTACAGACTGAAGTCATTCTGACAGCAAATTCATTAGTGGAGTTTTATTCTCCCAGTCAGCTTCTCGCCTGATCTGTCAGCCTCCTCCATCCTGATTACCACGAGACACCAATTTCAAAGAGACATCTTAATAGTGATGTCAACGAATTAATTAGATGTGTTAATGAGCTAAAAGCAACCCAAATTAAATTAATGCAGTAATAGGCACAGACAGTGAAATTAGCTTCAATTTCTGTAAATGATTCTGAAGTGTACACAACATCTCAGTCTGCATGAACATTCCCATCCCCCAAAGCTAATCAAGAAGTACATTGCAATTAATTGCTTAATTACAGGCAGTCACCGCTCAGAAAAATCATGTGCCATTAAGTAATGGCTCTTATAGCATGAAGGTAGACTTTATTCTTTTTGCTGGAAAAAAATATGTATGTAATGGTCTTCGGGGAGATCAGGGGACCAAGTTCTGCCAAGACGGTGGAAGCTCCAGTTCTGTCTTTGCTGGGTTTCATCCCTCCAGCTGGAAGCTTCTTGGAGAAATTTTCGACAGCCAGATCCTACTGTTTTACTCAGGGTTTCATAGCTAATTGATTTGCCAACTACTTGGACGCCTCAATCACAAGCACTATATACGTGTCATCACCTTTTTCCCTGTTTGTTTCCAGCTTTTTTTTTTTGTTTTTTTCTCCGGGCAGTTCTGGGCAGTTGGACTTCCCCTTTCATCAGCAGATCTCACTTGGCGGACCACGCGTTCCCGGGAAGCACCGAAGGCTGTCGGCAGGGTTCAGTCCAACACATGACTCCCAAGACACATAAGGAAGCTTCTGTTTACAGACCGTCGCGAAAAGTTCAGCCTAAATAAGGATGAGGTGAAAGGAGACGTGTGCAAACTATCTGCGAGGACATTTGTTCGAAACCCTACATATATAACTGCAATCGCAATTTATATTAAACGTTAAATAATCTAGCTTGTTTTGCGTTAACAATAAATAATGCAGGGTGAAAAAAAAAAACAAAAACAGCTCTAAGGAACTAGCTAAGCAACCCACTATGGACGAGACTTCCCAGGGTCCGCGCAGAGCTCACCGCACTAAAAGACCCTAATTAGTCCCCACGCCCAGCCCGTGGCGGACTCCGAGGTAAGCACCCACTGAACAATTGGCCATTGTTGCGCACACATTCATCACGCCTGGCTCCTCCTTAACAACCAGCCGCTCCCCCGATAGACGGGGGGGCATGGTGTTGGGAGAGGAGGCTCCGTGAACGCAGAACAGATGCTGAGCACGAGTGCTCCAACGCTTTCGCTGTTTTTTTTTAAGACACATTAAAATGATAAAGAGCTGCTCTCAGACGGAGGCCTGCGATCCGGGAGCACGCGGAGGTGCAGAGGCCGCGGCGGGAAGGGGGCGTGGTGTCGGGAAGAACAAAAGGCGCGTAAACGTTGTGCGGCAAGCCACAAAGGGAGCCAGGCAGAGTTGACACGCTCGCTCCCCGCGCCAAGCTCTGTCTGCATGCCACCGAAATGTAATTCACACTTTCATTATTCCTCTCCCAATTTTACACGTCGCAATTAAGCTTCCATTACGCGCACGGGGCTCGGCATAAACGATTATTTATTCTTCCATTAGCGCGAAATAACGCGAGCGGCCCCGGCTAGACAGCACGCATGAATCGGCTGCCGACGTGCTCCCGAGCTCCCCCTGCGAGAAGAGCAGCCGGCTCCCCCCACAATCCTCCGCTTCTGGGGCTAATTTGACCTTCTGCGGCGGTAGATAGCAGATTCACGTGTCGCTCCGAGATTTTGGCCTTTAATCCCGAGCATCCGCGACTGGCGCCCCCATTCCCTGATCTCCATCGCAGGCTGCCGCGCGCCTCCCTCCGTCTGTGCCGCCGGGGCCGCCGCCACCTTCTGCTGCCGCAGGGCCGCTTGGCAGATCCTTTGTCCCAACTGCAGGCTTGGCGTCTGGTCAGGACTGGGCCTCGACAGAGTCTGTTCACAGGAGGTGCGCGCGGTTATTGCGTTCCCCTTTAGCCAAAGTCAGGCAGGCTACCAACACTTCTAATTATACACACACACTGATGGACACACACACGCACACACACACATATGACTTCTGCAGCTTCTCCAACCACAGGGATCATGTGATGAAGAGAGTAATAACCAAGCCGGGCTGTTATTGAGGTAAAAATTCATGTGTAGACACCTTGACTTGCAGTCTACCTGCACAATCAGCTTGATCCACTCCTCTCGTTCAGGAGGTGACCCATATTTTCAACCGAGCTCAGCAGGTGTAATAACCGATAACACTTCTGACCAGCAATTCCTTAATAAAAAGTCAAACATAAGCTATAATGCTGTTTAAATATTGAACAAGAGGCTCCTTTTAGCCTGTAAGCTTTCTTTTTTTCCCTGCACTCTCACCTAAGGCAGTGACAACCTACTCCGATACAAGGATCTTACACGGGAGAGCAAAACCCCCAGTCCAGGTGGCCTCTGCCGCCCCCCCCCGCGGGGGGGGGGCGGGGGCCGCCCCCCCCCCCCCGCGCGCGGGGGGGGGGGGGGGGGGGTGGGT
>JAODLD010000101.1:24307790-24325441 GCA_026781065.1 Mormyrops boulengeri | reverse complement strand
TAATAGTTTAAATTCAAAGACCTATTTATTTGGGAGGACGAATTAAGCCAAATATTGCGGGGTACATTTTGACCCCCCCTCCCCAGTTTCCCCTGGTTCCTATGCTCTTGCTCGCGATTGTTCGAAAGATCTAAGAGGCTTGGATAGGCTTTATAGCTTCACACTTGCTGGAATACAACAAAGCCCCCACATTTGATGCACCAATGATTATTCACTGATTACACAGTATTAGAGAGATGCGGACACCATGAGAAATATTAAAAGTGATATACACTGCTTACGGATATCATGCTTCGGAGTGAGTGAAAAAGCTCAAAATCTTAATTGGAATTCCTGCGCCTTAATTTCTCTGTGCGCAAGGACAAGGCTATCCATCCCTATCTGTGTCTAACACACACATTAAGAAAAACGAGACCACGTAAAAGCTCAGAGGGACAAAATTATGTGAAATAAGAGATACAGACTAGTGGAGAGAGAGCGGCCCTATCAAACTACTCCAGGCAAGATAACGAGATAAAATATAATCAATCAATCCCTGCAAAATTCTTAAGTGCTTGATGTGTCCTCCTGAAAATTGAATCACCCTTCCTTCAAGGAAGTCAGATCTTGTAAATAATTGTAGGGGAAAGGGGTGATATTGAAAAATAATTCGATTAGGGCCCCTGATGAAGTTTTACATGGGCATTTGAAAGGCAAAACTAAAAGGTTTGGGTTTTTAATTTTGAAAATGAGGAATATTATATCATTCAATTTGCAACAGAATAGTGAGGAATATGATTATGGCCTAATGTACTTTGTAAGGGTGTCAGTTCTCTCCCAGGCCAACGCTGCACTGTAATATACCCCTATTAACTGTTTAATCTACTCACCCACAGTCTATTTGTCTTCATCAGTGTTTTCAAAAGCCAGGAAATCAAGTTAGCTTTTTCTTAGCTGAAAGCCACAGATGACATAAAAAGTAGAAAAGCAGGAAAAAGGGGTTTCTAGCACATCAAAAATATAAAAGCCATCTATCTGATAAAAAAAACCTAAAACAATTCATGTTTATTTCATTTTGTAGCAGGAAAAAAAATGTTCCAGTCTAACTTTTAAATATGACTTTTCTGTCAAGTGAAATCAGCGGCGTGTGGAAAAGAACAGTTATATTTCACTCGTTTTTGCATTTAAGCGTGTTTGGACGGCATTTTGGACACCATCGTAGCTGTGCGGTTAAGGCATCTACCTATATTTAAATAGGGGATTATTATAGCATGTAATAAATGTCAGTTAAGAGCGATGGCTTTTGTGATGTATTAGACCAGGACATGAGCTGTTGGCGGGGACCTGAAGTTCAGGTCCAACTTAGGTCACAGTCTCCTGGTTTTGAAGGCATCCCCCCCTGAAAAAAATGCACTGTCTGTCTCCAGCTGTGTTGCTCAATTAAAAGGCTTTTAAAACTTGAAACGCACCATTGAAAGGGAAGGTATAAACAGACCTGAAAATATAATAAAGCCATGTTGAGTTTGGCCGCATCACTTCGGCATTTTGAGTTATCGCCCCTGCATAGGATACTCATGCCAGCATGAAATACGGGCCGCAGATGTCAACGTGAAGAATCATGGCTGTTAATATTCATAGCAACAGATGAGCACGGAAAACAGTTACGCTGTAAATCGAGCCCCGCTGCTGCACTGTAGAGCACTGATGCCCCAAGTAACCAGAGAGCAACAGTGGACCATAGAAAGTGTGAGGGAGGAGGTAGCCATCCATCCTGTACTGCAAAGTCATGGCGGAATAAGACGCCCACTGGATGATTAGCAACGTTGATCTTATCTCACTTTCACTGACATGTTCGTTTCAACTGTTTACTAAAAACCAGAGTGAAGACCAGACCAGATTTAAGAACAGCTTGCACAGAACCTGGCAGGCAATGTCAAAGCAAACCAAATCCTCTCGTGCTAAGTTCATTCATAATTAATAGGTCCCATAATGCACTGCAAGTTTTAGTGATATCTACCGATGAAAATCGTTGTTTTCTGTCCAGTCCCCCCCAGAGCATCAGTATTAGAGGTAATGTCTGCTTTTACATTCAATTATAAAGGAATGTTTGTCCAAGAGTGTAAACACATTTTCTAGTTTAATAATATTTAAACCTATACAGAACCATTAATTTACCAAGTCTTTATTTCGTTTTGTGTGTGTATGTATGCGTGCACATACACACAAACACACA
Source organism: Mormyrops boulengeri (assembly GCA_026781065.1). Taxonomy (NCBI): domain Eukaryota; kingdom Metazoa; phylum Chordata; class Actinopteri; order Osteoglossiformes; family Mormyridae; genus Mormyrops; species Mormyrops boulengeri. Next base: position 24,323,229 of record JAODLD010000101.1, on the reverse strand, counting down.
CACACACACACACACACACACATACATATATATATATATAAATATATGACAATTAATTTTCACAATTAAATTTGAGCTTTTCTTATACATTGTACACAAAAGCATGCAACCAATCAAGTAATGTTATACTGTAACAATTATTTCTCATCCAGGGTGGATCATAACCTTGTGGGCTCCAGGCCCCCCAACCGCGATCCTGACTGGGAAAAGCGGGAGATGGATGAATGTAAAAACAATACAGTGATCTGTTGTATGCTTCTCATAATAATGATACCATCATACATACAGATGTGCTTTGTAATAAATGATTCTCTATAGAATTCAGAGACACTCTGTCTTAACCGAAATCGACAGGAAGTGCGGAGGTCATTTTTATGAGAGATCACAACAGTTGAACTTATTTATTAAAGGGTATAATGAGACACAATGAGATAATTGCATATGTTTTTCATCACATTTACTGTCAGAAGAATCTAAAATAAACAGCAGATCGTCTATTTTCATAAGCCATAAAATTACCATTTCGATGTTAGTTTCTTGGTGTGAGGACCACAGTCTCAGGTTGATGGCAGGTTGATGCATCGCTCCTGGGAAGCATTTTTGTAGGACCAAGGATTGTTGGTCTAATAAGAATTAAACATTGAGAACTGGCGCTGTCTATACTGTGTAATTTGCAGCATCTTTCAAACACCATACTGATGACAGTCAGAAACAAGGTAGGTGTTGGTACTGAGACCAGTCTCACTGACATGACCCCCCCTTTTTTGCTTGGAATGGGATGCCAAGGAATAACAGAATAATTGAAAAACATTTACATGCCTCTCTAATTTTAATTATGAATAAACATATTTTTTACAAAAGAATGACGACGGAAAGTTTATATGGTGCCTGTGAAGAAGGAAAAAACTTTGGTATTTATGTAATCTGGATAAAAAATTAGATTATTCAGATTTATTCTATATTTGTGTGATAATCTCACTGCACCCAGTATCCCCCCCCCCCCCCATCATGCTACAACTGGCCAGGCATTCCTCTTAAGAAAGGCGACTTCAGAAAAGGTTGTTTAGCAACCAACCATATCCAATTAAAATCAATCTGAAGCCATAAAGTGCCTGCTTAATGTGGTGGCTCGTGTTGATAACAAGTTACTTGTAACTGAGCAGCAAATTATAGACCGAGGTTATACCATGGAAGACAGAGATCAGTTGTTTGTTTGCCTTATAATGACTCCGCTGAGGCCAAGTGAATTAAACCGGCTTTCCTCTATTGATCACCAAGCCGTGTTTGTGAATGACAGGAGTGACAAGGCACTGGAGGAGCAACTCTGGCACAGTAACCTCATTGTGCTTCCAGGCCTCTGCTCCCGGCAGCCATTGACAGCGGTAATATGCTAACAAAACTCCAGCTAGCTTGAGTAGCATAAATGCTAACACTGCTGAAAATGCAGGAGGCATGTAATGTCTCCCATATATGATTACAGAATCACGCAGAGAAGCTGCTTTTTCCAAAGGATTTTTTTATGTGAAACGAAAAGGCTTAGGACCGGTACACGTTCATACTGTGAATAGCTACTTTATTGTGGAAGAGTGGTTCTTGATGGTAGGCCAAGTGCAGAAGAGCGTTCAGACCAAGTGGTCATATACTGTGAACAATTCTTTATGATTTTCACACCATTACTCATAATGATTTCATTGTAAAGTATTCTCACACCAAAGCTAAAATAAGATAATTATGTAACAGCTGACCCAGTTAGATAGGTTTCTTTCTCTTAAAATACATTCTGTGTTTCAGGCAGTTTCCACGGCCACTTGACTACAAAGCACTAGCAAATGTTTGTGGATTGTTCTCATTTCGTGCTGTAAATCAAAATGAAGTACAGTATGACACTACAAAACCAATGAAATAAAAAAACATAGGAAGATATAACACCTCAATTGCCTTTCATTTCTTGGTGTTGTTTTTTCCTGGATAAACAAACAAATGAAATGTTAACGCATGAATGTGTACTTGAGCTATACCTGCTACGATGTTTGTTGCTGAAATTTTGCTTATTGCTATAAAGAAAGATATTTTACTAAAAACCAGGAAGAGTTTTATATAGGACAAGTGAGTTTATTAAATGGATGAATGGATGGATGGATGGATGTATGATGGATGCATGGATATGTCACTAATACCTGTTTTACACCATATTGTAGCTGTTTCAACTGGAAGGTCAGGGATACTTTTAATTGCTCTTTTTTCCCATGTCATAAAACTAATTTTTTAGTCAACTTGGTGACAGAGCCATGGACGTAAAGAGGCTACTTGCAATTACAGTGGCATGGACCTCGCTCATCAATACGCTCACGGTTTATTATATTATAAGCAGCGAAGGCCCAAAAATGCGGCAATGAATGGAGGTGAGGCTGGAGATGCGATCAGAAGCGTGCCGATACCACCCACAGTGACGCGCTGGAAGATGCCATCCTTTCACCATCATTCTAATTCACTGGGATTGCCACTTAAGTACCGCTCAGATTTCCTCATTTAATCTCCAAGACTCATTTGGTTTCTGTCAATCAGCCCACCCTTTTAAAACATATTACATATATTATTTTATTTTTTGCTGCTAAAGTGCCATCACTTCATTAACCTCACAGGGCTTGAGATAAGACAACAAGGTGCATCAAAGTGTGCTGCCTGTGAATGGCGCTGCCGTGGAGTGGCGCCGATTACACAGACACGACTGGACCCGCTGGGAGAAGCCGCCCCAGCACAATGGCGTCCCATTAAACTGCGCTCTCTTTCAAAACCCGATTGATGTGGGAGGCAGGGAGGCTTGGAAATGAACTCCACAAAACACTTAAAGTAACACAAAGACATAAAAGGACGGGGAAATCCAGCCTCATTCGTCCAAGTACCACTGGCATTGGTACGTAAGGTAGCCTACCACCCCCTCTGTCCCATTCCTAATTATTATTAATTCTTATTAATTAATGCATAATGATAGTTACTATTATTATTGTTATTATTATTATTCATGATGGCTATACTGCCTTTTCTACTGTGTGAAAAGTCACCCCTGTATGATTCAGTTTTGGTTACATATCCTAATTTCGGGGCTGATTCGGCAACATTGTATCATTGGTTTTATTGTTGTTTTTAACGTTTAATGTGTTTTAATCCCTCCAAAAATAAAGCCTAAATCATTTTCCTTCTGAGTAAGTAATAAATCCCTTTCAGGATTCCGCTAGAAGGCTTAAAATGTCACATAAATACCAAATCCAAGACTCTCGCGAATATGTGGATTTTTAAAGATGATGTTCAGGCATTAAAGCTACCTGAAACTGATGAGGTTAATATCCTTATCGCAGCTTCAAGGTGCTAAAAAGGGGGATAACACCCAACAGTTATATAAAAACTGTACATTTCTGCCTTCATAGGAGTAGCGGAGTAGCGAGGTCTTGGTTTAGCTCAAAACAAAGATGGCTTCTTAATTGTTTACATCGCGTAAATGAATTTACACTCTGCAATGCAAATGTAACTCCACTGGGGTTTCAGTTGTCTTATAACCAGGTTTTTTATGTTTAGTTGATGGTCAAAATCCCCCAGTTGACTCTACTGTTGAACCACAGAGGACTGAAGTAAGGTACATACTGTAAGTCACCTCCCCAAATTATATCCAGCTATATAAAAGGACTAGCTACAAGCTAGGCAAGTGACTTTGAAGAAGCTGTGCAAGCTACAGTATGAACAATGAATATTGTTTATACACTTCTGTTTTGAAGTTAGAGCCCTCATAAACATACACTATATGGACAAAAGTACTGGGACACCTGGCCATTACACTTAAAGGAGATTTTATGATATCCCATTCTAAATCCATAGGCATCAATATGTAGTTGGTTCCCCCTTTGCAGCTATAACAGCTGCCACTCTTCTGGGAAGGCTTTCCACAAGATTTTGGAGTGTGGGAATTATGGCCTATTCTTCCAGAAGAACATTTGTGAGGTCAGGCACTGACATTGGACTTGGCTCACAATCTCCATTCTATTTCATCCCAATGGTGTTTTATGGGGTTGAAGTCATGGCTCTGCGCCGGCCAGTCAAATTCTTCCACGTTAAACTCACCCACCTATGCCTTTATGGACCATGCGTGCTGGGGCACAGTTAGGTTGGAACAGAAGCTGGAAGCACAGAATCCGCCAAAATGTCTTGGTATACTGAATTCTGTTCACTGGAACTAAGGGGCCTAGCCCAACCCCCAAAACAACCCCATACCATTATCCCTCCTCCATCACTTTACAGCTGGCACAGTGCAGTCAGGCAGGTAACGTTTTCTTGGTACCCTCCAAACCCAGACTCATCCATCAGACTGCCAGACAGAGAAGTGTGATTCGTCACACCACAGAACACGTTTACACTGCTCCAGTGTACACCGCTCCATCCGACGCTTGACGCTCTTGGTGATGTGAGGCTTGCATGCAGCTGCCTGGCCATGGAGGCCCATTCCATGAAGCTCCTGACACACAGTTATTGTGCTGGGGTTCATGCCAGAGGTAGTTTGGAAATCTGCAGTTACTGAGTCAACAGCAATGGCGAATTTTACACACTACGCACCTCAGCACTCGGCGACGCAGCTGTTACTTTACGCGATCTGCCACTTCAAGGCTGAGCTTCTGTGTTCCTAAATACTTCCACTTTGCAACAATACCTCTTACAGTTGACCATGGAATATCTAGCTGGGAAGATGTTTCACAAACTGACTTATGGCAAAGGTGGCATCCTATGACAGTATCATGTTTGAGCTCATCAGAACGACCCATTCTTCCAAAAATGTTTGTAAACCTGACTGCATGGGTAAGTGCTTGATTTTATACACCTGTGGCAAAGGGTCTGGATGAAACACCTGAATTCAATGACTAAGAGGTGTTGCCATACTTTTGTCCATATAATGTATTGGATAATAACTAACACTCTGCTAACCAGAAATCAAAGCAATACTGTCATCTACATACCAGCAAATTAGAAAATTATTCAACTTCCATGTGGAATTCAGGAACAACAAAGTGTACACCACTCACGTGGAGCTAGGTCACAGCCAGCCTGAAGCCTTTCTTAGGAAGCAAGGGACACGAGGTGGAGGACACCCTGGATGGGATGTTACTGCACCACAGGGTACACGCACGCTCGCTCACGGCAGGAACTGAATCCACAGGCTGTTGCTGGGGTCATTATTTGGAGGGAAAAAAAAATGTATGATCTTTTTTAATATTGCCGTTTTAAAAATGGCAATGGAAAGAGATCAATCCAAAAACCTCAACATCATCCATCCATCCATCCGTCCCTCCATCCATCCATCTTCTGTAACTGCTTGTCCTATTCAGGGTCGCAGGGGGTCCGGAGCCTGTCCCGGAGGCTACGGGCACAAGGTCAGGAACAACCCTGGATGGGGCGCCAATCCGTCGCAGCTCAAAATAACAACAACATGTAATAAAACAATAAATTATATTAATATTCGTATTACCATAGTACTTGCTTTGTATGTCACACAACTAATTTTTTGTGCAATTATATATATATAATTCACTGGAACTATATAATAATTATTTGATTAATTGACATTATTATTATATATAATTATATAGACACACACACATACATGTATTATACATGTAAAGTATATTTAAAAAGCAGGGTTTTCTCCATACATAGTGGATTGTTAAGGTTATGGTTATGGATGCATGTCCAATGTGACAGAAGTGATTCATTGAATCCGTGCCTTTTGAGGTTATTGTGGTAGATCAGCATTTGTCTGGCACACCGATTTGGACGGGCCCTGTGGTATTCGCCTGATAGGGACTTCTCAGTGATTCATAAAACCAACAAAAAGAGGATGAGGGTAAGAGATTCTAAAAGCATCACACCGGGGACACACACAGACATCTCTATTAGTTCTGGATTGAGCAGAAACTTTAACCTAACTGTATAAGTACAATAAAAATATGGATTCGGACCATTTCAGAATGGTCCTAATTTGAGCCATTTTGCCTGGTGCATATGCACCTTCCTTTGTGAAGATGCAGCTGTTAAATCATCTTTAATTAGTCACCTTATAGGCTATGTGTCCTACATCACATACTCATAACACCATAAAATATATACATTATTTCAGTATGAATTAACATCTACACTGAGAAGTTACTTTCAAATTTATTGCCAGGCAACTCACAAAAATGACTCACGGTGTAAAATGAACATAACAAGCACTCACCGCTAGGACCCGCCACCTCTCCTCACTTACAGTCCTGACAGACTGAGAACATCAACAGCGAAATGCACCTCAAATCAATCACGCAATCCATTGACCTTGAACTACAGGTAAATAGGATCCTACTGTACGTTATGCTTTGGATGCAAACATCATTTAGAATGTGGTAAATAATTAAAGTTACAAAAGCTTCCCTTCCCCTCTGTGCCTTTGTCCCCGAATCCGCCCGCACAGAATACATCTCATTTGGTGCAAATATTATGATGATCTCGATGATGAAAGTGTTGGCTGATCTGCCTGGATGTACAATAATTAAAAGCAAGTCTCTTGTTTACTCGACAGTGCTAATGATCCTGATGAAATTACTTCTGGGACCATAATTATAGTAACTGGCTGCAGACACTACAAGAAGATTGGCACTCGGAGTGAAGCAGACACTTAAAAGCAGTCCTCTGGCGCTGACGTCATCTCCACGGTGACTTCGGGCCGCCAGAAGCGGAGCCACATCCACCGCTGATATATTACCGGAAGCATTTCAACATTCTGTTTCGATATCAAGTTACTGAATTAGTGATGCATATATTGTCATTTGGTAGTGATTCAGCAGAGGTGGGGATGGTACCGCTACCAGTCTCAGTGTTAGCAAAACCAGCTGCAATAGGGACTGGAGAAAGCCTTGCGTATCCATCGATCGGCCGACATCCAGAGCCCTGCTCTTCCTGGCACTAACACGAATCAACATATAACAAAAATCTGCAAAAATTGGGGGACGGCTGCCAATTGCCATTTCATGGGTAGTTACAAATAAAGGGAAGGTATCCTGAGTAATGATGTTTTGCAGGGAGAGAGCAGCCTGGACATAGCTACTCATCACGGCGAGTTTAATCAGCCACTCACAGGAGGAATTGTTTTACTTATGAATATTAATGCCCCTCTAAGTTGGGGCTGTTGTAAATGCTATTTGTCATCAGGAGCTTCACAAATCAGGTCCTACTCCCGTTAAAACCATGTATTAGACACCCCCTGACATTAAAACCCTCGCCTTTGATTCCTAATTGCAGGAGCGCGAGCACTCGCGGAAGATGGAATGCAAAGCTTTAATTAACTCATATCACACATGCAACGCTTTGATTGTCACTTACCCCGTGCATCACATGCAGCCGAGCACCCCCCACCCTCCCCTGAACCCATCCCCGCCATCATCCACCTGACAGCCAGGTCCTCTCTCCCGTGCTATAATGATGATACTTAAGACCACGGAAATGCAGAGGCACATGCGAAAGCGACATTTTATAACTTACAAATGCACCACTCCAGCGAGGAATGTGTGTCAAATATATTTAGCTATATTGCTCTTAGTGGTAAAATTTAAAAAAGACTGGATTTACCGTGACCATGAATGTATATATACAACGTAAAGAGCAACATTTCAGCACGATCCTGAGAGGATTGTGGACGTACAACGTTTAGATGCAGATTTGTTTTAACGTCCGTAAACCCAAGGAACTATTTCAAAGACTAGCAACTGACTTCAACAGCTCTGTGGCAACCGGAGCTGTAATCAATCCTGATCCATGACTCGGTGAGGAGGGAATACCGAATCTGAAGCTTCAGTTGGGTGGCTCGCTGAATGGGAATTACTGACAACTGCTGCTGCCCTCTACTGGCCGTAACCATAACAGCAGTCTGGTGTGCTGTACTTGCGAAACCCACCTCAACAAAGAAACCCATGAATTGGAGGGGAATGTAGCACTGATGCCCTAGGCATTAGGATGTAAAACAAACACAAGAGACCCAACAATTGCTGGTGAATGGGGAGACAGCCCTCAGAGACAACGTTAATAATTGCACACTTACAGCTTGTAATGTAATTCATTAACAAAGGTTTTATTTGACAGGGGAAAAAATACATTATTGAGATAGATTTCACTGACCATGAGAAAAGATTTACACCAAAATAAGCAGAGTAAAAAACCCTTACAAAAATAGCATTATCATTGCAAAGTTTTCCTTTCTAACGCATGTAAAATGCAAACATGTTGGACGCGATGATTCAAGGCCTGCATTGTACAACAATGAAGACGGAAAGCGAACTGAATAGCCAGCACAACAATTAAAAGCCAAAATGTCTTCTGTGCAGCGCTCTGGAATTTGCATTACATACACAACTAGTGAAACATTAAAAAAGCAGGACGGTGGCCAAATTTGGGGCTGCAAGGTTCCTCTACAGTTAACCCCATACTGCCACCTTCTGATTAAAAACTGCTACTAAACCTCCAGCAGTTACCTCCATCAGTCATTTCGGGGCCATTTATAGTAAAGCTGAACTCTGAAACCCAAAAGCCGTTAATGAGATTACATTTACCTATGAAGCCTTTAAAAATCCTGGGACACATTATTAAACATCATCACCGAAAAGTTAGTTTAGGACTACAGTAGCTTAACTTCAGATCCAATATGAATCAAGAGTACACCTGCGATTCCAATTACACATTTCCTAACACAACTATTATAAGAGCACCATTGCACGTTACGAAAAACCACTTTGCACACAACATCTCATTCCTTTATAAATGCATTTTAAATAGACTCATGGAGGAAATGACAGACGCTTCCCTTCTGTTGGGGCCGCATCTCTCAGTGGGGTTAAATATCGCGGGTGTTCATCAACATTAACACAAGTACTTTTTATTGCTGACAAATACTGCATGTATATATTTTTTACCTTTAAGACCACACCAAAGCTAGGTCTGGGCATTAACAGCCAATTAAAAATTAAAAATAACAGTATTAAATGGATTTTTAAAAAACCCTCAAAAAAAAAAAAAAGATTAGGTGTATTAAAAATGTAATTTGATCCGCTGCCAACATTCCATTTTGCTAAGATTGTAAACATCTTTCCTACTGGGAAATGGAGGGAGCGTGAATCACCTAAAATGTTGAGTAAAGTCAGTCTGAGCCAACTCACTGGAGCAACAGAATTAGCAGCAGTGGCTGTTTGATATTCTAAAATCCCTTTAAAATGTTAAAAAGAAGAGATTACCACAGACGACCAAATCATTCAAAATCACACATCTCCGTGGTGCCATTGTGACTAATTAAATGGAAATTCATTTGAATTTGTATAGGATGCCAAATATATATCAGAAGTTAACGAAAGTGACACGCTTTTCCAAAGAACACATAATCGATGTCACCTACAGCAAACCTCTCAAGCTGGATTTCTGGACAAGCTTAATATTTAGGGCTACGGATGCATTTCCCGTCAGATAAAAACACCCAGCCTGATCAACCAAGAGCCAAGCATTAAAGACAGTCAGAAATGGGACCACTGGAGTCTCTTTGAAGATCATTCTTCCATTGTCTCCTTCGACTTTCAGTTGAATAACTTTCCAAAAATGGATTTTTTCTTAGGTTTGGGTTTCTTTATATCTGTTTTCAGAAAAACAAAAACGTTACTATTAAATGAGCAAATAACTACACACACTTCTCAGATGTAAAGGAAGAAAAAAGCATCACAGACCAAAACAAACATTTAAGCACTTTTCGTCGCTGTACATTGAAAGAAAACACCAAAGTGCTTCGACCTAATACACCTTTATAATGTCTTCTGTTTTAAGAAAGATTAGAGTGGTAATAATAAAAATACAGATTTTGCAAGAGATGAGAGCATATTTGGGTATCTGGCTGAACAGCAACAAAGGCCAATACCGAACATCCAGCACCCATATCCTTTATATTAACAAGGACAGAAGACGACGGTGTTTTGTTTCATGGCAAACTGACATACTGAACAGGAAACCGATTAATACGAAAAGACATTTGGGAATAACGTGATTGTCTGACCACAGTATGTGAGAGGTGAATTAATCATTTCATTGGTAACATCTCACAGAAGTTGTAGTCTTCAGCTCCTTCCTGCTTTTATACACAATAGTATAGAACCTCTACCTATTGTCATAAAGTAGAAAATGAACCGTAGGTCAAAAAATAACCCACTCAGTGGGAGCCATAAATGGAAGGAAGACATCACTAGTGTAATACTGCAAAGTGTGTCACTACTGGCATCGTGCACAGTAACTAGCAAACTAAACCAGGGAGGATATCTAAAATGTATGATATGCAAATTGAACTGGCTTCTCTTTGATAAACAACTATATTGAACACAGGTCTACAAAACAGAACCTTGGCTAAAATTGTGAATTTACAATTGCAAAAAAGTTATGCATTTCATAGTTCACCGTTTCAAATCATGAACTGCACATAAATGCAATATTTGGATAAATTATAGAAAAAAAAAATGTATGAGCTGACCAATTATACACAACAGCAGAAATGCATTTTCCCCAGTATGCGTTTTAATTAAAAATTAAATCATACAAGTAAACTCTGTATGGAACTGGAGTCATTATGGGTCATTAGTACAAATGGAATGCATAACTGAAACACAGTAACAGCTTTAATAACTCCGTAGTACCAGGAAAAACAAACAGATTATTTTTGTATTTGCTGCAAGCTTAATATCTAGTGCTTTCTAGCAAATGGAGATTACGATCGTCTGTGTTACCCAAGACACACACTGTGATCCTTATCGATCTGTTATTGACTCACCAAGGTTCTTCATCAGCTGATTCAACTGCTCATCCTCTTCCTCTTCTCTGGGGGTGAAAAGTTAAGAAGGGAAATTGGAAACATCTAGAACTATCTGGAAACCTTTATTGTTTTTTTTTATAACCAAGAACAAAGTACAGTTAGAACAGTATAGTAATGCTTCTATGAAGGGGTAGTGACATGTATATCACACCTATTGTTTTATGTTTTTCATTTTTATTTGACTTCTTAAGGACATTTCCTACAATAACTGGCTGCTTTTGATCTTTTGCTAAAAGCATTCCAGCTTGTTTACAGGGATGCAACTTTTCATGAGGTCACGAGGACATCGCTGCGATCAGCTCACCTCAGCCGATCTTCGTCCAGTCCCTCTACGATGGCATTCCTGTCATTAACGATCTCCACCAGTTTTTCCATGAGCTCTGCCTCTCTCTTTCTGTCTGCCGTAGTTTTCAGGTGTTCTGGGAAGGGAGCAAGAACCTAACAGTGAACTTAGGGAGAGTCAGAGATTACCTCTTGGTCATTTGAGCTGTTGCTTTAGTCCAAAGTGACCTGTGGTGTATAATTTTCATTGCCCACTAGTACTGGTGAATTTATATTCTTGGAGCAATTCCTAGGACTGTGAGCTGCAGGTTACAGCCACAGGTAAGCTGTAGGTAACACATCCCTCTATTGCACTGCCGTGTGGCCTGCAGGTCTGGCGGTCTGGTGGCCAGCGAGCCAGGTTGGTAGGGCGGTGCACACCTGGCTTGTCCATCAGCCGCCGAAGTTCACCCTCCACCCCCGGCTGCTGCTCCTCCAGATCCTGGGTCTTTGCGCTGATTACAAAAACACACACACATGCACACAAAATTCGATTTCTTTCACAAGTGCCGGTCCTCCACCGCTATGTTTGTGCTAGATGATTGCGAGTTGAACGAAGAGGATTTAACCTGCCCCCGCCCAATCAATAATGTACTGCCTTTAAAGAAAACATATATGCAGTGTTATGCAGTGCTGACATTGGCAGGTTTTCAAAACACAATCTCTAATCTAACAATGAGGCCACACCCACTCGCTCCCTTAATGAGAAGGCGACATCTTACATGTAGACCAGCTCGGATTCCCGTCTCATGTAAACTTGCTTATTTCTGATAAGGTTGAACCAGTCCACCATGAGATTGTCCAGGACATCCTCATCCTCCGCTGAAACACAAATTAGCATAAATAGATGGACATCGCACCCAACAGTCACACACAAACAAGAATGCCACAATCGAAATTCCCAGTACTAGCGGACAGCCACATTTTTTTTTCCCCAAGGGAATTACAGGTGAGGAAAGCGATAAAAGAAGTTTCCCCGTCAACGTTTGGGCTGAACCTCGCCAGGGAGGGACGCAAACAATGGGCGCTCCTGGAATTTCATTATTTTAATTGACCGTCTCCTCGGGCCCTTGCTTAGGCTCAATGTCATTAAGAACAATATATGCAGGGCTGACAACAAGGGCTATGGGCACCGTAAGGCTTTCATCAAATCCGCGCTCCTGTTTTCAGGTGGACAGGTGACGGCAGCGGCAAGTCTGGGCACCGGGATGACATCGCTAGCAGGCTGACACTATTTTTTTTTTCCAAGGTCACAGTAGGTTGAGCAATCACACCTCCTCCTCATCGTGGCTCCCCCACACTATTTCCATCCCATACCTCAATCCCACAGAGAGAGGAGGCCACGAGGAAAGGGGAGAGGGTGCCTCTTCACGGCATCCTCGCCATTCAGCTCATTTGGCTCGGGCGATTGGAAATTGAGCCTTTTTTTTTTTTTGGGTCACACCCCTTCTGGCTATGTTGGAACCCCAATCCAAGCCCCAGATGGGCCCTAGCCTTGGCTCTCTCAGCTTGGTTGGGGGAGTAGACCTCCCAGGCCACCCAGCGAGACACAGACACACTGATGAGCAGAGGCCACACAACCCATTTAGGGGGGGCACTGAAATAATACACTGTATCAAATCCAAAAGATCGCTTATAGTTACCAACTTACTGGGAAACGAGTCATCTCCAGGGGAATTACATGTCCTACAAATTACATCCGTCCCCCAAACTACCACAGCATTCCCGAAATGCTCCCCGCCGACTGTCAGACTCCCAGAGAGATGGTGTAATCTCGATCGCCTTTATAAAGTCATCTCTCTGTGTCCTTAACGTTGAGCTTCACGGACATCCCCAATAAAATGGCCATAAATTATAAAAAGATCATTTATATGCCACTTGATTGAAACCCACTTTGAAAGAAATTATAAGGGGCTTTTTGGCAATATCATCTGGAATAAAAAAAAAAAAAAAAAAAAAGAGAGAACCAACCTTAGATGGATTTCTTTATTTTTTGTTTAAAAACATCCTTGTCTGTTCTAGCTACGGCCCAAAGGACAGCTCCTCTATGTCTGTCAGTTTCTCGCATCCAAAACGCCGAGGACGCCTCACATCGCAATCAGGTCAACCTGTTTGAGTATCCCCAGTCCTCAGAGGTCTCAGCTCAATTCCCGGAATGCCGACCGCGCGGAGAAGCGCATTGCTCGGGATGCGAGGCGTAGCACAGTAATCAGCCGGCCGAGCTCCACGTGTATGTGGATATTAAAGTGTGACAGGCGTCAGTGCAAAACACAGCCCTCGCGTGCGAGTCTCATCGCCCCCAAAGCAGGGCGATCCCCATCTCGGTGTCAGCTCCACTCAGTCAGCTATCAGGAAGCTGTTTGTGAAGATGATGAAGCAGGCAGTCCTGTTTGTTTATTTTTTTTAGAATGGATAAATAAACAATGAAGAGCTGCGCATGGGTGTGTGGGAGCGAGGGGGGGGGGGCACACCTTCCTCACAGCGACGGAGTCGTTTCTCCAACTCCACTCCATTCTTCTCCAGTTCATTTAGATTGTTCTCGATCTCCTCGAGTTCCTTCAGGATCTCCTCTTTGGGTATGTAGTCAGGCTTTAACTAAAAATAAAATAAATCAGTTAAGCAAAACTGTAAAAAGATAAGCAACGACTGAAATTTAACCGGTTTGGGCTTTAGATTTTAAGGTCATGATTTGATATGCATAATGGATCAGTATATGGACATTAGATGTCCAACTTAGAGCCTTTAAATTAATTTTTCATAAATATTATCTAAGATTATTGGTAAAACCCCTGCAGGAAAGAGCACAGAGGAAGAAAAAAAAATCCTTAACTAAGAGCCGCATATGTTGTTGATGCCAATTAACTTAATTCTTGCAAAGCTTTGTCTCCGGTGCATTTTATCGAAAGATAATTTTGTCCTTCAGCTGTTTAATCTCCACTTCTCTAAAGACCATCCCCTGTTCCTCCATCACAAACACGTATCAAAAAGCCATGTAGCGTGCAGCCGTATAATTAATATGTTAAAACATACCTTAGGTGACTGGATTTCAGGCTTGGAGGTATTTGTGTCTGATGAACCCTTCCCGTTTTTAAAGCCTGAAAAGATAATTGAATAAAACAGGTCTGGAATTTAAAAAAAAAAAAAAAGAAAAACCCAACGGTTTAACAGCTGCTACCGTTTATCAGTCTCCGTACAGGATGAGTACAGCATGTTCTGACTTTCGTCGCGAAACGCCACGCAGCCACAGCAAAACAACAGTCCAAGGAAGGTGATAAACATTTGTTAGACATTCCACAGTGCATATTTAGCTACATCTGAAGCACCCCCCCCCTACAGTTTAACATATGGGAAGAACGTAAAAAACGCAAGCAACTGTCAGTATTGCCTTTTACATTTAACGGGGTGGTCCCAAACAAAGGATGCATTTGCATTTGCTGTTGGCACCAGTAACAGACAGACCACTTCCAACAGTCAACTGGAACAAATTGTCCAAATCGGTCCTAATGAAAGCAGACAGTAAGGGCTTTGAAAAGTCAATTCCCTTTTAGACAAGTCTTTCTGCCATTTTCAGAGGGTTATTTAATACATATATATATATATTTTAGCAGTCAGTGGCGGCATTTAAAATAAAACGCACCGCTCATCTGAACCCATATTCATTTAAAATGCCCTGTTGGCGCTCATTTACAGCTTAGCCATAGCGTAGCGGATGAAAGAAAAGGTTATATGAAAGGGTCTGCACCGCCGTGGCTTATCACCAAAGCGCAATATAACTACGGTCGCCGCGATAAAGAGAAGCCAAGGGGGGAGAAAGCAAGGCCTTACCCCAACTTGCAGAGCTGTTGAGCGACGGTTTGGGAGACGGTGGTCTTTGATTGCCCGATGCAGCGGGAGGAGAAGCGACGGGAGCCGGTGAGGGCCGCGGCGGTACCACGTCTGTGGGTTTGTTTGGCGATGGCTCCAAGGGCAACCTGTGCTTTGTCTCGGCGGCAGATGAGGACTTCTCGGAATCGGCGGGCCTGGGCGACGAGCACATGCGGGCCGACTTGTGAATGCCAGTTTTCTGTCTGACACCCCAGCAAGCCGAGAATGGGAAAAGGAACTTGCAGCCCTCACAGTCTCACCTTTGGATAGCATAAATTTTTTCACCACAAATTTTTATGGGAAGTTCGAGTGGGACTAGAGAGGAAAGGTCATCGGGGAAGGTGGGGT
>JAODLD010000101.1:24278044-24307690 GCA_026781065.1 Mormyrops boulengeri | reverse complement strand
GTTGTTTTCTGTTGTACTACATAGCAATAAAAGAAATGTGTTGGGATAGCATAAATGGGAGGGGCGCTCAGCACAGGGATTCCCTGCTGTGTTAGGGGCAGGTACACATGCAGCACTTCCTCGTGGGGATGGGGTCAGGGAGAGTGACTGCATTCTCCACCACTCAATCACAATAGACGCGGGCGACGCGGATGGGAGCAAGAGGCTGGAGGATGGATGCAGAGGCCCAACTGTTAACTGGTAGTTCATCTTTCACTGTTTCTGACAACAATATATTAAAAACCACATTTCTTCAACCCATGTGACCCCCCAAGCGCCCCCCAGAGGCACTACATCAGAAAATCCATGCTTGGTACAAACATACCTTGGCCCTTTTGATACAGGCTTCAGCTGCGACCGCCAGTCCGATGGAGGCACTGAATTTTCAGCCACTGTTTAAAAAAGATAAAAAGGAGCCTAAACACAGATAAACAAACACATAACAGCATTGCACAAAAATAACTCCAAATAACCACTACAACACAATTGACTTGTGCCATGTGCATGAGTCTCTCACCATTGCTGTTCGAGGGTACGGTACCCGTGGGTCGTGGGGCCTCGGCGATGGTTTTCTTTAACCGCTGGGGCTCCTTGTTATCTGTGCCGCCCCCGAATTGCACAGCCGGTCCTGCCTTTACTCCTGCTGCACCAGGGGTATTCAGGGTCCTCTTCCAGCTGGGTACGTCATCTACTGAGGTACTGCTGGTAACCCTATGGGGAAGGGGTTAAACCAGTTGTGTAAGCAGAAATGGCTATCAAGGAAGGCTAGGGTGCTTCTATAGCTGCCAAATCATCCTTATTTGTAGTTATTAATGAAAATGTATTCTTTATTATACACAGCTTCACTCCTTATTTTGAATAAAACTGTATGTTGTATCTGTGTTTCTCAACCCCGGTCCTCAGGGACGCAAAGACGGTCCAGATTTTTGCTCCCTCCAAGCTTCCGGTAGAAGCAAAAACACTGACTGTCTGCAGGTCCCCGAGGACCGGGTTGGGAAACACTGCCTTGTATTGATTCAAGTAAATTAATTTCACCTACATTCAATGCACCTGTTCTGCTGGCCTTATAAGAACAAATTTCCTCTTGCAAAGAACAACACAGCACAATCCAAGATGAATCATTATCCGAGGAAATGGAACTGATCGTCCTTCTTACAAAACATTTCCTTGTAATTCAACCAAAACGAGGGCCTACATACAGAAACCTTTCGATACGTAAGGTAATCGAGTCAGCAGATTAGACTTTAGAGATAATGCGCTACAAGCCTGATGTTACCCCGGCACCATCTCACTTTCCCGCTTCAGTATTACGAGAAGCACCACTTCTCTGCCACAAGAGGTTAGTTTCCCTGCTGTTAAAAAGGGCATTTTGGTCCATACCTCCAATGCTAATCATTAACGTGACATTATCATCTTTTAAACTGCAATAATCCGACACACACATCGGAGACAAGCCACAAAATAACAAGGAAAAAATTAAATGACTTAGGCAAAAATAACAGATTTATATGCCACTATGGGTCAACCAAAAAAAAAATATCAACAGATTCAACACTGGTCTGTTGAGTGGGAGGTCATTCTTTAGGCGCGTCATGACCTTCGTTTCAGGTTCAGCATTTTATAAAGATTTAAGCCAAAAAGCAAAGCCAATCGGCACCGAAGCAGATTAACATGCATCTGAAATTCCGGCATCTTAAGCAAATCCGTAGATCAGTTTAAATCAAGCACACAGACGTAGCCATAGCGAGTACCTGCTATCAGGTGAGGTCTTGCTGTCCGGTGATTTCAGACCTGAGCGGTAGAAGGTGTTGTTGTTATTTGAGCTTCCCTCTGTTATCTTCTTTGATATTAGCGACTTTGCTTTGTCCTTCTCAGCATCCAGGCTGAAGGAGACACTGCCAGGGCCCACGTTAGTAATTTTAGAGTTCTTTGGGGTATTGGGTGTGGACTGGGGGAACTTCTGGCGGGCCGTCTGGGTTTTCTCGGCCGATGGCGTCCATAGCTTAGCAGCGGGGGTTGTGTTGCTAGGCTTGGTGCTCGCCAGGCCTTGCTGGGATGAATGATCGCTCTGACTGGCGAGTCCCGACCAGCCAGATGCCACTTTGTTAGCAACCAGCCCCTTCTTTTCTTGGGCCACAGGAGGTGTTTTGATATACATCGGGTTCTGGTGAGTGATACAGACGAAGGTTCCTGGTTCTGGCCCAGTCTTGTAAGTTCCGGAGAGGAGGACGTTAGAACACTCTTTACACCTGTGGAAAACAGAGTGTTTCCCTTACCTGGAGCGTAGCTTTGGATATAAAACATATCGGATAGCTTAATAAGCAAATAAATAACAAAAGAAAATCAGGTCTTACTTAAAGCAGTTCCTGTGATACAGCTTCCCATCCACCAGGTGTCGCTGCACCAGGTGAACATGGTTCTTACAAACCATACAGGTACTGTTCAGACTCCCCAATTTATTGCTCTCAACAAGAACCTTCTTCTGAAATAGAATGAAAAGATCTCTTTAAAATTACTCATTTACAGAACGCAATTAAGCATTAATCAGCAGCATTTTTACATGTTAGACAAAACACAACAGAGGAATTCAGAGGGCCTTAAAATTACATTTTTATACACACACACACCACTGTTAATTAAGCAAAATTAAGTACTAAATACATAGCGACAAGAAATAAATAGTCATTAGGAATACCTAGGTAGTACTGGGTAGGACCCACTTTTGCCTCCAGAACTCTGTCTCAGTCTCATGCGTTCATTCTGTACACCATTGTTATACTGAGCTGTATAACACATGTGGCCCTTCCATTTAGCTTAAACAACTCTGGCAATTCTCCCGTGACCACAAAATTGCTGCCGACAGGATGTTGCTTGTGTATTACACCATTCTCTGTAAACCATCCCAGGAAGGCGGCTGTTTCAGAGATGCCGAATCCACCGGCAATCACATCACATTGAAGAACACTTAGATCAGACACCTAATGCCCTAATGCTTAGCCGCACTGCAACTGACCCTCTTGACTCGTGTGCGCTGTACATATTCAGTTGCAGCTGTGTGATTCACTGCAGCAGGCTATTTGCATTAATGAGCAGGTGTGTCGGACAAACTAGCAACTCAAAGTACATCGATACCAAAACATCCTACATGATAAGTCAAAACCACATTAGTGAAAGACAGTAAATATTAAACAAAAGTCTTCTGTTACTCAGCAATTCTCTGATGTCACTGTAGGCTCTGCTGAACACTGCTCCCTGTTGCTCGAGGCAAGGTACTCAGATACCTCACGACACACCCCTGCATTCATCCTGTTTAATTGTTATTCATTTGTTTTCCCAACAGCAGCACACTAAGCAGAGTCTATTGTGACACCCAGGACTTCCCAAGAGAGATAACTGGATATGCTATCCAAAGATATACATGTATAATTATACTTCAGTATACACTTACAAAAGTCACAAAACAAGTATGAATTCATAGTAAAGAAATTGAAAAGTCTGCTTTGCTTCTCGTACTAATGTTGCCCTGTAGGACTGCTTAGTGGTAAATCTACAAGTCAGCTATACATCCTAGGACTGACTGCCCCCTCTTATGCTGGAATCAACAGCGATATGAATCCCAAACTAGAAAGAAACCAACGGCTGACAAAAATTAATTGTGTTTCACTGGAAGACAGATAAAACGCACAATACTAATACCAGGAATATACTTTGGAGAAAAGAAAAAAAAAAATCAAGGTTAAAAAGAAATTTAAAAGCTGAAACGTCTATATACCATGACCCTTTACTGGATAACCAGTTATACAAGATGGACAATGGAAATGACTGTGTGTGTAAATTTTAACAGTACATCAGCAAAGAAAAACTTCACAATAATGAGAATAGGCACCTTGGCAAGAATTGGCCACCTTGAAGTGTGGTTGTGTTCTATTGAAATTGTATTTATAACTAATTCTATAACCCAGCAGCAATGTGGTTAAGCAGGTAGGCTGGTTTCCTAAGGCTGTGCGTGAAGAGCTCCTGTGTTTTGCCTTCAAACAGATTCTAACATCACTTTGCAAGCTCCTTCCACAAACAGCAGTGGTTCCAGTAAGCAGGGCCCACACTAGCTATAGACAGCTGCCTAGGGCCCCAAATTACCTGCATTGCAGGAAAAGTGATCATCAATTTTCTAGGTAGAGAGACTCCCAATTACAGCTTTGCCTAGGGCCCCTGGAAAGGTAGAGCTGGCCCTACCAGTAAGCCTGTGATTCATCTGTCCTTCACGTGTGACCGGATGGACCTGGGCGTGTGCTGCATGCCGAGATGACGGCGCTAACTGGCATAAAACTAATTATAGCGAGAATTATCGAAAACCGATGGACGCTTAGTAGACAGGACTTCAAAAACAGAAACGTAAACCTCATAACAAGCATTTTGGTTTTGGCAAATGTCCGTTTAGAAACACTCAAATTTGTCTAGACTGTAGGATAGCCAATTAATATGTTATTTGCTTTTGCCTGAGAGAACGGCACATCCACAACTGTCAGAGAAGCCTGACTGGCTGGCCAAGGTACTTTCCCCAGACAGCCCTGCTTGTTTAGACTTGATCATCTGCGCAGCAGGAAAAGCAGTGGTTTAGATCGCAGAACAATAATCTAAAGGCAACCTAAGTTCACAGGCTGTTGAACTCTCCATTTTTTATCACTTTCCCGATCACAAGCCGGGGAGGGACATCTGTTGACAGGGAAAACACAAACACATTTTCATATGTTCACATACACGGGCAAGCAAAGAGTGCAATGAAACCTTTACTTTATCTGCTGCAAAGCTTTGTTGGGGTGGATTCCTTGGGGGGTTCAGGGCAGCGGTGGCCTGGGGTGGTTGGTTTTCTGCGGCAGGTTTGGAGAACGGCTTGGA
Source organism: Mormyrops boulengeri (assembly GCA_026781065.1). Taxonomy (NCBI): domain Eukaryota; kingdom Metazoa; phylum Chordata; class Actinopteri; order Osteoglossiformes; family Mormyridae; genus Mormyrops; species Mormyrops boulengeri. Next base: position 24,302,755 of record JAODLD010000101.1, on the reverse strand, counting down.
GATCACAGGCTGGCATTTCTTCCCAGGTTCCTCCATGGGGTCCTCTGCTGGTCGCTTCACACCCCCAACTACAGAAGCAGAGCACAAGGTGATGTATTATAAAATATGGCAATATATGGGCACATTTTTCCACAGTGAAATGATGTTGGAGAACCACTTTTTCATTAACATTTCAATAGATGTTATTATTATTATATATATTACCAGAAGCAGCTTCCTGCTCTAAATACTTACACTGAAGCTGTTGTTAGATTAAAAAAAAAAATACCCACAAACCCACTTAGACAAAGAGGAAGTGCGACTGAAATATGCCCAATGACCAAAGTGTAGCACCTTCTATATTAGGAAATTCCTTCCAAGTCAGTCTTTGTTAGCCACCCTGGATACGTACAGTACAGATCAACAGCAACTTGCCTGCATACAGGAAGTTTTTGCTGATAATAACTGCTGTGTCAGTTGTGTCAACAAGAGAAGTGCAAATATGGTGAGGTCTATTGTTGACGTATGATTGTTAATCTGTAGCGGGTTTAATTCCTCTCACTGGCCTTTGAGCCCTTCAGCAACTCTATAAACCAGAGGCTGATAGTAATGATTATTTAAAAATTTCTCTAATAGATGACTGTAAACAAACCACTCCAACTTGTATTTCAGTAAAAGCTTAAAGACCTGTGTTATTTTTACACACTTCAGGCAGTCTTCTTTGATTCCTTTTCAGAGGAACTTAAAGGTTGATGATGGGCAGGACCCTTGAAGGCATGGTTCAGGAAATCTTAAATGTAGCTACAATGGTGAGTCACATTTGATTGAATGCCAATTAGCAGTATGTGCCAGCTGTAGAAGAGGACTGACAAACTCACATATCAAAGTGCTGACTAAGACATGAGGGAACAAACGGGGTTCTAAAGGATCTAGGCCTGAACTTCAGGGCCCAAATTCCACAAAATGATTGAAGGGTCGCCGTTGCATGGAGGGGCCCATATGGCTGCTATGGTTGGTGCGTGTCACTGGTTGCACACGGCGGTTTCAGAGTGGGGACGACTCATTGGACGATGTGTTCGCCTTTCACGCCCTCATCCAATACTGGTGGATGGGGGGAGGCGAGGGACTTCAACTCCCAAAAGCGATTGTAGAGAGTGAGCTCTGACCGGAACGAGACAAAAGGAAGACGCTCTTGCGGAGTTTTTCGAAAGCCGTGTTGTGAAAGTTTTGGTGTATGTTTCAGGTGCAAACTCACACATCTCACAAGTGCTGGGGAAGTTACAAAAGTAATGTGTTATAGACAGAGGTAGAAAGTTCAGGTCCAGAAAGTACAAATCCAGACCAAGGTTTTGTTTCCACCAACCAGTTGAGTATAAAGAGTCACAGTCACAGAGTACTTAACTGGTTGGTTGAAACAAAACCTTGGTCTGGATTTGTACTTTCCCCTCTGTTTTTAATGGATTACTTCGGCGAGTAACTTCCCCAACACTGTGGCTCACTGCCACCATTTTGTTTTGAACTTCCGCGTTGTAACCAATTCCTTTGGCATGTGTGATCTGTACGATAGTAGCCGAGGGGGCAAAGGCTTGGACAGGTAAGCACGAGCGCCCTCCTACGCCACGTCGGTGACAGCTGTCCAAACACCCCAGATAAGAGGTGCTTGCTGCCCCCTGTATTTCAGTTAGCGAGGGAAGATCGGAGTAGCTAGCCAGTTTGGTCCCCGCCACACCATTTGTTTTCTTTTTTAGTATAGCACAGGAGTGATTATGGAGAATAGGGAAGAACCTTCAGTTTTATTGTATTTCTTCCTTTGGCGCCACCCGAGTCCAGCCCAGTCAGCTACCTAAAGCCCGACCGCATACATAACCCGGAGGCGTACAGAGAGCTATACATGTATGTATTGTGAATGTCATTGTACTTAAACACTTCACTCCCCTGGTCGAGAAACTTAAGTAGTATATTTCTGTTGCACGAATGCAGTGTCGCATAGTTTTTTTTGTTTGTACTGAAAGCTTAACTAGACCCTTTCACACGGGTATACATCCACTGGTTTTTGACCCAGAGTAACCCCTAGAGTTATCCTGGGGTCGTAACAGTCGCACACGCAGACACACTGGATCAGCAAAAAGGAGGTGGTAGTTAGCTGAAGCTCACCAACGGGGATAGGCAGAAACTTAACAGAACAGCTGCAAAATCTTACAAGGGGACAGTGTGAAGACCCAGCTCTTCCAGATGGTGAAAAGACCCATGGGACAAAAGGACTGGATGAGGAAATGGGGAGATTTCATTGGCACTCTCTGGATATGTCATGGCACAAAACATTTAATAAAATGCTTGCTTTAAACTGATTAAGCAACAAGAATCGAACAGCTTTAGTTCTCTCTCAACACACAAACTTGCTTTGTACTCATTAGATAACTGGGTACAGGAGTTTAGGGGAGTCTATCTTGCCATTATACTCTTAAACATGGCCACAGAACTGAATTAGCACATCTGTGACCCAGTCTCAACAAAAAATGTTGTGAGCTTCACAAAGCTAGAATTTAAGGGTGAAAAACCTCTTGGGCAAATGTGCAAAGATTGATTTACATTTCAAGAGACGTCACAATTCCTGTTGCTCTGCACAGTCAGATAACACTTAGGGGATACAAGGCCCTTTCACAGGACCAGGAATCCTAATGGTGCAGCCGCAGCTGATGGGCTCATATTTCAAGGCGATAGGGCCCCCATACTGTAGACACTGCTAAACAAATTCAAGAGTGACGTCATGCACAAGAGGATGACATCAAACCCCTTCCATAATCTCCCCAAACACCAGACCTAAAGACCACTGAAACATCTGGGAAATCCTGGGGCTGATAGTGCAGAGATTTCTGCCTGCTTTGTCCCTCAAAGAACCAGAGCCTTTTCTATATAACATGGTCCAATACGCCACACTATACATGTCAGGGCTGGTATGACAGAATTCCAAGGAGGACCAAGGTTCTTGTGAAGGACCTTATCTTCATTGGATTTGAAATATCTTTAGGCATCTCCTTCCTTGCACACAGACTTAAAAGTCTGTATGGAAAATGTTGCAATCACACTAAAATAGAATTCTGCAGTTCATCATATTGAAATATTTCAACTATATAAATGATTATAAAATCGGATTAAAATAAAACATTGAGGCAAACAATACAAATATTCCACTAACATACTAGTGAATGCAGTTATTTATGCATGTTATATAAACCCTAAGACTGAAATAGCATCAAAAGAATTACAAGTATATAAATTCAAAAGTACTTTAGGGAATTCTGCAATTTATGATATAGTGCAAGTGTCTTATGGAGATGAAACTACTCATTTCATCTTCAATGAGTATTATACTGTTTATGAATTCATGAAAAAATGAATACCTATTAAAAGGATTGAGAAATAATGCTTATTTGTGTTGTTTTTTTGTTATATTGCATCGCACTCTGCATGCACTTATTGTACTTGAACTTAAATTGGATATATATGAACGCTACATATAATTGTAATTATCACACCACATGCAAGGAAACGTCCTTACTTGGCGAGCGACCGTGAAAGTAGTTGTAATACTGGGAGACGTAGGTGAGGATGCTGAGTCGATCTGGGATTTTAAGGTTCACCATGTCTTCTGCATCCAGCAGCGCAGGTATTCCCAGCCGGTCTTGAGCTACGGCGAAAGCCTGGGAGACCAACCATGACACATGGATCAAAACAAGACCATAGTGAGGACAATGACAGGTCAACACCCATGGGCAATAATGAAACGCCGATTTATCTGACCACATGTTTATGGGCTGCAGCAAGACACTAGAGTACCCAGAGGAAATACGCAGTAACCAGGGGAGAACATGCACACGCACACACAGGGCTGGGATTCCACGCCCCAGCCCTAAGGTTGTAAGGCCACAGTGCCGCCCACTGTGCCATCATGTTATCCTACAGCTCAATTTTCAGTCTTGTCAGTTTGTATTTATGTGTTATTAGCTATTGTGGAAAGTATCCAAATATCGAAATGATAAATATATAATCTACACAACTGAATGCCCGATAACAGATCATTTTTCTACAGAAATATCAATATATATGTGTAAAGACACATTATTTGTTTATACCAGGTCCAGCTACATGGTCAGTCTGTTACCCAGAATGTTTGAATGAAGTCATGTTTTTCACCATTACTAAAAACGATTAGTATCCAACAGTAAGAAGGACAACAACCAAAATCCCAATGGCTACATTGAACAATAGCTCAGTTCAAAGGTTTGCCTTCTCCACTTCAGAACAAACGACTGATTAAATAAAATCACCGATGTTCATTTTCTTTCCTCCCAGTGATTAATGACTATGGGAAAACTCCTCTTTCTTTTCTCCTCCATGAGTGCAAAAGTGCCCGGCAGATACACAATGTCCTACTGCCCCTCCTGACCCCAACACAAAGGACTGAAACTTTTTAGAAGGGTCCCAGTCCAAAACAATATTCACGGAGTTTGGGAGTCAGGGAGTCCTTCTGCGACAGAGACACTGGGGGCTAGTGACTCACTTATCTATAGTGGATACTCCCTATGTGGCAGTGTGAACCAGCCAACAGACAAACTGTCCATGTAGCTAGTGGGGGGGGGAACAAACAGAACCCCTGGCTATTATCAGCGGAGGAGACAAAGACCAATGCCTGTAATTTCAACCACACACTTAGATTCATGTAAATTAATACCCTGCATCTCCATAAAAAAGATTTAACTGTCTGCATTTCTGTTCCAGGGGTACCTTATTTAGATACATACATTTATATATTTAGCAGGCATTTTTGTCCAAAGGGAGGAAAGCTTGGGATCAGACAGCAGAGTCAGCCCGTATCCCTGGAGTAGCTGGGGCTAAAGGCCTTGCTCAAGGCTACAACTATAACATCACTCTTCTGAAAGCCATGGGATTTGAATCCATAACCTTCTGGACAGATCAAACAAGTTGATACGCACACTGTCCCGATTATTAATCTTGGTATCTTGTTTTTTTAACACAAGCTGTAACATCCATAAAAAGATGTGAATATTATAAATGCACACAAAAAAAAGACTCTGAGCAAATTCTGAACCGGAATTTTGTCCAGACCCAAGTACAATCTTTTTAAAGCAACTATCTGAGGAATTCAGCTCACCGTTTTAATCAGCCCAACATCACATTTTTATCCATGGCGACACTCACATGGCTTAGACCCAATGTAGGAGGTGACTAGCTAGTCCAAGTTTATACATGTCCATGGGATCCCGAAAGGGAACGTCAGTACCAACGAACAGGACCTTCTCAGTATGCTTCACCATTGATTGAAAACAGATGCTTTCTGATTCACATGAACAGCCAGCGCTGAATAGTGGAAGCTACCATGCTGGAGATTTGCAACTGCTTAACACAAGGCTCTCCAAATCTAGACCGCAATTCCAAATCCAGGCCTTGTTTTCAGGTCTCCCAGGTTGTGAGTTTAATAATTACTGATTCTGACTGACCTGAGGCTTCACACCTGGCTCACAGGTAAAGGAAGGCTGGGAAATCAGCAATGCTCAGACCTTGGGGACCGTGATTTGAATAGCCCTGGCTTAATATATCATTGTCTTAAAGGTAACGCGTGCTCAAACCTCACAGAACCAATGCCAAAAGTCGCCTGCAACAGCATGACCCAGGATGCAAGAGCACACAAATACAGCCTTATTTTTGGCCAATTACACAAGTGAGTAGTGGAAAAGGCCAGGGGTGAGTTTCTTAACGCTTAAGGCTACGTCGTTCGTTAGTTCTATCTTTTAACACAAAACTTACGAACGACGTAGCGTTAAGAAGGCTTCGGGAAACTCACCCCAGGACACTCACACCTATAAACACTGCAAGCTCAGATCGAAGCCGGCTCTTCACAGATGACTACACGTGTTCGTGCCCTAGTCTCCGCGGTGAATCATGTCTTCCACTGTATTCCCTGAGGGTAATGCTCCTCCGTGCGAATAATACATGTCTGACCTATGAATAAGTAGTGCAGAGTTTTGGGGAACAGCCTCAGGTTTATAGTGACAAAACACAGCTGTCTCTAATTTACAGCCTTTAAAACAACATAAACCCACAGTAAATATTTCCTGAAGTAGCTTCATAGCTTGAATGAACCAATGCTTTTGAATTCAGGGGTCATATCGGTCCCTGCTTTGGTCACATAAACATCTATTGAGAGTCGTGATGTACAACTAAATCCTGTTAACTATAATTGTGAATTTATGCACAGCTAAGGCGCTACAGCATGTTTGAAAAGGGGGGGGGGGAGCTCAAAAATAAAGAGCAGCTTGTTGAGGCAATAAAGGGAAATGCTGTGTCTCTCTTCCCACGCTGAAAGCTTTTGTCGTTTTTTTTTCCCCCCACTCTCTTTTTTTTTTCCAAAGCTGGGAGGTTTCAGACTTTAAAGCAAACAATTTTCCAGGGAAAACAGGAAAGTCTACAGAGAAAAACCACGGCAGGCTGCAGGGCTCCCGTCGCTTGCACAACCAGTGGGGAGGCCGGCACCTTTCCAAAGGCAGCCTCACATGCGTCAGGAGCAGCGAGCGAGACGGGACGGGACAGGACGGGACGGGACGGCTCTGAACCGGAGAAGCAGCGCCGCACACAAGACAGAAGCTGCACCAGGAGCAGAGCTTGAAGTGAAACACAGCAGCCAAGTGAAAGTAATGTCTTCACCTGCCCTTTACCTTGTACCGCCTGATATTCCCTTTCAAATCTAAGGTTTCATTCATACAGGGGACACTCGTATCCCACACCTAATCAGCCATGCTTAATCTCCAATTAAATGCATAATACCAAACATAAATAAAAAGTTTTACATTACTTTCTTGCATTATCAAATAAAATTACACTTCTATACGGGACAATTCACTTCATTCAACATCTAATAGAGTCCTCATTTCCTCCTACATTTAAACAATTCCACTAAAAATCATGCATTTCTCTGCATTCGCATTAATGAAACTGAACAATGACTGACTGCTTCACCCATACAATTCTTTGCAATACCAGTAAATTTCCAGTGTATTATTTATTGAAAGATGCACAAAGATCTTCTTCACTTTCCCTAAACAATGGATCCCCTGATTTTCCTAACCTACCTGTTCAGCCAAAAAGATGTTTCCCTCTAATTTCATCATCGATTACCCAACAGGGATGAAGACAAAAGCCAGCGTGTATTTTATAATGCTGCATATATGAGGCACCTTATTTCATCTGTATATACACAAAGAGCCCAATTAGCTCATATTAACATACAGTAAATAAAGGCTTAATCCTCCTCAATGTGATGCAAAATCTTGACAATATAGAAATCATTGCCTAATTGTGTCACAGGATAAATGCTTAACGTTAAAAAAAAAGCCACTATGTGAGTCATGCAGTGCTTGTGTGTCTGATGGTATAGGGTGGTGACCCTACAGTCTACTGCAAAGCACGTGGTCCTATTACCACAGTGCTATGGTGATGGAATGACATGCTAAAAATGTCTGAAAGAAATACGGAAGCTTCTGGAAGACTTCGGAGTTAAGTTCATGACCTACAAAAGGATGCATATGCTCACAAGACAACGACCATCTAAAGGATTCTTACTTAAATAGACGCTGTTAAGCTATAGAGCCGCTGTATTAAATTGCAGTCTGCAGCAATTCTGACATCTCTGATACACAGTCACCCTTAGTAACAACAGTGCAATGGCTGTAGACATTATAACCACAACAGTGTTTAAGAGAATCTCTCTGTCTGTTATAGCGTAAATAAGTTCCGAAATAAATTACCAGTTTGTTGTTCTCGTAAATATCTTCTTTACGAAGGGAGTCAAAGTTTCTAAGGAGAAAAAAGGGGGAGAAATTTGATCAAAGTTGAAACAAGAATGAACTCATTTAGACAAAAATATTTGCTACTGGTAAATCGATGTCAATGTAAAAAAAAAACTTCTTTTGTTTTTATCCCCAATAAAATGATCCCTTATATAGTGCTTAAAACTTAAGATTTATTTTTACAAATAAACCTTCAATTTGAAACAGAACGGAATTTTCACTAAAGACAGTGGCAAGTTTCAGTGTTTTGTTCACGGGTAATGTCTACCAGCTGTTACACTAAAACAAATCCAACGTTCTGGAACAGTGAATTTTTAAGTGAAAAGACCCCGCTCCGGCAGAAAGAAAACATTAAAACAGCCGACACACTCCATTTTCAATATATTCTTATTAACTCACTTATGAGTTCTTAATCTTGTGTCTATCACTTAGGTAGACTTATGTTTGTTATAATCTAGTGAAACGTTTTCCTCAAATAGGGGCTACTATTGGATGTGTTGCTTGTAACTATTTATAAATGGGTACTCCTGACCGCTTAGTTTTGTTCGAATATTTGTTTGGCTCCACTCACACGTCAGCATTATTTCTACAAACAAACGTGCAGAAGGGCTGAACGCCTGATGCTTTTCCATTCCTAATCCGATCAGCCGCATTTCTTCCCGGACAGATTAATGTTCAATAAAGACGCCGAGTCACGCCATTCCTTACATGAGGTCCGGTCTGTGTTTGTGGATAAGGGCACAGAAAGCCAATCCGTCCCTGAAGGAGGTCGTCATGTTGGTGATGGACACATCCCGGTAGCCCTCACATTGGATCCGGCACCACTGTTGGAGTGCCTTGACGGCAGCCATCCCTAGTAAAAAATCACGGCGTGTAAAGCGTCAATCAGAAGTTTTACGCAATTCAGCGTGTATCCAGATCACAAGTTAAACTGAGTTAGAAATAAAGCAAAAGCAGTAGCAATAGCACTAACAAGCATCACAGACGTACTACCGATAACACTATTCGCTCGCTCCGCCACAAAATGAAACAATACAGTACCTGGAAAAAGTTATCGTCGTGGCGTGTTGTGGGAGGAGCTAGATTATCCGAAAGTGTTAACAATATGTTTAAGAGGAAGTTCACTACTGTTGCATTAAAGTTACCAAAAAAATCAGTATTTGATTAATTGCAGATGTGTTTATGTGTGTATAGTTTTATTTATCCAATCACGTGACCACGGGATATTAAATATTGTAATATTTCTAAAAACGGATAATTTAAATTATTTTCGATTTTTTTTTCGTTTTGCTATAACTAGAGACAAACGAAACGGGAAATGGTGCTTTGAACATAACCTTGAATCACATACCTATGCAATACAATCCTGGTTTTTTCGTTACTCAATGAGAAATACGTAAACAAAATTCCATTGACGATAATGAGCGGTCCACTTATGAGTGACGCTGCCTTGGAGTTTACCTGACTAGAATAACCCTGGAATATTTATTAAGGGAAATTGGAGAATAATTACTGTATGTAATTACTGTACTGTAATGTATATTTTATGTTAAGTTCATAAAACGCCTGTGTAAATTTAAATTACTTAAGTTATTAGTTTATACCTGCATATTACGACACCTAAGCATAGATAATTTTCATTAGAGTGGTATAAAACCATGTTATTAAGCTTGTATAGAGTGTGATGTCACTCCCCACTGACGTCATCGTGATGTCTGGTTTCAGCAATTCCTTTTTATGCACTCTAGGTTGGATTTCAGCCAACGCCATTGTTGAATATATTACTCTGCTATTTCAACAACAGAAAATAATGTTGAAAATACAACCTTTCCTCTTCCATAACCAGTTCTCCACTCCCGGTTCACAGTGAGTCTGGAGCCTATCCCAGGAAACAGAGGGCATAGCACAGGGTGCCAAAGTGTCAGAGGGTTGACACTGATTCACCTCAACCAGATGGTTTTGGGCTGAGGAGGAAACCAGCGCACCCAGAGCAAACCTGCAGACTCCACATGCACATAGATAAGATGGGAAACAAACTGACACCCGTGAAGGAGCCAGGCAAATATGTCATTCCATTCATGTCAGTAAACTGATAAATAGTAAACATTCACTTGTGTTTTAAAAATGTTGTTTCTTTCTAGCAAATGAAATGCTCTGAAAAAAACTGTAAATCGGGACCTATGCTGTGCTATAAAACCGCATTAGGTCTAATTTATAAAGATATGGAAACAGAGAATCAACCACATTAATGTATCAACGATCACTTCACTGTGTGTAATTCTCACTGAGGGAAAATAGTCAATTTATTTGTTTATTTTGGAACGCATTGACAAAATAAGAAAAGCAAACATATTTCTGTATAACAAGTTAACGGCTTGTGATTGCTTCAGTAATTATAAGCAATTGCTAAATCAAAGTAATATTAGCATTTTGCATGTTTTCAGTTTGTCTAATGTCTTCAGTTAATTTAATCCTTAGTTTTTATATTTTACTATTTGGGTGCTATAACAGCATTCTGAAAGTTATAACAGATTCTCCACATGGGCCTGGTCCAGTAAGCTTCTGACCGACAATCCAAGTTTTTAGCCACAATCTTCAATATTAATATAGTTATAAATATTAACAGTTGTGGGTGGCTTGGAGATCATATCCCCAACACGAAATGTCAGTCTGACGCAGGGCATAGACCCTACAGACTGTTTGGAGATGCCAGATAGCAAAGCTGCAGGGGAAACTTACATGATACAGGGAGAGCATGCAAACTTCAGACACAGTGGAGGCAGGATTCAAACCCACAACCCTGTGGGATGAGGAAACTGTACTACCCACTGAGTCTTTGTGTCTTACTTTGAGGCCATCTGTAAACGAAGGAACACGAGCCAATTACTTTCCGAAGACATGTCTAAAATTCAATTTCACTCCTATGTAACCAAAACACTGCATCTGAAGAGCAATATGCTATATGGTCCATTGTTTTTGGAAAAGCAGGGAATAAACACAATTTTCACCAGACATAACAAGCCAGACAGATTTTACTGGAAAATCCCAAAGCCAGAAAACCCTCTAAAACTAAGAATATGTACAAAGCACTGTCTGTGCATCCCATCCCAAAACTTGTAATTCACCAGGAATTCCCATAGCTGATCATTCCCCAGAATGCATGGTGGATACACAGCGTTGGCTAACGTGCACTGCTGAATTCTGCAAGGACATATTGAAATGCCGCGCCTGTTTGTGTGGGAGTAACTGCTATGCGCATAAATGAAGAACAATCAAAATGCCTTTACAGAGAGGAGACAAACCAGTCTCTGACATTTCTCAGACTCGCACGTTTGTATTTTTCCATATGTAGGAATTACACCTCGTCTGTACTGTTACACTTTTCATTAACAAATCCATTGTTGTTGAATTGAACAGACAATAGAGAGATTCTCAGGCAAAAGACTGCAAAAAAGAAATCACTCCTGATTATTAGAGCACCACTGTTCCCTGACAATGCAAGAGTGACGTCAAGCCTATTCTTAAAGGATTTCTTCTGATAACAACTGAAATGTTTGTATGCTCTTTGTCAGAGGGGGGCGCTCATGCATGGGATATGGCACTAAGACCTAAATGTATTCTAGAGATGGACATTTCATTTTTACTCTTCCAGTATGTGCCAACATTTCCACTTAAGTAATTTACTGGCATGAATGATTTAGTGCGTGACTGTGCTTTGATTAATTCGTTTGAGCCTGTTTTTCTTTTGCATTAAAGTAAAGTAGTAGTGTAATCTGAGATTCAGCGCGAAAAGTTTGTAGAGGTCTTTCTTTCAGTCTGCTGAGCGTCTCTGCTAAGACGGAAGAGATGGGGTTGTTGGCGAGCCGCCGTACAAACAGGGTCTTCATGATACTGATCTTCAGATCTTCTCGCCTCCGCTCCAGTGGACCCCCTCGGGATAGGCTCTGATTCAGCAGAATGAAATGCGTCAGGCGCCGAACTGCTTTTCCCACCTCGTAGGAAGCGCAACGTAACAAACCCTCCAGGATGCCACATATGGAATAGGCCTTCTGCTGCAAAACGAAGACGAATATTTTGCTCCTTACCTAAATCAAGGCAATGTTCTGCTAGTATATTTTATGTATACTACATGATTTTAATTCTTATTTTTTTGCGTGAACATTTGTTTTTTTTCTGATTAGGTCTGCTTTGGCTAGTTACCATGCAGTGTCAGCCAATGTAGTTTTCTTTCGTGCATTAACGCTTTCCAGTTTATGTGGGGTGAAGCGAAGTGAAAAAAAAATGCTTATTAGAACACTTCTTAAAAAATTTAAGTTATTCGCTTAAATGTAGGTTACTCGTTTATTAAATGTGCTTTTTATAGTGCATACTCATGACATACATTTGCAGCAGATGTATTTTTTTATTTTTATTCTTTTTCACACCGAATTTGCTATAGATGGGGGGGGGGGGGTCAGTCTACTGGGTCAAAATGAACGGGGTCTGTAAATTCATGCAATAGCATAATTATCATCCGGTTCACGCAACGCGAATAATAAAGAGGATAGGGACACCCGCTTCTTGGTTCTTAGTTACTTATGTGATCACGCATTCGTGGTGGGGGGTCTGTTTTCATTTAGGGGTTCCTGGTTCAAAAAATTATGCAGAGCATGACGTTTATTCCGCCAGCATGTTTATAGCTTTCGCATCTGATCCTACACACACACACACACACACACTTAACTAGCGTGGAAGGTGAGGTGTTAGGTATTAATGTGGCACCTTCGTTCGCGAATTACACATCAGCAGAAAAAAACAAGTTAACATTTTCACAGAAAGGTGCCTTACAACAATTACGGGAGCAGAAGCACGTTGAGGAAGCCGAGCACGCCCCTAGCTGGAGGCGTAGGTGTGTAATCCCTCTCAGATCATTAGCGACGCTAAACAAACGCTAGGTGGTACAAAGGGCCCCCTGGAACACAAGCACTAGATCCACTCACTAATCAGCCACGAAAAGAGGGAGATTGTCTATAGCTAATTAATTACCTCCTAATGAAAAAGGCTTCACGATGATTTATTCATTAGTGGTTTTGAGCTGCAGAGGACAAAGGTACGCGATCGTAGAAAACTCACGGTCTCCCTCATTTTCTCTGGCTTATGACTTCTTTTTAAAGTGTCACTATAAAAACTACTGTCCAAATGACTGTTCGTTGTATTTAATGATGTCGTGTATTATGCGTGATTTTGTCAGTATAGTTTGATAATGTTTGATTTACGCTTTTTCATAAGGTTTGAATCCTCATGCGAGTTTCGAGTTGCAGAACAAAGACATACGGCGTGACTCACTGGTATCTCTGAATTGCTTGCAATTTACAGTTGTGTGTGACCCCAGTGAGGGATTTACATCCCATCCAAGACTGTGCCCCTGCCTTGTGCTCTGTGCAGCCCCTCATAACCCAGGACAGGATAGGTCAGGATAGGAAGATGGGTGAACATTATAGTGTGTTATGACAAAGGGTTTTATCCATCCATTTTCTGAAAATACTTGCCGTATTCAGAGTAGCAGGGGGTCCGGAGCCTATCCCGGAAGCTAAGGGTGCAAGGCAGGGAACAACACAGGATGGGGCGCCAACCCTTTGCAGATAAAGGGTTTTACTTATATGGAATTCTAATGATTCAGTCCCAGAATGAGGTTGCCATTAAATCATAGAACATTATTTAAAGGAATACATCAATGCATGAAAAACAGTTGGATAGGGCTATAGTGAAAAAGAAATACACGCCACACCAATTGCTTGATCCTTTACAAAGTAGTTCAGAAATAGAAGGTACAATAAAATGAGAACGAGCACCACCTACTGGGCGTGAGCTTACTCGCATTTGTCTGGCTTGCGGATGTCATTTTTTATTCATTATATTTATTTATTTTTCACTGCGGTCACGACAGGATCAGCGTCGCGGAAAACCGAAGGATTTCTTTCTATAATGGCCGTCTTAGGAAGAAGAGTGTCAGACATTGTTAATTATAGCATTTAAATAGCAACCCAATAAATGTTAAAATGTTAAAGACTACACGCAATCATTTTTATATACAATTTCTAATCATGTGTTAAATATTCCAAATAGGGTTTTTATATATAAATATGTAAGATGTCGAAAGTTTGAAAATATTTATTATATTTTACAAATTTTATTTTAATTGCATTTTAAAATGTGAAATGCCCCCCGCCACCAACGACAACACTCGCTAACAATTGGGAACATGGCAAAGAAAAGATAGACAAGGTTTCAGTTAAATCTAAATATGCTAATGTTTCCTGATTTTAATTTTTTTTATTCATTTTATTTCATTGACCAGGAATCTCAGCCTGTACTATAAACTCATGTTATGTATTGATAAAAAAAATAGTTTGTAATTTCATACCTGATTGATAAAGATATCCGAATTCCACAATCAAGTTATCCGGATAAGTATAACCTGCTTTGAATAAAAGCGCTCGCTAAATACTAAGATAATAGTAATAAAAATATTAATAATAATAGCAGCACTGGATATACATATATAAATCGGTACATATCATTTGCATGCGCATGTCACAGTGTAAATGAATAAAAAAGTAATTTATGTTGACAAAGGACACATTTAATGTTGAAGTTGTAGTGTTCGTTTTTTTTCTGTCCATTCACGGACTTTCAGACGCGAGCCTTTTGAGGTTTGAGAAGGTGGCTGAGGCAGAGGGGCCGCTCAGCCCCTGCCCACGTCCCCCGGCGAGGCCTCTCTGTGTGGACGCCGCTCCGGTACGGACTTAGCGGTGTAGCCGTGGATCTCGGCTTCGTGTTCTCTGGCTTTGGCCCGCAGCTTTGCTATGCTGCAGGAGCGGAGCTCGTCATGGCTGGAGTCCTTAGCCAACTCCTCCGGCACCGGGGTATGGAACAGGGCGCTGGGGAGGGACGGAGACACCGAGGCCTGGGATGCAGTCTGGGGGCAGTTCCTTTTCCGCTGTTTCCTGTCCCCCGGCTCGCTGCTGGGACCCTTAGCATCCTGGTTTCCGTGGTCCCGTTTCTCTGTCGCTACTTCGCTTTCCTTCTCCGACATCCGGTCCATCTCCCGTCCCACAATTTTCATCTGCCTCCTCATTTTGGCTCGGCGGTTCTGAAACCAGACCTAAACAGACATGGCATGGTAAGGTGTTACTGTTTGAGCATGAGAGAGCAGTCAGGGCCACGGCCACAAACTCTACACACAGACCATTACAATCATATCACATAACCATGGGTGTGTTTAGTAAATGAAGTAGCTGAGATACAAGAAACATAACACATTTTTTCACTATTATGCATCCATGGAAAACACCATGATCACCCCATGAAATAATTCAATTAGCGGTGTGCAGCTCAGCAGATTAAGAATCTGTGCTCATGGCCAGTTGGTTGTGGGTTCAAATCCTAATCATAGCACTGTTGTCCCCTTGAGAACGGCCTTGGTGCTGGATTGTAACTCTGCTCTCTTGATGCAAGCTTTTCTCACTTATATGTGACATTAGATAAAGTGTCTGCTAAACAAACAAACAAACAAACAAACAAATAATCTATTGCATGAATCTGGTAACCGAAGTGTCACAGTCCTCTTCGGATACCAGTAAAACATTTAGTCGTTCCCATCATTAGCTTCTCAGAAGCAAAATGATCTCTGAGTCAGGGGAGCCAAGTTTTGACATGCGATGTCTCAGCTCCACACAGTATAATCGTTTAATTAAAGTTCTCAATATTACCATCTTGCAAATAAATAGTAATTGCTGTTAACGCCATCTGGCTCGTTTAATAATTTGTGATAAAACAAAAAGAAAAAAAAATCATATAAACACAAACATACATGTTCGTAGTGGCTTTAAAATTCTGACAACCTTCTGTCCACCTGCCTTGGTCACATGGATTGAAGTGGCCAGCGTTAAACCCAAAGAGGTCCCTTGGTATTTAAATATACAGGCAGCGGGCAGGGCGGTGGGCTGAGCGCGGACAGGGCGCTACCTGCACTCTGGCCTCGATGAGGTCTAGCCGGAGGGCCAACGCCTCCCTCATGAAAATGTCGGGGTAGTGAGTGGTCTCGAAGGTCTTCTCCAGCTCCTCCAGTTGCCAGCTGCTGTAGTTGGCCCGAGCTCTCCTCTGCTTCACTGGCCTCAGCTCTTCTGGAAATCACGGAGAACCCCCGGCAATTAGGCCCACGCCAGCCAGTGACGGGCGTCTAATTGCTCCAGATTGGATAATTAGCAGTGCTTTCATTAAGGCCAATTAACAAACGCCGGGAAACTGAAGCGGCAATCAATTGATACTCATGAGCCTTCCCGCTGTACGCGTGTGCTTCCATTGTCAGAGTCAAAAGGAGGGTGGTAATTTCACGCTAATCCTTTTCTCACACAAACAAGTCTGGAAATAATTTGCTGACCATATTTACAGGCATGGCACAATTTAATTATTTCTCCCGATTGGATTTAAAGCACCAGCACCCGGAAAAAAATCATTATGTCTTGTCTAACATTCGTCATAGGTGCCATTTCCAGATCACGCCATCATTCACACATATGCCAAACGTGTTTGTTATAACTATGATAGCCTCAAACAAATTAGAGCTGATTCTGCAACAAAAATAGTCTTTAGAAGTGTGCTTCAAGTACTGTTGAGTTCTTTGTTTAGCAGTTTGTTTGAGTTCTTTGGTACACATGTTCCTTTTATCTGGCCCAACAAAAACAGCTGGTATCATTATTGTTAGTTTGTTTCTAATTAAAATTTAAAAGCTATGTCCCACAGTTGGATCGCCCCAGTTGACACCCACCTTTGTAATCTGTAATTCCTACAAGGCCGGCTGCTTGTGTTGCCAGGAGAAGAGCCTGCTTGCAGGGTTCAGGCTGCAGGTAGCTCTGGAGGATCTCATAGCTGACCAAAGGTCCCGGGATGACCAGGCTGGAGATGTGCGGAGAGCCCAGTCTAGTAGGGAAGGCTGGGTAGAAGTGCGCCGGGGACGAGTGAAAGACGGCAGGGGTGAGAGCTGACACCAGCTGCCCTGGGCTGAACATCTCCGGAAGGCTCCGGAAGCTTCACTGGGGATCGAAGGCCCGAGCTAAGACAGAGCGTGCGGCACACTCAGGACGAGACGAGTAATGAGGACGTCGCACATGCAGATTGTGAATGCAGATTAGACACTGATACAGAGCGGTGTAACACAATACAGACACAGGATCAAATCAAGCGGCATGTGGAGGGAGAGTCTTCAGCAGCTAGGCTCTTATTGCACAGCCCGATTCAAAAGAAACAGACAAATGTAATATAACCTAAAGGTGCCCCATCTCAGAAAAGCTTCGAGTCTGCATGTAAACAAAGTAGTGCAATAAAAAATGTGTAAATCCATGAAAAACAAGTGGAAAGTTTTTAGTGGGAAGTCCTTTTAGCAGATGGGCAGAAGGTAACACTGACCGCTGCCTTGCAGAGTGGGGTGTGAGACACGGTCCTCCTTACCTGCTCCTTCCAGTCCAGGTACCGCCTCTCCTGTGGTCACATGACCTCACCGGTGTCTACAAACTGAGGACAGGTGAGGAGGAGCAAAAAAAGCTTCAAAGACAGCTCCTCCATCAACTAAGACGTATAAATACAATCAGGGAGCAGAGATAGAATTTCTGAGCAAATATTCGCACCAATTCATCATTCTCTGTGACCCGATTAACACTTTGGCTTTAGTGCTGCGGTCCCCCCTCCCCCCCCCCCAGAAAAGGTGGAAACACAAAGAATGGATGTAATAAGAGTGAAATCTTTGGGCACTTATGTGAAAGACTGGCTGTCTCCCTAATAGAAACAAAGAAAGAGTATTTTTTTCAATTTCCAATTGGGAAAGGTATGTCTCCTTTATGTTTACCTTTGGCAAGTTCAGTCTCATTTGTTTTTTTTTCCAGTTAACATTGGGTAGCAGGTGTCTAAACTAAAGTGGGAAGAACATATTTTTTTCACGAGAATTATTTGCATGGTTTCATCAAAATCTGTTATATACTTAGATACATAGTCTTTAAAATAAATATGCATACTGACAACTATGGAGAAGACATATCAGCCTCATGAGATACTTTTATCTTTGTTTATTGTGTGCAGTTTGTTAAAATGTAAACACATTTACTGGATATGCCAAAAAACACAATAGCTCTACATAAAATATAGAAAAGTAAATTATTTTTTTCAACAGCATGACGCCTCCCTTGTTTTTTCCCCACATCAATATAATATTGGAGCCAAGAGATAACAGATTATTAAAAGTAATCTGAGCTTTATTTCTGTTCCTGGATGAGGAGAACTCCGTGGTGGAAAACAATCAGACAGGAAGCAGTAATAAGATAATTAGAAAGGCAAACTAATTTGACTTTGTTACCCGAAGAGGTTTCCTATCTTAATGACAGGGATCCGCTTGGGCGAAACTCACGCTGGTTGTATCAGGACTCCGATGCTGGGAGGACGAGATCCTACGTGTAAATACCAGCTCAGTGCCAGCCACACGAGGCAGCAAACGGGAATTTTTTTTCGAATGCGGCAAAACAGCATACCACTTAATCAGTCGCGGAAAATGCTTATGATAAAAAATCGCCCAATAATATCTTTGGATGCGGCAATAAAATGCTATGTGACATGGGTATGATGTGCACTCTTTCCCAAAACAATGCATCTTGGTTTTCAGGTGGTTTCCAAATGATGCTCGTTAGTAAAATTATTATTATCAATAACAAGAATAATAATAATAACCAGAATCAAAGTCAAATAGGACTTTCTCACTTCTTCCAAAGAGAAAGAAAGTATCCAATTACTTTATTTTACAGATACATCAAGTTACAGCCTTCATGAATGAAGAGATACGGAGTTTAATTAGGATCCTAATTAGAGTTAAATGTGTTGTGATAATTTGAAACATTTGCAGATCAGTTATAATAAAATAATCAGTAGATATTCGGCGTTTCATAGCCTATAAGATGTAAGCCACCTGTGAAATCTGTCACATTTCACATAATGCAGCTTTGATAGCGCGCGGTCTGTGAGGGGTGCCGGCGAAGAGTGATGGAAAGCGGGCTGTCTCACACGCATGAGTGTTCATGAGTGACGGTCCAAAAGGCAGCACCGGTGTGTCGATTAGACCGCATCAGCCAGTGAAACACGCCCCGGTGCTTAATCGGATCAGACAGCACGCTGTTGTCACTGCTGTCACTACTAACCGACAGGCCAAGCTGGCTTTGATCACTTCGCGTTGCACAGGCAGCTGGACTGAGTCGAGCCGCAGACATGTGCGGTATTGGACTCCCATCCCAGCCTAATTCACTGATTCATCTTACCTGCAAGCAACAGCCTCTTAAATACATAAAAAAAAACACTCGTCGTACCTGGAAACCGCACTGGGATGATTCTGAGCTGCTTTTAGAAACATGGCTATATCAGATCGAGCTCAAGTAACGAAATGCATAGAAAGACGTCATTGAGGCTCAAGTTGGCGCGATGAAGCTTTCTGTTAAGGTGTTTTAAAATCAGATTAGGTTTGACGAACATGCATGGTCTGCTGATTACAGAAGTAATTAATTCTTCCTCGGAAAGTTTTTCTTCAAATGTAATGACAGTTTATGCTTCCAGCAATTACGCATTTTAAAAAAAAGAACAAAAAATAACAATTATGAACATAAAGGATATATTTCTGCATCTCAGGTACCATGGGAACTATACTACCAAACCAAGCAAAACACTATCATTAAAGAATTAATCACAAAGATAAACACCGCAGGAATGTAACGCTGCAGAATATACACTAATGTGTCATTATATAACAAGCAGCTTTTTTTTTCCTCTAGAAGCTCCTTGCTAAATATTACCGTAAACCTCCTAAAGTGAAGGTTGCTGGGTTAGGTCCCAAAAGGGGATGTCATATTTCTGAACATGATACTTAACCTGTATTGCTCTGGAAGGCTGTAATTAGGATACAAAAGTCACTTTGAATGCATAACCTATGCTTTAAAATAATACACTGACAGTTTAGTTACACACATGAAATAGCATCATGCAGACACTTTGGTAGTCTTTAAGCGGGATGTATATTTACAAACAGCAGCTAAATAAATATCGATAAATTCCAGGCATAAATTTAACGAGGTACCGAGGCGATGTGGCAAGGAACCTGTCGACATTTATCAGTTTTACAGATATCCATTTTGTAACCCACATTAAGGCTTAACTAGCAGTGTAATATCAGAACACGACTGTAATACTACGGTTTGTACGTAAGCATGTCGACTTTTATTTGCTAAATGCGATTTATTCGAATGACTTTAATTTAGGTTTTGCCTTGACAAATACTGGGGGCCTGTGCTGCCTGGATAGACCCCAGGCTCGCAACCTTAAAGACGATAAGCAGTTTAGAAGATGAATGGATGGATGGAAAATAAAGAGGATATATTGATAAAATTGACCATTTTCAGCACAATTTAGATGGTTATTGTTGTTGGAATATAGTGGATAGCTGGAAGGAGACTGGATGGAGATTTTCTCTGGGTTGCCGCAGCTGCCTGATGGAGGTTGAAAAAGCAACTACATCTTCTGGTCAACATGCAAATCTCCATAAAGTGAAAATTGTAAGGAATAAATGACTTCACTACCTTGTAATTCATGTGGAGTCGAGGGAGAATAAGATGGGCGTCCTCGCTGTTAAATTGGGCATGCGCCATTAGGTCTTAGAGAGACTGCTACAGTATGCAGCTACGGTAGCTTTGTGTTCGCAGCCTCTGTCGAACATCTCTAATGCTCTGCTGCTTTTAAACAATGCAGCCTTTTTCCCGTGATGCGAGGGGCAGCTGAAATTGCACGCTTGGTTTCAACCCATTTCTGACACTGTGTCATAATTTTGCGGGTCTAATTGCTTTCAGCGCCAGAAAGAAATGATTTATGCAGCGCAGCATTGTAACACTGGTGATACAGTCATAGGTCTAGGCCAGGCCAAGGATTTGACACGAGGCCTAATTCTTTTTGAGAGCCATTCTCAGAGCACTATGTTGCAGGGCTAAGCGAAGGATGCCTGTCTTGTGAGTTCTGGAAAAATGTGTGAAAGACAAGCATTAAAAAACTGACTTGGTTTCACAAATTTGGCAAGTACCTGAGTGTCGCCATTCTGTGGTTTTCAAGGAAGCAGTGAAATTAGCATCAGGGGCTATATGGTAGCTGTCGAATCTTCCGTAGTGCAGACACACCCCAGCAGAAATGACAAAGACTTGGGACGTTGCAACCCCCCCCCCCCATGCCTTCACCACCTTTCTTTCATTCCTGTAACTATATCTGCCAGTCAGCAGGTTGATTGGTTTAGCCCTGGATCACTGGCAATGAGTTAAACTTGAGAGCACAGGCTGCCTTTTCATGTCAGGGCCTTCGACAGAAACCGGCAGCGGCCCAAAAACAATCACACTTCAGACTTCAAAGGTGGAAAATGCACGGAGAAAAAGGCCGTTTACATTTTTTCACGCTAGCCAAGTTCAACTCATGCGTGGAAGCAAGAGGAACTGAGATGATATAAGTGGAAAGTGGCAGTGAGCGAAGGCGGCGGCGCAAGCAGGTGTGTTCAGGCAGGTCGTGACATATCCCAGTACAATCTGACCTCAAGAGTGCCATAGTCACCAGTCAGCCCATCTGCTGGTCCTGCCCATGTTTATGTCAAGCTGCGATAACAGTGTACCGCCGTCCTCAACACAGAAATATTGAATATCCCGATGGCTTAAAGGCAAGTTTCGTCTTCCGGCATCCGTTTGGGTCAATTTTGAACAACTAGTTAGGTAGCATCTTGTAAAAATCAACAAATAAATGGCAATGATCGTGAGAGCTTAATAGGTTTCATTTAGAATCGTTGCTATTGGATAAATACTCTTCTTCATGTCTAGTTGGCAGTCATGTTTACAAGAGCGAAGTACCATTTGTTGCCAACCAATGATCAACAGTTCATTCTTTTTTACAACACCTGGCTGTGGTGAAGTAATACTTGTTAGAAATGTCTTAGTTTAGGAAATGGGAGGTCACATTTTGTAGCTCTCTTGAAACTGAGTTTTTTGATAAGCATTATGTTTATGCTACGTTAATTGTATTTTTGAAAAAATGTGTTTCCAGGATTCTTCATTAGTAAAGACTTAAATGAGGCCACTTGTTTCTACCTGTTTTTCTCTTTCATGGATTTACACTTTGTTTTATTTTTTACTACACTACTTTGTCTACACAATCATACGAGTAGTAAAAAATATGTCCATTCGTGAATCCACAGGAATATATGTAAATTTCCTGCCAAAGTCTCTTCCGCTTGTGTAAAGCTATACGGGCAGCTAAAGGAAGTACAGTCCGGTTCCTCGTTGTTGTGTCGAGAGGGGCTCACGCCCAGTGTGTGCTTCCTACCAAAGCAAAAAAAAGAAACCCTTGGTCCATTCCAAGGCAGAAAAGCATGTGCATATGGAGGCACTGAGAGAGGAGCAGCATGTTATGACCAAGCGAAAGGGAGAGAGAGACGTAGAGAGCCGACAAGGTGATAAAAGAGACAGGGCCTGTCAGCGTGTCACTGCCCCATCAGGCTGCTCCAGGCGACCCCGACGGAGGAGAGCTTCTCACAAGCTGTCACTCGGCCCTGTTCCGCCCCACTGCTAACCAGCCAATCGGTCGCTGGCTCCATGCCCGGAGCGCAGACACAGGATGTATCTGTTGCAGGCTGTTGAAAAAGGAAGAAAAAAAAAAAAGAATTAAAAATGTAGCATGTTGTGTAACACCAAAAGGTGCCAGGAACAGTAATAGGACACATCAACCACTAAGCAAATGATGGCATCAACGTACTGATCAGGCTAATCATCATGCCCCTCGCTGAGGGGAGGGATCTTGTCTCTCTTCTTTTCAAGCCAGATGACGAAGAATGTCTGCTTTGAAAACATGTACTAACTAGTCTTAAAATGAGTCTGGAAATACTGTCTGCTAAGACAGTCTTATGGGAAAAGGCCACGCGAAGCTAAATAGTGCTAAATAATGTCCACATTGTGTGTTAAAAGGCATAATAGAGTGAAGATTATTGATCGATTTATACAGAAATTTGTAGGAACTGCTTAGTGTTTCATTTTAGCTGCTATTATTTTATTAAGACATAAAGGATCTGAGGTGAACAGGGAGTGACCGGTCCATGAAATTCCAGTTATCGGTTACGGCATTTGGGAAGCGGAGTATCGAGATGGATTAGTGCGGACGGCCAGGCCTCTCATCGGGGCCTAATGTCTCAGCTGTCTGGATATCCCGTCAACCGGAGCGGGTCACGCCCCCTCCGCTACCCTCAGTGTGGGTACACCGCACCCCGGATAATATTAATCCTCACTCGGAATAACAAGAGGCTCGACTCTGCATCCCGTACCGAAAGCTGATCCCAGCAGAAGAAGTGAAAGAACGGCTCCACATTCTGCATCTGGGAGACTCGTTTGTGTCTTTTAACAATTAGCGATGTGGCTAATGCCCCTGCATGCCTTTTCCGGCCCTTTGCCGACGGCAGAAAACACCTTGAGATTTTATGGCAAATTGCTGGGGACAGCAGTATCCTGTGGGGGGGGGCGGGGGGGCGGGGGCGGGGGATGACAACAGCAAGGGGAACAGGTGAACGGACCATGACAGGAATTTCCCCTTACATCAGCGGCCATGACTACACCCTGGGTTGCCAGATCAATTCAAAGTTCTTTAGATAAGTAACGACATTGTATGCTATATAAAATTATAATTGCTGGCATCGCTTACAGGGGGAGCCCTACTTTGTGCCCTGTGCTTCCTGGGATAGGTGCCAGGCTCACCATCTCACCATGACCCTTTCCTTCTAGGAAATAGATAGATAGTAATCATAATTATAATTATTATATACCACTAAAGGATATTGTACTGTATAGACTGAAACAGGAAATATATTTGTATTTGATCTTAATCTTTCCAGTCAGATGTGCTCATACACACTCAGAAGTCCTTAACAGATTTTTGCGGTTTGCCAAGTGAACAGTACTGTTAATTTCACGCATACGTCAGATGCAGGATTACACTGTTCCGTCTACTACCAAAAAAACCACTCTCACCTTAGATTGTAAATCTTAAACACACACACACGCACGCATACACATTGTGTCATATTGAACTGGGGGATGGTGTGTGGCTCGGTGGGTTAGGATGCTCAGTAGGTTGCTGGGTTGAATCCCATGGTCTGCAGAGTGATTTCACCGTTAGGCCCTAACCCCAGTTGGTCCAGGGAGTGACTGACCCAGCCATGGGCGTCGCCGCCATTAAATCTGAGAGGGACATGTCCCCCTCACATTTCACAGTTATTCGTTTGGACCCCCCCACATTTAACATAAAATATTAGTTTACCCAGCGCTGTATGTCCTCCCCACATTAAAAATGCTTCCGACGCCCCTGGACCCAGCTAAATGTACATTTCTTTGGATAAAAGCACATGTTAAATAACTGTTAATGTAACCAGTTTCCTGACCACAGAACTGAGAAAACGGGCTGTGTGTGTTCGTGAAGAACACCTGTCACAACAGCACACCTACGCGATCGAAAGAAGTCTGACATTCAGATATTAGGTAGTGGATCATCACTGCAATAGAGCGCTGTTATTTGTATAAGCACAGGAAATAAGCGGTAGATCTGAAGTGGAAAACCATGTCTCAGTAGGTACTCAAGCAGCAGGCTGAGCTACACTCGCTATGCGGTCAGTGTTCGCTGCGTTTCTGAACAGAGGCCCTGCGGATCAACACCCGTGTTTACAATGCAGTTCCGGCCTGGGGGGGGGGGGGGGGGGGGGGGGGGGGGGGGGGGGGGGGGGGGGGGGGGGGGG
>JAODLD010000101.1:24243306-24278013 GCA_026781065.1 Mormyrops boulengeri | reverse complement strand
TAACCCCCCCCCCCCCCCCCCATTCACTCTGGAGCACTGAACAAGCAGACAGATGGTGAACTCAATATAAAATATGATCGCAATCATGTGTAGAAACCATGGTATTATGTTCACATTTCTCTTAAGCACAGGCTACTTTTTCAGTTCCATGCATGGAGGTTTTATCTGTTATAGTAATTGTGAGTCCTGCACTGGACTCCTTAGTCTGCTCTTACAGTGCTGACATTCATAACAGTTTGCAAACAGCTATAGAAACTGCAGCCTTTTAGAAGTTTAGAAGTTTCACAGGCACTGCTGCAAGTTAAAGCCCTTTTTTTGTGGGACATTAGATGTGTAATGGAAAAGTGGCAAGGAGTCCATTGGATTCTATGAGTAGATCTGCAAGGGCCTGATGCGGAGATACATTTTAGGCACTAAAGAAATTTGGAGTCTTTCGGTAAGTAAACAAGGGTTGCGGACATAATAGTGTGAAAGTGTAACTAGAGGCAGATTTCTGGATGAAGTGTGTACCATCAGAGACAAGGGAGCAGGCAGGCGGAAAGCGGCTGCTGAATTTCTGAGGCAATGGGCAAAGCAGAAGCGGAAACAGACCGCAGAGCTTAGAGAGCATGTTAGCAGGATTCGTGCTGCGTATGACGTCTCGTGCAATGAAAGTGAAACCTCCTCCACCTAATTAACGTTCAGTGGGGCCCTACTGACAGCTTGACACTTTCACTTAAGCGACGTCCCCGGACTTCCATCAGAAACACCTCTAATATCACTGAGATGGAATTCCACACTGCTCAAGCTCTCGGGGAATCTTATCAAGCCCTTTGAATGTCAACATCATTTTAATTCGGTAAAAATATTGCACGCATAAGATGTATAAACATTTTTATAATTGGGTTATGTTTTGCAACACTGCAAGTGAAAACTGGATATCGCTCTATGATAGGTATAAGGCTAGTAACTACTCATATGTAGATAAGCTATTAGGATACAGTTTTTGACTATGTTTATTTGTGTAATTAGGAATATGCAATTTCATATAAATAATATATATCTCAGAGTGAGTGTGGGCTCAATGGACTGTGCTGCTTTCCAAACCCAGGGGCAAAGGAGACCAGACAGGACAGAGTACAACATCGCCCCCTTGTGTTCAATGACCACAACTGACGGCCTCAGAAACTGCATCTGGGGGAAAAGTACAAGGCATCAGCTGGCTTAACGGTGTTGAGGTGAATTTTATAAATAATATTTTACCATAACACAAGATCATATTCTGTCTCTTGATTGGTGGCCCAATCAGGATGTACCCAGCCTTTGGCTTCCTGGAAGAGGCTCCGACATCCCCCTCCCCCAAACCACGATCCTGAGGGGAGGGGCGGATTGCTTTACTGTATATACATTGTTTAATAACAATAATCTACATTATAACATTATGTAGTAAAATGTTGTGCATTGAGGGCGAGGTACATATGTGATAAAAATGCATCCATTAGACTTGTGTTTCACAGGGGCATGCGCTTTATGAATAAAAAGAAATATACATTGAAACATGTTTATTTTTGTTTTAGATACAAGCATGCAGAGAATGACCTTGAGGAGCTGCAAGGATATGTTAAGCACCAGACGTCGATGTCTAATGCGTATCACAATGTGAGTTAGACTAAGCCATTGACTCCATGGTGATCGGACCAAGACTACAGCACAATGGCACCACAATGAAAGTCGCTCATCTCAGCGAGAAAATTTAAGGCTTAACATAACACTACTTTATTCACCTCGGCTCGTGTACCCTCCATGCAGCCAACACCGGCAAATCCAAGAGCCAGACTTACGCGCTGAACGGGAGCTCCGTATGACGAGAAACGCATTCATCCCATACTGAGCTACCATTAATGTTTTTTTGTGAGATGGTTTAATCTGGCTATGCATTCACTGGGCAACTGCCTCGGAACAGAGTTCAGCGTTTCTCAGAATATTGTAATTATTGCGCTAATGTTACTTGACCTTGACCAAAGTTTCCCCATAAAATCGTGGTTTAAATACCAAAGACAGATTAATGAAGTGAGTTATGCTTCCTCAAAGAGCCGTGCTTCAAGTCTATCTTCCGCGGTTAATTTGGACGTGGCAATTCGCAGCGAGGCCAAGCACAGAACTTCTGCCTTAATCCTCCTGCTTTTATTAAGCGACACTCAGCTATTAACGAGATCACAGCTACAGCCAAGAAGATAGGGCAAATTCTGCAAGTTTTAATTTCATACCAACAGACATAATTGGAGTGAAGCACTTTCTTGGCCCCAGTGACTGGCCCCTCCACCCTTCCGGGAACAAGTTGGACTCAATACTGTTCATGGCTGTGGCTACTGGTCACCTGACCATTATTTACCAACGTCAAATACCAATTTGTCCACTTCCTCCATTAGAGAAAATGTATGAATATTGCTTTTCCATGCCTCTATAAAAACTGCAGCAGTTTTTTTGTATGATCAAAATACATCACAAAAGAATGATAATGCGGGTTCATATGTACATATTCATATATGTTTTAATTTTATCATCATATCTACTTTGTATAAAGGACATTTTCAGTAACATGCATTCCTCAGACTGTCAGTTAATGGTACATGGAACAATAAGAATAAGCAGGAACATCACAGAGATAAGAATGCAGGAACAGTAACAGAGCAAATGAATAAAACAAAACAACAGATCATTCAAAAGTAGTCGTCTATTTTTGAATCATCAAAGAGACGTAATACTTAAGCAATAAGTGTCACAGATAAAAGTTAGATGTGGCTTTCGGGACAGGATGTTGAACAGGACCACAAGACAGAGGGATGAGAGGAAGAAATGATAAAATTATCACAAAATCGTGACAAAAATGAATGAACGATAAACTCTAAGAAATACCCGTCTCCCTGCAGACAGGAGGGCAAGTGGTCTTCAGGATTTAAACAAAGATGTTCTCCTCCACAGCAACATCCACAACTACAGCAAGAGGCAGCTGTATTATGTTGTTGCTGTTATGTTAGAGTACACAGTACATCGATCCAAACCAGAAAAGCAAGACTATGCCAAGCCTAGCTGGAATATACCAGAAACTGCCATAAGATTTGGTCTAAACAAAGAATTTCAGGAAAACCACACGACCCTCAGAGAAAAGCCTGACAAGAAGCTATTAACTATTAAAATTTACACTGAAATAAAAACACTTACTATTACAGAGGAGGGGTAGATAAAAATCATACTTGTGAAGAGTATGAGGTCAAAAAAGTATTAAAATGACACACTTTACTGCCCAGTAACAATATTGGATGGATGGAGGGATGGATGGATGGACGTTTTCATCAATCAAATAAGAACAGAAAAAGAATACATTCAATACATACAAAATATTTCCTGAAATACATTGTTTGTAAAGACTGCCAAAAGCATTGTAGAAAACGAGCCATTTTTGTGTTCTCCAGGTCCATTTATTCTGTGTAATACCAATTGTACAAGGCAATATGCTCTGTTAAACAATATGGTAACCACAGCCAATAAAAAAGTCCAGAAATTAATTACCTGGCAACTGCTTACACTAAGATAATAGTGCATAGTGTTAGGTTATTCTAAATCATGTTATTTCATTTTTATCCAGTACCACTGTGCCATATCTTTCCATACATTCCCACAACTTAATCATAATTAAAATTATAATTATATAGAAGTCATTAGGAAAAACATGGTTTGAGAACTAATATGGCCGCCACAGTAGCTTGTTAGCTCAAAAACTGCCATAACAAAAATCATCAAAATATTACAAGTGTTTTAAAAACTGGCACCTTGTGCGTAGCGTTAGCGAATCTTGGTCAGTTTGCATTAAGCCGATCACTGCATGTATTTCACGGAATTGTTAATTTTCTAAAACAATAACATTGTTGTGCTCTCAATTTGCCTTTACTTGGAATAGTTGAGCCTGCCAACTTTCTAAATATATACATACACACACAAACACACACACAGTCATGTAATCATATCTTTTTGGGGACCGCTCATTCATTTCTATGGGAAAAATGCTAATGCTAACTATGACAAACTTAACCCCCACCCAGCCCTAACCATAACCATAAGTAACTAAACAAAATACAATAGTTCCCATAAGGAAAAAAAAAAGACCGGTGTTCATGACGTGTACCAGGACCACACACACACACACACACACACACATATATATATATATATAGGGTCACTGACAGTGTATCACATAAGCACTAGAACATTGATATATGCTATGTCATTAATGGTCCTTGCATTGAGACACAATGCATCATTAAAGCTAATAGGTATGGCCTGGCAGAGGGTAGCATTACATCGGTAGCATTACCTGGACGACAACACGCTGTGGCTACAGTCTGACTTTCTTGTAACACATGTACCCCTGGTGGCGGGAGCAGGGAAGGTCACCCTTTTCCGTGCTAAAAGGAGCCTTTGCTGCTGCTTCAGACAAACAGGTCAGTCCAGGGCAAAGCAGCTTCTGTCATTATACTTGCATGCCTGCATTTGTCATTCTGAAGATAACACCCAATTAAGGAATGAAAACTGGACTCTTTTGTTTGAATAAATATGCTGCAAACACACGCATGTATTACGTATATAGTTTAATGATAGATAATTAGTGCAAACTGAAGACATGACATTGTATATTTTTGGATTAAAAAGACACAAGTAGCTAAGGCAATCATTATGGTTAGGGTAACAATGTATATTGTAGCTGTCATTTTTAACATTTTAGTTATGCGTTTTACTTACGTCTTTTTAAAATGCACTAATTTTGATATAAGAAGCTTTCAGACAAGAAAAAATATTAATTAAATAATAGTTTCAATATACAAGTTGTTTTTTTAAAGAGCAAAAGAAACCGCTTTGATTTTATTATCATACATTCTGTTTACTTGCAGACAAACAGGGACGTCAGCCCACGTTGACTTTAGAGTCGCGTGCAGCGCTGCTGCTTATACTTGCATGCAGTTTACGTCAATCTGGGGGATTAAAGGTTGTGTCCACCAGGGGGCAGTGCGAGAAAACCTTCTTGGTCGACTCCTTCGTTTCCGGTCTCACTTGTTTGCATGAGGTTGTGGCATGAAATGTCTTTTCGCTGCCTGTCCACAGCGACTTGCTAATTTGTAATGCTGCTGCAGCATTTTTTATATTCTGTCTACTGCTCCACATCGCCCCGCTACCTTTCTCTGTCACACATGACTTTAGTACTTTATTTTGAATGTTGCATTATATGTTGTTAGATATCTCGTAGTAGTTAGTTTTTAGTACTTAGTATTACAGCTGCACGATATTTGAAAACCAAATATTTTTTTCGATGAATATTGTAATATTTTAAAGCAAATATGAGTTAAATCAATTTCTCACAAACATGTCCATGAGTGTTTTAAACAGCAAGTATGAAAATAATTATAATTGGCTCGAAGAGAGCATGCAGAGCACATGCAAATCAACATTAAAGTAACGCTACATATAGGTAATTTTTAAAAGAGCGGTCACTAAAATTACAAAGCTTGCTACGTTTTGCTTCTTAACTAATAGCTCAGAGTTGTTAAAATCTTATGTAGCTCTGATTTGAAGGACCCCAGGGTTTTAGCTTGTGCTACACTAACAGAAAAACTATTCCATACTCTAACTATATGCCTTGTAAAGTGCTTCCTCAAATTCATTTTAAAATGCTCTCCCGCTAATTTCAATTTACGGCCACGAGTTATAGTATTTTAACTAATATTGAAGTAGCCATTTGGCTGAACAGTATCCAGACCTGTTAGAATCTCATATACCTGGATCATGCCCCCCCTTATAGTCTCCTTTGCTCAAGACTAAACAACATTCCTCTAAGACCAGGAATCATTCTTGTAGCCCTACGTTGCACCCTTTCCAAGGCAGCAATGTCCTTTTTAAGGTATGGTGACCAAACCTGCACACAAAATTCTAGGTGAGGTCTTACCAAGGAATTGTATAATCATAGCATCACCTCCCTTGACTTAAACTCCACACACCTAAAGATGTAACCCAACATTCTATTGGCCTTTTTATTGCTTCCCCACACTGGCGAGAGTGGGACATGGAAGCATCAACATATACACCAATGTCTTCCTCATAATCAGCTATTTTTATTTCAGTGGAACCCTAAATATCTGTACTTTATATTTTTGCTCCCTGCATGGATTACCTTACATTTATCTATGTTAAATGTAATCTGGTGTGATGCTGAGGAGTCGCCTGCTGCACAGCAGCATTTGGGTCCTAATCTAAGGTGGCCCATCTGGATAGGCGCCTAGAATTTCTTGTCTCTTTGGCATGATGACCATCTTCCCCTGCTGTTGGGAGAGCATTGTAAACTCTGCATTTCAGTGGCAGTACTCTCTGAGGTATGCAGACTGGGCAGTGGCCAGATCTCTGTGGGTGTGTACACCTATTACTGGTCTGGTTGCTCTGATCGCTGCCATACTCAGGGATTAGCTGTTGCTGTGGTGGATCAGCTCCTCCCGATGGTGTCAGTCCCCACGGGTCTGGCGACCATGGTGAAAGTGGCTCCATGTTCCTTGACTTTGTGAAAAGTAAGGGGCTGCGGTTTGCTGGATCCTGGTTTCAGCTTTCTGAGCCACAACGTTGGACTTGTTACTCCAATACTGATGTTACTGTTGATGAAGAAGTATTCACTGATCTTGACTTTGCTGATGATCTTGTGATCTTCGCGGAGTCAATGGAGGCTCTGATTGGGGCTCTTGAGAGATTGAGCATGGAGTCTGGGCTTGCAAATGTCCTGGGTAAAAACCAAGATCCAGGCCTTTAATTACCTGTTGGGCACAGCCATCAACAATGCGTCTGTCTGTGGAGAGAATGGTGGCTGTGTTGAGAGGTTCACTTATAGCGACTTTCATTTCTCTGGTAATTCTTCCTATGAAGTCAGTAAGCGGATTAGGAGAGCATGGGGGTCATTAGGTCGCTGGACAGGAAAGGTATGTGGCGCTCCCGATATCTTTGTAAGAGGGAGAAGATCCAAGTCGTTAGAGTCCTGGTGCTCCCTGTTTTGCTGTATGGCTGTGAGACATGGATAGTATCCAGTAACCTGAATCAAAGACTGGACATCTTTGGTACTGTGTCTCTTCGGAGAATCCTTGGGTACGAGTGGTTTGACTTTGTGTTGAATGAGCAGTTGCTCAGGGAGTCCTGAATGAAGCACATTACCTGCATTATGAGGGACCATCAGTTATGGCTCTACGGCCAAGTGGCACAATTCCCTTAGGGTGATCCGGCTCACAGGATCTTCATTGTTGAGGACCTGAGCAGCTGGGCCAGGCAAAAGGGAAGCTGACATAACACCTGGCTAAGGCAGATAGATGGGTATTACTAGAGAGTGGGACTGGACCGGGTGTCAGCCTGGGCAGGTGCCAACTGGGATCCCGAGATGTTTTGTCATGTGGTAGGTCTGCCAACGCAGTGTACCAGTGCATGCTCCCCAACCTGACCTGACCCTCTGAAAATATTCAGCTTTGTATATATTCTGACCACTCACTCTTAACCCTGAGAACCTGACAAACGCAAAAGGCATTAAGTTTCACACCCAATAATCTCACGCTCCTAACTTTGGTTAGGTATAATGCACAGACATGACTTGCGTATCTTTGGAATTGAGAGAACTTACCCGATCCGGTCATCCAAGAGGCAACATTGTGCGCTAAAGTATTCCAGAGTGATTTTGTGTGAAATGAGGCACATATTTTAAACATTTTCTACAAAAACGCACCCTGGAAAACAAAACCCATATTTGCTTCCCCAATGATCCATGCACTACCAACTGTCATCAGAACAGTTAATATAAACATAACAAATGTCTCTTGCTCCTGAAGGAATTTGTTTTCAGCTTATACAGTCCCGATCAAAAGTTTAAAACCACTTGAAAAATGGCAAAAAATCATATTTTGCATGGTTGGATCTTAACAAGGTTCCAAGTAGAGCTTCAACATGCAACAAGAAGAAATGGGAGTGAGACAAAACATTTTTTTGAGCATGCAATTTATTGAAATCAACACTTAAGCTGAAACAGGCTGTTTCACAGCTGATCAAAAGTTTAGGACCACATGCCTTTAAAAGGCCAAGTCTGTGCAAAGATGTGGATTCATTGGCATTTTCTGTCAGGTAGTCACACTGTCATGACGTTCTGATGGCAAAGGCAAAAAAACTTGTTGGCAAAGGCAAAAAAAAAGTTGCTGAACTGCATAAGCAGGGTCTCTCGCAGCGCGCCATCGCTGCTGAGGTGGGACTCAGTAAGACAGTCATTTGGAATTTCTTAAATGATCCTGAGGGTTATGGAACAAAAAAGTCAAGTGGAAGACCCAAAAAAATTTCACCAGCACTGAGCCGGAGGGTCCAATTGGCTGTCCGTCAAGACACTGGACGATCCTCGACCCAAATTAAGGTACACAATGCCCGCAGCTTTTGGACCATCCTGCGTGTTCCCCTGATCTAAATCCAGTTGAGAACCTTTGGGGATGGATGGCAAGGGAAGTTTGCAAAAATGGACAACAGTTCCAGACAGTAGATGCCCTTCGTGCGGCCGTCTTCACCACTTGAAGAAATGTGCCCACTCACCTCATGGAAACGCTTGCATCAAGCATGCCACAATGAATTTTTGAAGTGATCAACAATAATGGTGGAGCTACTCAGTACTGATTTCATGTTTGGAACTTTGATTTCTGTTTTGGGGGGATTTACGGTTTTTTTGGAGGTGTGGTCCTAAAATTTTGATCAGCTGTTAAACAGCCTGTTTCAGTTTAAGCGTTGTTTTCAATAAATTGCATGCTCAAAAAATGTTTTGTCTCACTCCCATTTCTTCTTGTTGCATGTTGAAGCTCTACTTGGAACCTTGTTAAGATCCAACCATGCAAAATATGATTTTTTGCCATTTTTCTAGTGGTCTTAAACTTTTGATCGGGACTGTATTAGTATTTGGTGTGTATTGTTTTATAGACCAAAATTTCTACATTTCTTCACTTCAGTGTATCGTAAACAATCCTTTTCTGTTTCAGTTTCTTTCAGATGTTATAAAGTAATGAATAAATAACTATAAAAGCATGCATTGCTGTATATCAGATAACTTCAACAAGTTGCCAAATGGGTGCAAAATAAAAGATTAATTTCCACCTGGCACTAGTCATGTCTTTACAATACTAAGTCTTAGAAAGGTCCCCAATGAAACCCCTGCATTCCCACATCAGAAAGACTCCAATCTCAACATTTATAAGATTATATTTGTAGAGCCTTCACATTTTTATATTAGATGACACTAAAAATTTAAGAAATTTCAATAGGCGCAGGTAGTTTTTCCTCAAAAAAGGATGATATCGAGACATTTACACATTAAATTATGACTTGTCTCAGTACCCAGAATGTCCTGAAAAAAACCATAAAGCACATGTGGCTAAATAATGTACATACTCATGTACTCATGCAATAAGCCTACAATTAAAGGTACAGAAAAATGCTCAAAAATGTATAGGGTTCAAAGGGTTAAAAAAATCAGATGCTACTTACTATATGCTATACTAATTGTACTGTATATAAACAGATAGCTCAGTGACAAATGGTGACAGAGTGGGAGTGGCTGCCTGAGGACACCAGAATTGTGGACCAGCAGAGGAAACAGCCTGGGTGGTCAGCAACAGGTCCCCACCAAGCTGCAGAAGAAGAAGGGCCAAGGCCAGGGGGGACCCGCACCCCAGAGCTTGCTGGACACCCAGCGGCCGCTAGCAGCCCGGCTCTACCAGTGGTCCCCAGCTGCTCAGCATGTCCACTGTCCCTGGAGAGGGAGCACCAGTGGCTGCCACCAGTCCTTGCTGACTTGCTGGAGGATATGGTGGAGGACTGGTTGTGGTGGCCACAGGAGTGGTCAATCTCTGGGAGGGGGGCAGTGTAGCACCGGTTAGATTGTTCCATGTAGTGGAGCCCAGTAAGTGCACTGAGCATACTGGGAAAATGTAACTGTGTGATGGAATGCCAACACCAACGAGGACGTAACATACCCCTTGTGTGTGTGTTATTGTTAATACTTCTTGTGTTCCCGATTGTTGTGGGTACCCTTGCCTTTGTCATATTTGAACCCTGTCTGATCCTCATGTGTCTTTAGCCGTTGTATAAATTACCCATCGTCTGTGTGCCTTACTGTCCCATGTCAGACCTCCTTGTATTTCTCTGTCATGTGTGGTTTGGTAATTGTTTGCTGCCTATATTAGTCCTTTTTTAAGGGCTTAATAAAAGGGCATTGTTTTTCTCTGCAAGCAAGCCTCCTCATCTTTTGCTGCCATCGCAATGCCTTGGTCCACCACACGCTACAATATACAGTGGTACCTCAGTACTCTAACTCATTAGAACTCGAATTTCTTAAAAGTCGAACCAACCAGTTCAGAAAAAAAATACCTAGAACTCGATCTGAATCTCAGAAGTTGAACCGTGAACGCCGACCTAAGATAACTTGTACGCGTGGGGAAATGAGTCACGCGGCACGTCTCTCAGCGGAATCAAATGGTAACAAATGTTACAACCTAAAAGTTTGCGATTTACGAACAAATTAATGAGTACAGAGTAATAATAAAAATAAACAATGGACCGCATGGCATAGTCTAGTGTTGGGACATGGCTTGGGGTAGTGTTGGGGTACATTCTTTATTGTTTTGGAAGCCATTAAGAAAAAAATGTTACGCACGGCGTACAGTGTTGGCGCAGTATTTACAAAAAATTAAGACTGCTAATTTTTTTTTTCAGGTTATTCTTTTATCGGTAGCCATGGCTCCAAAAAAAGCAGCAGCAAAAACTGGTAAAGCGCAAGACTCTATGAACCACAGCTAAGTTAAAAAAGAAATTATTGAAAAATTATTTTTTAACTTTACACATTGCTTGGATACACTTATTTTCTTACTTTACAAATTACTGTTTTGATAAATGTGCTTAGATGTGTTTAGTATATGCTCTTCTTGTTTTGTCCTGTTCATTTTGTGTTTAAATGCTAAAAAAAACATATTTAGGTGTAATTTGTTTGTGGCATTTCTTATGGGGAAAATTCGATCAGAACTCGAACTTTTTAGGATTCGAACCCAAGTTCTGAACGAATTAAGTTCGAATTCTGAGGTACCACTGGATTTTTTATTGAAATAGAACTAGGCTTCTCATATAGACCATTGATCCTGAAATAACTCTTTAAAACAGCTGTTTACCACAATAGGGTTGGGGTAGCAATACAAATTAGTGGAATTGCCCTGCATTCCTGTAATTGTGTTTCAAGCTAGCCTCAGGTCAGACTATTTTAAGTGGATACCTCGTTATCTGGTATTAATTTAAGCTGTCTGCGATATAGGGACTTATTTTCTGTTTTTTACTGAGAACTAGAGGTTGAACTGTGATAAGTGATAAGTAGGATAAAATATCAAGGTATATTTTGTATATTTTAGGAAACCCTACATTCATTTCAAGATTCAAGAGTTTATTTGTGCAATAACAATCTTACTCTACATGTCCTTCTGCTAAACACAAATTAACACAACACAGATCAAAAGTACAGATTCATTAAGGTGCTACTACAAGTTAAGGTGCATGTACACTAACACATATACAATTATAATCATTTAGTCAGGTGGCTGATCCGAGTATTATAATAATTTGTCTTACAGACACCAGTAACTCTGATCTGTGTGACTCTGGGCTATGACTCTGTGCTCCAGAGTCCAG
Organism: Mormyrops boulengeri; assembly: GCA_026781065.1. NCBI lineage: Eukaryota > Metazoa > Chordata > Actinopteri > Osteoglossiformes > Mormyridae > Mormyrops > Mormyrops boulengeri. The sequence continues at coordinate 24,266,262 of JAODLD010000101.1, read as the reverse complement.
AAGGTCACTGGTTCAAATCCTGTGGCCAGTAGAGCAATTTTACCATTGGGCCCTTAACCTCCTTTGCTCGTAGAAAAGCTGTCTGTCCTGGCGTCCTTTCTTGTGTGCTGTTTTGTATAAAAGTGTCAGCTAAATAAATAAATGTAAATCAGACAGAAAAAAAGTCTCACCAGAATGGTGTCTAGATTCTCTGTGACGGTACATGCACTCTTTTTTCTAGGTGACTGATGAGACAGAGGCTTTTTTAATGAAGTAAAATCCCAACTACACAAGAGAGATTTGGTCTGCAGTACCCAGAGTGAATTAAGATTTATCTTCTAGAAATGTAGCTACTAATTAAGCAGAGTTACAATGGCATATAATTTTACTGAGCGCATATCCTTTTGACCCTGGCTAATTCTGTGAACACTCCAAGCTAGCTTGCTTATTGTTTGTCATGCATATTCCAGACAAGATTCACTATTGTGATGTGCTGATATTTTACACTGGTAGTCCGGCTCCATTATAATTCTGTTCTGAGTAAGGTAGGTAGAAAGTGTTTGGTTGAGTAGAAGTTGGTCTCCTCATAACCACCTCTTGACTTGTTGCAACTTGATGACATCCTGACATCACTGCGATATCTTTACCATACATATATAGTTCATGCTGAATTACATTTTTTTGTTTTTATTGTATAAATGATCACAAAAGTTTCTTCTTCTTTCTTTTATGTTATAGAAATGTCAACACATCTGTACCGCTGCCATGTGTTAATAGTGCACCATAAATCTCCAGCACAAACTGGAGGAAGCCAGTGGAAAAGGGGGGATGTTATCAAGGTCATTATTTTAAAGCTGAATACATCTTTCAACACATCCATGCAGCAGGACATGCTGCAAATGGCATCAGGTGAGCCTGACAGCCACAATATGCATTATGCATATGACTATTTCCTGGTATCTGAATATAACACCATAGAAGCATGTCAACATCTCATAAGAAAATTATGGCAGTACTGCTCTGTTGAGGGGGGTGGCTGGACAGTGTTGCCATTTTAATAGCACCACACCCCAACAGGGTGGCAACACTCAAAGCTTTAGAAGAAAGTCAAATGGCAGGAATGTTGTCTTAAGACTTTGTGGGGCTGCATCAACACCCACACAAGGAATGTATGTAATGACCTATGACATACATATATGTAATGATCCTTCTTGCAAGCTGTTACACGACAGCTGTCCTCTTCCATGTGGAAAGAGAGGAATGCAAACTGAAGTGTTTCTTGTAAGGGCGATATGTGTATATTAGTCTATGTTGATCTGTGTTTTGGTTTTGGTCTCTGTTTAGGTATGTACATATCAATGGAGGCTGATGGCAAAAACAAATTGTGGGAATAAGAAAACAATACATTTTACAAGATTACAATGCCGAATTTCTCCAAAGAAGAGAGGAAATGTGTTTTTAAATGACAAAAAAATGTAGCAAGTTATGTCAAAGTTGCTTATTTCATAATTTATTCTCCAAACTAGAAAAGATGCTGTTGGAACGAAAACTATGTATTCCCCGGACCACCTGTCACCTACTGCCCCCATCTAATCCCTGCTCCTCCCACACCCCCAACCTCTACAATTTCTAGAATTACTGGATGGATCAACTGAAAAAGTAAAAGCCTATAAATGTGTTTTTACCCAAATGCTCTGAGTCCTGGTTGTGATACGTAACTCTGAAACTACACCTTTTCATTTATTGCACATTCTGTTTACGTGCAAGTTTGCACAAGCTTTTCCCCACAATAAGGTGGTTAACTGTAAAAATATTTCCAAATAAATTCAAATAGATAATTCCAGAACAAATTCCTGTGCAGATTTGCTTGGATATCAGTGCAGTCAGACAAGATTTAAAGTTATCGGCATTGGTCCAGCGTGTAAATCTTGGCTGGTATTTAAACTTTACCAATACTCCAGCACCAGGATCAGCGTTAAACAAAATAGCATCATTCAGCTGATCTGCTCCAGCACACTTTTCAAGTTTCACCACCAGCAACACTCCCTCCCTCGCCTGGGGTCTGAGTACAGTTTTGGGGGGGATCTGTATCAGGTCAATTGGGTAGGGGAATTTGTCTCAATCTTTAACCTTACAAATGTGTGTGCAAAGGATAAAAAAGATCTTTCAAACACTTTATGAGTTATTACGCTAATGCTGGGTCCCCCAATTCCGGACCTTGAGGCCTGTTTGTGATAAAGTTTGAAGATTTCCCAGCTCTTTTTTGCTATCACTTTGCCACACTGCTTAATTTTGGGCTGATCGGTGTCATAATTTTATGATTTTCAGCTTGTTACCTGTAACATGCCTCTGCAAAGTTTGAAAAAGATCTGTTAAATACTTTTTGAGTTATCATCTTTAGGGAATCAAGTGTATAAAACCACCATTCCCTTAGCTATTACTATGCAGTGCTGCTTCAATTTTGGGGTTATCTGTCTCAAAATTGAATAAATTTCAGTTTGTCTACAGTTTGCAATGACTCTGCAAAATTTCAAAAACATTTGTCAAACACTCTTTGACTTAGTGTCTTAATAAGAAAGTGTCTGTGGCAGCTGTGATGGTGGTGGCAGACCAGTCCCAAAATCATCTGTATCTCCATCCAGGGAATACAAATAGAGAAGGTATCTGCTTTTCAGGACTAATACTGCACTGCAAACAATGACATCATCTTACCAGGGTTGGACTGGCCATCTGACATTTTCCCATTGGGCTAATGGGGTTGTGGGCTGGCAAAATTGAGATCTACCCCCCACTGCACCCCCATTAACTGGCAAAATTCGTCACTGGGGATCCCCAGGTATACATGTGTGGTGGGCCTGTATGGGCGAATGCCGGGGGCTGATTTTTAATGCCAGTCCAACGCTGCATCTTACTGTTGTGGGAACCATTTCTCAAGCCTTGACTGGGTATTGGTAAAAGTGTCAGCTGTCAGAAAGATCCCAGTGCTTCTATCCCTGAACCTCAGCACAGAACCTGACATATCTGACCACAATGAATGCCTATACTGGACGTGTATTTTTGAGTTAAGATCCTACCAAAGAAACAGTTTAATGGAGATGTTATTCATAATGACCTCATTTTTAATAATCTGATTATTTTTTTCTATTCCTGTGGAAAAAGCTGTCTGGCTCTGGATAATCTTGGTGTCACACACCTTACTATTATTATTCATTCTGATGTGTCTTCTGATGCACACTTTATCACACATATCAAAATACGGAGCCGGGAGACAATGGGAACTGCTGAGCTCAGCACCTAAATCCAGCAGCAGGCAGTGACCTGGCCTCATAATGAAAGTCCTAGGAAGGGCTATACTAAACCTTACTGCTTTACCAGATACCCAGTCTTATAAATAGATAAAAACTTTTGTTTAAAGGATGACCTAAAATTGTTTAAATCAACAGGGTACAGCTTCCTCCTAAAGACATTAAGGTAGCGGGTAGTGTGTGTCTCGGGTAGGACTTGTGGTCGGAAGGTCGCTGGTTCAAATCCTGGGGCTGGATGATTGATGCCACTGTTGGCCCTCTAAGCAAGGCCCTTAAGCCGCAACTCCAGGGGTGCTGCATACTGGCTGACCCTGTTTTTAATACTTTTTAGCTAAAGAAGTGATTCGATTATCTTTCCTCCTTGATGGAAATCATTTTAGGAAAAGTAACTCAGGATTAGATGGTGCCACACATTTGCCCACCTAAGTATAATTAACTTGAATCATAGAAATAGCCAACAACACTACATTATAACATTTTGTAGCAGGTAGCTAAGTCCTACAACTTTCACTCTATCCCTAGGAATATCATTATCAAAACTTTTAAACCGATAAAAAAAAAAAAACGATAATAAAAAACACAAAAAGTAAATAGAAATATAATGTATCTTTAAAATAAAACTAAGAAAAACAAATAAAACCACACTGACTAAAACTAAACTGAATTTCAAATAATGAATAGAAATAATATCCATAAAGATTAAAGTAAAACTATAATAAAACAGGCATTTGTATGCCATGGTGGACTGACATCCCATTCAGAGCGTCTTCTGCATGGTACCATACAGTACACTGCCTAGGAACAGCTGTGGGCCCCCATCCAGCTCTGTGCTGGATGCGCAGTAAGGAGACACATGAGTAGGTATCGTAAAATCCCTGAATAAACAAACAAGGAAAGGAAGCTAGGATAAGCAGAGAAAATTTCTAAACTTCTGAAGAAATCTTAAGAGTTTTAGCTTCTGGATTTGATTGAGTAACTCAAGGAAAAAAAAAACACAGAAAAAGTAGAGAAACCTCTTGCTCTGGCTTACCAGCTCGTTACACACATTCACTTTACATTACTGCTGCTGAGATACTCCAGGCTTAGGGTGGACTTGCTCTGGCTCACCACCTAAGTAAGCTTCTTATTCTTATGGACCGCGATGAGCAGCCTTGCTGCCGGCTCCCAGCACTGGGTAAAGCAGAAACACATTAACATGGTCACAGGGCTCTGGGCTGCAGCCTGGTTAAGCCTGTACTTCGCTGGGGAGACCCCAGGACCAGAGGCCTCCCATTCGAGTAGAGTGGACCCAAGATATTGAATTTAGAATTTGGTGATCAGTGGTCATTGTTGACACACCACAGCACACAGTGCACAACAACGAAATGTGCTCTCTGCATTTAACCCATATGTGACATCGTGACATAGCAGGGGGCAGCTAATTCAGCGCCCGGGGAGCAGTGCTTGGGGGCGGTACCGTGATCAGGGTACCTCAATGGTGCCTTGCTGATCGGGGGTTCGCAACCTTTCAATCACAAGCGCGCTTCCCTAACCATTGTTTTATTGATTCTTAAAACTAATGGCTGTGTTTCAATACAAAATTACCTGCTATATGCTTAAAACAATTGAAACGGTGACATTTCCAAAAGTATCGTGAAATTTTGTTTTCGTATTTATTTTGATGAGGATTATTAAACTGCACACTTTTCAAAAACAGTTGATAGTTCTAACAATAAATTATTCACAAGCAAATATGACGCAGAGATTGCAGTAAGACAATAAATGATTTAAAGCCTTAATTTCTGGAAATACCTAGCATTTTGACTACTCGGATTTCTTTTTGAAAATGCAGAGGGGTTGCCATAGAAACGGGCCCACTGCAGCAGTGACTCCTGTCTCTGTGCTAACTCTCATCTGGAAGATGGCACTCCCTCAGAATAAGATAAAGAAAAACAAATGCTATAATCTAGTTTGCCTTTATTTTGCACACTCATGCGTCCATCCCTCCACCTGCTAATGGTTTATCCTGCTCAGGATTGTCTGGGCATTAAGCTGAGGTGAACCCAGGATGGGATGCCAGTTCATCGCAAATTTTCTACATTTGTTGTTATAATACTATCAGTCACCAACTTACAGTGTGTTATTGTGGAACATTGTTGGGCGTTCACACCTACAGACATTTGGGTTTTCTGACGAGAGTCATGATTCAGCATTAATCATAACAAACTCGATGTACTTGATGACTGATTGTTTCCTTAGATACCATGTCTGCTGTAGAGTTTTGCCAGGAAATACACAATTAGTGTGTATTAACCAACTCGGCCACAAGAACACATCAATGGTACAAACTGAAATGAAATGAATTAGTAGAGAAGTGATCCCTTGACTCACTGTGACCAGACTCAATGTCTGGGACTCCAGAAAATTCATTCAATTCCAGTTCCTTTTTCTGAGGTTTTAGTTGACAGATGAATTATTTTAAAAAGTGCCTCAAGTTTAAAGTCAATGATGATTGTGCGTCTGTTTTTAAAATAACCAATTTAACATGTCAACAAGCACCTAAGTAGAGAAATTACAACACATGCATTATTTGTAATTGTTTCATTTCAAATGGGAACGGGTAATTTAAAGTTGTTTTTAACTGTATTTATAATTTCGGTTTTGTCTCTATGAATATTTTACATTTAAATGCAGTTTCAGGAACTAAAGACAGACACAAACATTTAATAACTATCTCACTCATTACGGGTGATTGTTTCTTTGGAGCCTCCTAAAAAGCCTGTGATCCTTAGGAAAGAATATGCACGATGGTGAACTGGTGCCATCTAGTGGTGCTTTGCTAAAACTGTCACTTCACTAGCTATGTAAATTGATGTAACAGGGCCCACTGCACGCGTGCGCCAGTCTTCTGGTGCGCTGTGTCACTCGTTTCAGTTGTACAAACAGATCAATAAGCTTCCCGAGCTTATCGACCTGAGGAATCAGGTCTTCTGTTTAGTAGGCTAATTTTATTTGCCTAATGGATAAATTTGGGGTACTGATCCTGAATAATGGAATAATGAGTCAAGGTACAGATAAATAAGTATCCCCTCTGGACCCCAAGGACTATTGTGTGCCAGGCTTAATCCCATGATAGAAGTGCACTGGATTAGGGGCACACAGTGGAAATACAGGGCTCTGTGCGGTTCCTTTCAGGTTGTTACCCTAAGGTAAGCATTTCACCTCCCCTGGATACCAAGAAAACAGTTAATATTTCAGATGGGACCAGTGGTGACCTTATTAACCTGCTTCACCTCATATGGTCACATGGATCCTGGGGTCTCCGAAGCATCTGCGACTCATTTAAATAATGACAATAAATTTACCTCTAATCAAAGTAATTTGTCAAATTGAATGCTCTAAACAAGAAAATGTCAAAAAACAAAACCTAAAGGGATTATTTATCCATTTATCTTAGGTGATAATGAGTATTATTATTATTATTATATTTTGTTTAAAAGAAACACTGAATGGTGTTGTCTGATATATTTAAAACTGGTACTGAAAGTGTGTGAAACTCTCTTTGGAAGAGTCAAATTCTTTTGCCCTTTCAACATCCACCACATATTCAAATTATTTCTCTCCAAAAGTCTTGAGTAAGAAAACTACAGTAAAACGCAACAAAAGCTGATACCACGACAGTGACAAAAGCACGACTCCAGTAAAACTGTACAGATTTAATGAACACTGCATCATGCCATTTGAAAATTAAAAAAGGACAAGCTTGAAATTTTATTTTATTGCTGGTCTAACAAACAAAACATTTCAATTTAAAAATTCAACTGAAATAAGTTTAGTGCAATGAAGCATTGAATGCTTTGTTATTTGCTTAATTTATACTTCAGTACAGTTCAATTCTCATGCATGAAAACAAAGCAGCGCACAATAGATAAACAGGGTGACTGATGGCTGACACTAATTGGCTTTATGTATTCGCTGCCTGCCGTATACTTGTTGGAAAACCCGTTCAGAGCATATATATCACACAACCACACACACGCACGCACGCACACACGCAAGTTACATTAGTTAATACATTCTTAAGCTGTTCCATCGATTCCCAAACTGTCACTATGTCAGTGGGACTTATTTTCCACTATGTGATGAACCCCCAGCAGGAGAGATTTAAGGCACAATGTAACTACTGCAATTCTGAGACATGGGGGCTGTGTTACCCAACACGTAATTTTGCATCTTGTTCCTATATGAACAATTTCACAACAAAAGCAAAGGGAAGGAAAAACAAGAATGGAACTTTTTATGCAAAACATTTCACAGTCGTTGGTTTCACCTCCTTTATACCCATACAGTGTATATCTAGTGGTCCTTAATAGTGCAATAAAGCTGAGAAGCATGAGCATAAAAATCAACAGACCAAATATATATATAATTACTATTATAATTCCATGAACGTTTCCAGGTGATTTTCACACAGAGCACAAGATTGGTGATCAGAGCGGATCCAGCAGCGCAGGGTATTATTACTTGCTTATGGCCAACAGCCACCTAAGCCCAGCTGATTGTGAAGTTCTGACTGAGGTTGAGACCAAGATCTCCCACGGTTAAGACCTGGACACAAAAAATGGTGGGGATTTAATGACTTATGACCGTTTCTGGTTGAATGTACATAGGCCGATGCTGCCACCTACCTGATTCGCCTTGTATGTAAAAGGGACGTCCTGGAAATTCACAGTTACATTTGTCGGTTCCTTTTTCACTCCAAAAAAGGACACCGTCTCCAAAGTGATGTAGGTGGCCTCTGTGTTCTCGTGGAGCACTTGTGAAGTCATCGCTTTCTGGTGGAGAAAAAAAACAGAAGGGAAATTGCACATTACATAGCCTGTCTTTGTAGTTGAATGTCACAATGTGCGGGAAGTACAATCAATCTTCACCAGAGTCAGGCAGAGTTTAATTTCTGTCCTGCTAAAAATATATCGAGTTTCCAAAAACACAACGGCGTTGAAAAATAGGCCTCTACATTGAAGGCTGTGCCACTTCTAGCTAGCTGTGTGTTTTTCCCTGTTTTTGTTTTAAAGATATTTCAGTGAGGTCAGCACATTCCTTAAACGATACTTAAAATATAAATTCTCCTGTTACATGGTGGGTCTGGAGGTTTTGAAAAAAAACATCTGAGAAACATTGATATTCCCAAGACACACAGGTCAGTGACCCACCAACTTTCACAAACAGGTTAAAAATATATAACAACTATAATTACACAGTAATTCTGAATATATAAATAGTCTCTAGATGAAAATGATATTTTTAAGTGCAGAGATTTAGAACATGGTTATGTGCAAAAGCCTTAATTCAGCCAAGTTTCGGTGACTGAGTGCTGTTGTTACATATATAACAACAAACGTATTAAAAGGTAAAATAACAGCATACACATCTTGGAACTAGACTTACAAATTTACTCCAGTCTTATTTATACTCGGGCGTTTATACACTTTTTTTTAATCAACATTTAAACTTTTAAGACTAATGCTGCCTTTTACATACATATCTACATACGTGCAAACCTAAATATTTAACATTGTGTGTTAGGGTAAGTAACTGATACATAGATCTACTTTGTTAAAATTACAAACTGCGAGTATAATGACTGATTTTGTTGCCTTGTTGTTGTGACGGGGCAGCTTCAGGCTTCAGCTAACCTCGGTAATGTGATCCTGTCCTATGAAGCTTCAGCTAACCTCGGTAGTGTGATCCTCTCCAATGAGGCTTTGGCTAACCTCAGTAATGTGAGTGACCCTGTCCAATGAGGCTTCAGCTTCAGCTAACCTCGGTAATGTGATCCTGTCCAATGAGGCTTCAGCTAACCTCGGTAATGTGATCCTGTTCAATGAGGCTTCAGCTAACCTCGGTAATGTGATCCTGTCCAATGAGGCTTCAGCTAACCTCGGTAATGTGATCCTGTTCAATGAGGCTTCAGCTAACCTCGGTAATGTGATCCTGTCCCATGAGGCTTCAGCCTGCTGTTGGTGACCAGGCCAGCGAGCCCCTGTCAAAGTGCCAGTTTCAATTTGCTTTAACAGCCAAGCCATGCCTGACATGGGAATTTGGTACTTTGCATAATCATAGCACAAAAAAAATAATAAAATTAAATCTGAATTTGACCACATCCATGGATCTGAACAGATTTTTGCCCATAAATTTTTCGGTGAATTAATAATAAGTATATGACCTATGAAAGATCCACTGGTTCTATTGATTAATGCATGAACTTCCAAAAAAAGTAAAGTAAAATTTAACAAGTCTATAACTGTAACTTACATGGACCGTGAAAATAAAATAATTTAAAAATGGCCCCTGTTGACATGAAGCTTGGATTTTGCCTCCACAGAGAATAACTGCCCAGGGCCTGATACAGGGTGCTGTGTGAGGCAGATATCTGGGAAGAAAGCAGCGGTATAGCCTGGATTATTTTTCTTCATTTTCTTTTTTTTTTTTTTTTCCATTATTTTCATTTGAAATCGCATTTCGTTTTAGCTATAGTTTTTGGTGTGGTTTTATTTGTTTTTTTAAAGATATATTTCTATCTAGTTTTTTATGCATTTTAACTTCCGTTTAAGTCGTTTTAATTCTAGAGATAGACTGAAAGCTGAATGTGTCTGATGCTCCAGATACTATTAATGGTACTTAAAGATAAGTCATTACTTTAGATAAACGGAATTTAAAAAAAACACTAACAAAGTATTAGACATTTGTCTTGATTCTATTTCGGTTGGTTTTGGAAGTAATACTTAGGTTACATTTGGTTGTAGTTTTTTTCCCTCATATGTTATTTCAGGATACGAAAATGTGTTCTTACAGTTTTAGTTTCTGTTAACGAATGCTGTGGTAGAAAGTGAAACCCTTTCTCAGAACCAAGCCTGACAGACCCAGCCGTCTTTCCCTGCTAACACGCTTTACCGTACCTTGGCCACGTCGAACACAACGAAGGCATACTGGTTCATCTCGTAGGTGTCTATGGTCTCCCCATCATCCCAGAAGAGGTCTCCGGAGGCGGTGCCCTCGTCCGTCAGCGTGGCGATGAGGTGGAGAGGCTGTCCACTGCTCACCCAAAGGGTGGTGTTGGCCCTCTGTGGGAATGCGAGCCAAAATGAGACAGACCACGGGTGGGACCGGCCACCATGGGGATAAGCAGCCCTGCTTCTACCTGTCTGGCGATGACCGCTCCTTCATGTAGGTGAATGTTGATTTTATACAGGGGAGCATCCAGCCTCACCTCCTCACCGCTGCTCCTCAGAGAGTCCCCCTGCAGGGACAGCGGGGAAACTTTCATCATTATGTAGGCTTAAAAAAGATGATAACTAGATATTGTGCTACTGTTTTCCACATTTAAGATGGGGGGGGGGGGTGACAATTTCTCAAAAAGAATTATCTATTTCAGAGAAGCATTAACATAAGGGATGATGGTGGCGCACGAGGTAGTGCTATCGTCTGGCAACCAGAGGGTTGCAGATTTGAGCCCTGGTTCCTTCTGACCCCATCGAAGTATCCTTCAGCAGGACAGTGAACCCCAGATTGCCCCTGGTGAGCAGGTTGGCACCTTGCATGGCAGCCTCCGCCACCAGTGTATGAATGTGTGTGTGTGTGTGGATGGGTGAATGTAGGGCATGAATTGTAAAGTACTTTTAGTGCTCGTAGGAGTAGAAAAGCGCTATATAAATGCAGTTCATTTCCTCAGGTGCTATGCTTTTCCTTACCGTGAAAATGTCGTACCACAGTCCTTTGGGGAAATATCCAACTACATAATTGACACCTTGCTCCAAAACAGGAGTCACCAGCAAACTCTTCCCCAACAGAAACTGGCGATCGATTGCATAAGTCTTCTCATCATTTGGAAATCTAAAATGCAAAACAATAAAAACCATCCTCATCTTCATCCAAACCGCATGTCACGCACCGTTTGGATAAAAGGTCATGAACATTTTGCAATAATGTTACAACACTCCAAGAGAAGTACAAAGTATGCAGCTCCATTCAACACAACTTCCTTATTGCACTGTAAACCTCTCAACACATTTAAAATGTATGAAGTATATGAATGGTTTAAAAATTTCCGTGAAAAAAATGTACGTTTCAAAATTTTCAAATTTTCAGAACGACCTTCGATTTCGAACACCCCTAGGATGAACAATGTAGAAAAATTACTCTTGAGTGAATGGTGCTGAGCATGTTTGGGATAGGAGTTCACAGGGAGTATTCACAACCATACATATTTTGAACAGTATCTGATAGCATGACTAATAAACCCTGAAACCTTTCTGCTCTTCAGCACACACATATGGCAAAAGATTTATATGAAAATTCCATAATACTGCAGTTAGAGCTGAAAAAATAAAAAGAGAATGAAGTTCTGAGTAACTCGACCCAAACAGTGATGGAATATATTACAAGATTTCTATAATAAATAAAACATTAACCCCCCAGGACAGGCTCCTACCCCCTCCCCCAAGGCCCTGAACTGGCTAAGTGGGTAGAAGGTGGATGGATGGATTTACTAAAAAAAAAAAAAATATATATATATATATAAAAATATATAAATCCTATTGCAGCTACCCTGCCGGCACTGAACGGCAGTCTCACTCGAAGAGCAGTGGCCGGGCCACGGTGCGTCCGTCCACGTGGGAGTGGTGGAACAGCGTGTAGAGCAGCGGGAAGAGTGAGTAGCGTAGCAACAACGCCTCCTGCATGGCCATCCGCGCGGCGGGGCTGAAGGCGGTGGGGTCCTGGGCCTGTCGTGGAGAAGTACACCGGTCAACGGGAAACACACGACAGGGATGGTGGCATGAGCTCCAGAGCACCACCCACTGGCTGCATGGAGTAAGGCGCACCTTCTGGTTGATGGAATTGTGGTTGCGGGAGAAAGGGTAAAATGCTCCAAGCTGTGTCCACCGCACACACATCTCCTCGGTGGTGGTGCCCCCAAAGCCACAGATGTCAGCCCCCACTAGAGGGACACCCACCATGTTGAAGGTCAGCATGCCTGGAAATGTTGGGATGGAGGAACACACGCATCTCAGTTTCTGAAGCCTCTGTAGGTGATCAGCTGTCCCACCGAGCCCCGGCGTGGTGTGGGACGCGTAACGGCTGCTCACCACAGATGGACGTGTGCAAATCCTTCCACTGACTCCGGTTATCTCCCAGCCAGTGTCCCGAGTAGAGCCCCTGGCTGGGGAAAGTCGAGCGTGATATGACAAACGGCCGCTTTCCCAGAATCCTCTTCAAGGCACTGAGAAGACAAAAAATATGCCAGTATGAAATCGACAGTGAAGTCTGAATTTTTGCTACTGAACCGTGTTTTTAGTTGCCAAATAGACACACACTCATGTACTAGCACACACAAGTATACACGGTATAAATATGTGGATAAAAGCAAACTTCTTGCTGTGGAAAGGATTCTGGAAAGGACAAAAATAATCAATTTCAAGCACGTTAAATGTAGTAAAGATACTGACCTGGAGGAAGCTTTGGACTCCATTAGACCGTACAGGTTGTGGAGGTTATAATGAGCTGATGCTTTCTGCTGGGCAGAAGCGCAGACCGTTTTGGCCCTGAGTGTCCCACCAAGAACCCCTAGAAATGCCAGCGGAGGATGACAGCTTTTACAGAGACTTGCCTTTGCTGTCTACATTCAAAAGACCAAATATACACAAAATGACAAGGCTGGCTTTTAATGTACAGGAACATTAAGTTGCCTTAGTCCCCAGGTGGGCCTGGAAACATGACAAAAGGGGGGGGGGGGGGGGGTCTGCCAAGAGAAGCTTTTGGTTCAGCTGCTGAGGTCAAAAGTTCAGAAAGTTCTACAGTAACCATCTAAAAGGTTAATACTCCCTAGTTCTTCCAGGAGACCCTACAGTCTAATTAAGCTCACCAGGCGTGTACGGTGGGTTTTCCAGCTCATTGGACGGGCATCCCTTCAGCGATCCGTCCAAGAAGTTCGAAGGCTCATTCATATCCTACCGGGAAGTGTAGAGAATACACATTTAATTCCGATAGCTTAGAATACTAAGGGAAATGGAGAGAAAAACAAAACAACATTCACTTACAATCCACACTCCATCAAAGGGAACTTTGGCATGGAACCTCTGCAGGTTCTCAAACCACCATTCATGTGTCTCCTGGTTTGAGAAGTCCGGGAAAGCAGTCAAACCAGGCCACACCTGAGAAACAGCAAGAAACCATCAAACCAAGCGAAACCTGATTCGACATGGTCTGTCTGAGGAAAATGAGGGCAAAACAAATCAAACTGGCAGGATGTAGCACTGCTGGGTGAAATTAACCAGCTGGGTTAACGGCTACTTGGTGATTTCAGTGTAACCTTTCCAAAGACCGATGGATTAGGTGGTAACAGAGCGAATAGCCAAACATGTTAGTGTCAGACTCGATTTCTGAATAAAAAGAAAATGGACGTAGAAAATATAATGCCCCTTTTGCACAACAGCTACAGTTTAGAGAAGTTGAAAGTATGGTTTGCATCATAAGACCATGAATCACAAGATGCAAGATTTCATTCCAAATCAAATGCTGTCATTTTTTCCCCTTAAATAGTCAATAAAAGCAAGCGTGGGTTTTCTACAAGAAATACTCCAAGGTAAAACCCCAAGGCTCTTCCGAGAATATTTCAAAGATCATTCCACCATGACTTGCAATAATGCCGACTCCCAAACAGCACCTTTCCAATTAAGGTTTGTCCACTGGAGTCATTGATGAAGACGCCTCTCTTCAAGCCCTCGTCATAAGGCCAGTAGGAGCCAGGCTGCTGGGCGCTGCTGATTCCTGGGTCCTGCAACACCCAGACAATGATCCAACACAGCAAACTGGGAAGGAAATGGCCCGTGACCCAATTCTAATTCAAATTCACAAATCATGATTTGAAGAAAAAAAACTAAATGAATGCTTAAAGATGTAATAGATTTTGAAGATGGACAGTAAGAATATGAAAAAACCACAGAGACATCTAAAATAAAACCCTGCTTCAATTATTCCTACCAGGATCATGACGTAACGTTGTCCGTGACTGTGAAGGTCTTTCACCATATCTGGCAGGGTCGCAAAATTCTGAGGGTCAGTGGTGAAATCCAGAGACTTGTCCATGTAATCGATATCATTCCACTGTACATCCTGAAACAGAAACTCATACTTAGGTCTACCTGAGGCAAGACGAGAAATTAGAGGAGTAGAATAGCAAATACACATCATAATCGAGAAGTACCTGAGGTATCCCATACTTCCTCATGGTCTTCACAGCGTTCCACGTATTATCACTGGAATTATATCCCCAGCGACACAGGTGATAGCCTAATGCCCAGAAAGGTGGCATGGCAGGTAGGCCTGCATAGGGAATTAACAATGTGACTCGGGCTGAGTCAAGATCTGGGACACACTTTGTTGGGTCTTCCCTGAAGACTCACCAACGACCTCTAAGTACTGCTGCACTACAGAGCTGGGATCAGGGCCCAGGAAGATGTACAAATCCAGGATACCGCCGACGGTTCGCCAAGTGAGGGCCGGAGCTGGCTGCAGCACCACATCTGGAGGAGGTGTTCGAACATTTGTTCTTAGACTGGTGATAAATCAAGAATTCTCCATCATACTGCTATGAAGCTGCACTTCCAGAGAAAACAACACTGTTAATATAACTGCATAAAATCGATGTACGGGGGAAATTCTCCAATTTACAACTGGTAACAATCCGTTCACGATTTGAACTACAAATCAAAACCAGGTCCCACCAATGTGGTGTGAAATTAAGGGGTCAGGGGAGAAATTATGCAAGAGCCTTCGGCCCCTTGCAGATGAAAATGAATACTCTTCATCTGCCAAACCTTTCTACCTCTGTTTGCTGTCCGGAGGGCGAAGGACTGTATAACCCCAATAAGATCCCCAAGCCGTAAGACCCATTAGCGCATGGCTAACACGATGACTCACCCATGGCATTGCTGTTCAACAGGAAAACCCCGTGAGCCAAACCACCTGGCTCCATGCCCAGGTAGAAAGGATGGACGCCATACAAGTTAGTCTTTTCCTTTCGGAGAACATTAGCAAAAGGAAAAACATTACCGCTTCATTAACTTTTGCAACAGCTCTGACACAACATGATCAAAAACAGTCTGTTTGGGGCAGCTGGTAATAATTCCAGTCTTGGGAAAACCTGAACATATAACCCTTTAGTAAAGAAATCAGCTGTGTTTCTGCAGGGTTAGACAAAAGTTCAGCAATCGCATGAGTCCCCCAAAACTGGAATAATAATAAAAAAAAAAAACAACCATTCTAGGCAAAAGGCAGCTACAGGTAATTAAGCGATATGATTCTCTTTTACTAGGGGGGCCCAGGTCATGATCGGATAGCAGGGTCTCCCAGTTCTAGTCCTAGAGGGTTTGCAGAAAATTACCAGGTTTAGTAGGTGCATCTGAGTAGGGAAATCTGCAAACTGTGGTGCAAACTGGTCCTACAGGACTGGAACTGGGGAACCTATCGTGAGCACTAACTATAACACCATTACTTTTTTATCTAAAGAAAGATGCATTCGCTCAGGAGATATATATCTGCTTCCATGACTAATAAAAGTTATTTACATTTTGCATTACGCTGATTTATTTAACAGAGGCTTTAATCCAAAGTGACAGCGTTGACGATGCAGAGTCAGTCAGCTAGTCCAACTGGGGTCTAAAGGTCTTGCTCAAGGGCCAAACAGTGACATCACTATTTACCACTGGTGCAGCATCTCGAGCCCACATGGTCAGTGTGTTCCACTCGACGTCATGCAGAAAGGCAGCTCGATGCTCCCCCAGGCCATAAACAAAACGCGAGGGCAGAGAAGTAGATATTTGTAAGAACTGGTCTGCATAGAACAGAGGAGCCACGCTGGTATCAATTCTGTTAAAAATGCAAAAAAAATGAAAGGTCATGAAAAATTTATAGGGAACAAAAAACACTGGTAAATGTTAAAGCAGCATAAAAAATTGCAATCCTTACAGTACAGTTCCGTTTGTCGTCCTTTTCACTTTCAAGCCAAAGGGATTCTTGGAGAACTCCACGGTGTAAAGAGGACTGGATGCTTTTTTCGTGGCGTTGGGTACAGCGATGGGGACTTCAAAGCGGTGGGAGGCAGGATCCGTAATCTTGGATAAACAAGAGACACAAACAAATGATAAAGTCAACTGTGAAACTGCAGCATTCAAGCTTGGGAAACATTAACACCAAAGACATCCTTGAGCTGCATCACAAATATGGTTCACTGGAGTGGTAGTAGGTGTCGGCAGATACTGGTAGGATCTTACTTTCACATGGAGGCGGGAGTCAGTCTCAAACATGACATCTAGCTGGACGGTCTCAATGTCCATGGGGTAATAGGTCTTCTCTGGCTTCTTCAGCCGTGCTGTGTAGCCAAGGTGAGTCTCATTCAGCGTGGCCACTGTGTATGTAGGGAAGTCTGGGGAGTAGAAACACCAGGGGATGCCGTTCTTGGACGGAGGATTCTCCGGAGATACCTGGACAAAGCAGCAATTCCTAGCCTCACAGAGGTCCTGTGTTACGACGATTCTCTCTGGGTAGCAGTCAAAACGCCAGTTCTCAGGGATGGCGCTGCAGGACTGCGGAGAATTGGCCACCCCATCCGGGGCCCGCGAAGCTGAAGCAGGAGGTGGCGGTCTGTGGGGAAACTGATTGCTCGGGTTGTGCAGCCAAAAAATAGTGCCGATTAACCAGACACCACAGACCACCAAGAGCAGAGCTCCCAGGGCCATGAATCCCGATGAGCTGGAGCATACGGACTGCTTCTCCAGCAGGGGGCTTTCGGGGGGGTTGTCCTCCACCCGCTCCTCTGGTGGCTCCTCAGCAGATGCAGAGCCAGAAAAGTAAACATCCTCTGGAGTTAGGAGTTTGTAGGATACCATCTTGTTGTTATGAATCCTAGGCAGCTAAACAAATGCAAAAGCTGGATGCATTAGAACCAGATTGAAACACAATGTTTCTCCAAAATATTTTTGAAGGATCTTACAAACGATTAATCCACGTTATCCTTGTAATTTAAAAACAGGAACTATATGCTCTGGCTTTCTTCTTAGAAACGATGCTCTTCTCAAATGTCAAATATATAGATATATACAGAAAATACGTTGCTTTATTATAGAGACTGCATTCACAGAAGACAGTTATGCATTAAGTAGCTATTTTGTCGGAGTGCTGCTACATAACGGAGGTTTCCTGCATTCAGATATCTTGTATAACGCGACGTGCAGTATTGCTGCAGCTACAGCCATAAAGCAAGAGAATTGTTCGTGCTGTTATTTTTTTACACTGGGATTATAACTGCTGACCTTTTCCCGAAGGAAGGCATGTGACTTATCTTAGCTTCCAACATAAAGCTGGTAAAGAAATGTAACTGCTCCGTAATGTCCCTCAATGCCGTTTCTCACGTACAGCAGAGCATGTCATGCAGTGAAATGTCTGCTCCCGTTTTTATGATCGCTAATTTTTATCCATCCTCTAAGGTTATTTACAATTGAATCCTTCTACGATGCACATCATCTAACTTATGCATTAATACAGCACATACAGTACATCGTTAACAAAGCTATTCTTACTTAGCAGTACTAGCAAAACCGACAACTACATGAAGTAATTAAGCAAAACGCAATGCATGGCACACTCAAAACTACACAGAAACTCACCGCCAGAGTATGTCTAACTGAATAGCTCCTGTGCTCATTTAACTCCGCTTAAAATAAACCATAACAAATGTAAGGACAGTTTAAGTTTGGTTAAACATAAACGAATGAAGGATTATTGGCATTCAATATAACCCCTGCCGCAACGACGGACAGCCGGACGGCCAAAAAGAGTTTTTCTATACGCCAACGAAAAATGAATTACGTCATCAAATGCGTTGCAACGCTTTTGTTCGTCTACATATATTCACATCGGCAAGCCAATATAGTAAACATAGAACCACTAGAATACATATGTAAAACTTTAATCCCCGCAAGGTCCTAGTGTAGGCCGACAGGGAAAAGGTCATAATTGCGATCTAATCTCATTTAACTATAATGACTGAGTTTGAACATATATTGACATCCAATGAAGTTTTCATATATTTTAGCAGATGGTAGTATACACACTAAACATTTGTATAGACAACGTAAAACACCTACAAAAAACTATATGTTATTACGGATACTGGTTGATAGCTTACACGTGTTTGGTTAAATGTATAATGTCTATCTCATTTTTTGCTCATTAATCATAAATTACTGCAAGTTGTGTGTTAATTGTCTGTGTAATTTCGTTATTTTCTCGTCGTTTAACGAATTACAGCGCTGGGGTACCCATCGGGCATGCTGAGCCAGTGCTAACAGCGTAAAAATGTCAAATGCTGTGCGTCTGTTGTGTTGTTATATATTGCGTCGTATCACGGTATCATGTATATACTGTTTTACGTTACATGTTGTAAACGTCGTGTGTGTGAGCCCACCGTGTGTTGTTAGAGCACCCGGCCAGCACGGTGGGCAGTGTGGGTATTTGGTCCCTTTAAGAGCTAGAAATGAAAAGTGGGCTCTTGTTTAGAGTGTTTCGTTTTGTTTCTGCCGCTGTAATGCCTTGATCTGCCTGGTCTGCCTCTCATTACAATGTAAAAAATATTGGAGTTGTTGGTTTCATGATTAAAATAAAGACCAGGAGGCTACATGCAGCAAGGAATGGTGTATGGTCAGCTGGTGTTCATAGAGCAAGAAAATATGTACTGCTTTTCCACGTGTTTATCATTGCTCCAATTTTCTTAACCGCGTTTAATCAACTGAATACAGGGAACGCAATGAAATTGTAGGCTAAATGAAAATTTCAGTATATCTAGTACGTTACAAAGATGTTTAACTTAGTGGTCTGCGGTCAAGTGGACTAGAATCACGTTTAAATATAATATACATTTAGCATTTTTGCTATTAGGGTAAAATGGTGGCTTTCCACTTACCGCTCCAGCTGTACACCCCAGGGCTGTTGGCTCTGCACCTGACCCCATCACACTGTGTGTGGAAATTGCATGCTCTCCCCTCCATAATTGCCACACACAGTTCATAAAAGAAGTCATTAGGGGATCTGGTATCTCTAGATTAACCAAAGTCTATGATTGTGCATGCCCCACAGTAAAGTGACATACTGTCTCTACTGGATAAGTAGTTATGGCTGATGGGTGGATGGATAATGAAGGCTAGCTAAATTAAAGTTTGGAAATAAATATCTGTGGTGTGGCAGTAAAAAAATCAACACAGGGGGTTAGGCCCCTGAAGAAATATGAGGGAGGCGGTACCCTGCTCTTGTGGTAACCCCACCCCCCTAGTTAGTACTAAATGTATACATAATTATTTTTCAGAGGGGTTTGTGACAAAAAATGGCAGTGGGGGGCAAAATATGGTCTAGAACCACTTGTGATTCACAGTATTTTAATTAGGACAATTAAGGCTAGTTATCTGTTGCTGCATTCCATTTACCTCGAAAGTCGGAGCTGGGAATGATGTCACACCTGAGTTAACTGTGTTCTGGCAGAAATCAGAAAGCCACTCAACAATACCAGGGACCTGTTTCAAAAAGCAAGATTTCTTGCATAGCCAGATAACTTGTTGGATTTAAGGTACCCAAGTTTAAATGGCCATTATCTTTGTTCACTTACATTTAGCGTAGACTACCTTAAATTTGACAAGTTATCTAGCTCAACAAGAAATACTGGTTTCTGACACAGGCCCCAGTTCCAGCCTGGTTAAGTGTTAGCCATTGTTAGCAATACCAGTTGATAACGCATTATGTGGTATCTGCCACATACAGACACCATAACAACATGTCCACAGATAGTGGTTGGACAGTACTGTGTGTCTGACCAATTTAATGAAACATAGATAAGACATAAGTGCTATCAAACAGTATAAAATTACAACTTTCACTTCTGTTCATAAAGGGTGCAGCCATCTTGAATTCTGAGGTCAATGTTAGAAGGGTTCCTTCAACTTTCTGAGTCGGAATTCTGACTTCAGGGGGCATTCCAGTTGAAATTTCTGACTCGCAACTTGGAAATTTTGACTTCCCAATCCAAATGGAAAGCAGCATAATAACAAAAAATTCTTTTGCATATATAACTGTACCCTCAAAGGTTCAAATTGGTACTTTTTTTTCCTAACAGTGCATGGGGGCTCATGGGGGTCCGGAGCCTATTCTCCATACTATTTGGAACATAACTGGATCGGTCTGGGTCGGAGGCCCAATATGATATGCATTAATGGGTCTCTTGCGGCAGCCCAGCCTATACCATATAACAGCGGACTTTGTAAAATCAAAGAGTAACAGTATCCTGCTTTGTAATGTGTCTGATGTACATTTCTTTGGTGATCTTCTGACATATCCCAGTTTATATTGACGGTAAATGTTCAGGATGTACTTTTTCCGTAAGTGCTGATTTAAAACCACAGTTTCTGTGATCCCGACTCTCAGGTCAAGACTCTTCTTCCCAGCGATCCTTAGTTCAGTTAACTTCTAACACCGCAGTCGTCAAGTGCAAAATGGATCCTTTGGTTCATGTCAATGCCTGAACTTTGTTATTTTCCAGCCATAATCCCCTATGGATACACTTTACACACAGTCCTCCAGAAGAAGGCACAAAGTATCCTCAGAGATCACCACCACCCAGCTTGTCCCCTGCTCAGATGCAAGGAATCTGGATACAACTTCAGACGTCACCAGCCAGTGAGTATCACTACACAAAAGGCACAGTTCCACAACAATTTTTTTTTCCCAGCCACGGTCAGATTGCTTGGCCAGGACATTAAAGGGATTATAAAGAAGAAGAAGATGTCATGCCCTCAATCTGATAAAATTGACATTTTACAGACCCGCATACATCAGGGTCTGGACTTTACTACCTCCACCCCACTGATCCTCCAGGTCTCTGTTACACAGAGAGGCACTAAAATATGTGTGTAAATAAGAATAATATTCCAGAGTGTTATGTTCAATAATTCAGAGCATCATGTGCAATAATTCATATTTCAGAGTGTCATGTGCAATAACCCAGAGTGTCTTTTCGTTTTCTAGTTCATTTTTTATATTCGTGTGAGATTATCATTAATTGTGCTGCTCTTTTTAACTCCTTATGTATCTCCTCTATATTGAAAGCTAATCCCAATGTACTTGTACTACCCTGTACCTGTGCAAATGGCAAAAAGGTCAGTCAGTCAGTGTGTCTATCTATCTATCTATCTATCTATCTATCTATCTAGCAGCAGAACAATGATGCAGCTGAAATTAGGCACATTCTCACCAAATGCTGGACTCACATTAACCTCTGAGTCCTTGGTTTTCAAAAAGTCACTGTTGTGTGGAAAAAGACAGCTTCTCTAAGCCTCCGGGTAAATGACAAACAAGACTGCTGTGTGACTGAACAATACAGTGAATGGAGTCAAAAGCTTCTCACTAATTACCTGACTTTGCTAACGTTTTGCATTGTCTTCAAACTATCTTTGAAAGAGATATTCATGACATTACTGCTTTATTCCACACTTAAAAGAATGCCACTTCTATTTACAAGATACATCCCAAACATGGTGATACTCCTGATTCTGCTTTAAACAAAAAATCATGCGTGGAGTCAGTACTTAGAGTTGGCCAGTACTCAATATCTGCTGGTACTGAATACCAAGGGGAGTACCGGCATCTGGTACTGAATACCAAGGGGAGTACCAGCACCTGTTTCTCCCCACTTCAAGCACTGTGTGGAGTGTGACTGGGATTGCACAAAACCTGATTTTCCTGCTGGACGTTACTTGTAAGCGTTATATGAACTGTAGCATGTTACTTTGTTTCCCATAGTTTCATTTATGTTTCTAACATAGTGAATGAGAATTCTGAAATTTGACATTAGCAGCTTTAGTAGATTAGTTTCAGGCTTCGTATTTCATTGGCATACTCTATTAAACTACATCTTCGGGCACAAATTTTAGTAGGCCTAAGGTACTCTCAAATTGTTGCAAAATATTTTCAGAATAGCACCCAGTGCAGGGCTATTCAAATCACGGTCCCCAAGGTCCGAACACTGCTGATTTGCCAGCCTTCCTTTACCTGTGAGCCAGGAGTGAAGCCTCTGGCCAATCAGAATCAGTAATTATCAAAACTAACTATCTGGGAGAACTGGAAACACGTACTGGATTTGGAACTGAGGCCAGATTTGAAGAGCCCTGCATTTTCTGATAAATAAGCCATTTCTATCCAGATTATAATTCTTAGAATCTAAGTTTTTCATGAATACAATTCACTATGTCCAAATTATGCCAAACAACGTGTACTGCGTTCAGGGTTGGGGAAGTTCCTCACAAAACTAATCAGTTACAGACAGAGGTGGAAAGTTCATGTACAATTACTTTTGTAACTTCCCCAACACTGACGGTGTTTTGGCTAATTTGTCCGCTCACTTCAAATAATCATTCGTCTTAATCGTTTGTCTTAACGGCGTGACGGAAAAGCTGCGCCGTTAGCACGACACCCAATCAATCTTATCATTTCAAGTACTGTATCTTTTTTGATATGATGTACACTCTCAGAAAAAAGGGTACAAAGGTCCATTTCTGTACCTTAAAAGGTACAATTACCTATATATAGCTAAGGG